>OZ024914.1:30151010-30232753 GCA_964017125.1 Flabesymbios commensalis
AAATAAATCTCAGACATATACTGCACGTGAGAATATTATTTCTATGTATTGATTTATAGAAACCCTTACTAGTATAATCATTATGTCCATAATAATTAAATAGTTTAATATTTTGATCATAAACACAAACTACATTATTAATTCTATTTATTAACAGGTAGATATTAGAAAAGAATTGCTCCACAGTACAGATATGCGCCAACAGTTCAAGCCGTCAAAGCGATTGTGTATGGGTGTGAAAACTGAAAAGCTTGGAGGTGTGATATGACAGCACAGGTAGTGTCAACACCTATTGCCTGGAGTTCAAAGCACAGAGCTGGGGAAACTCCAGTTCTTTACTTTAAAGTAACAGTAACAGTCAGTGATTACTTAAGTTAGTTTAGTTTATTTCTGGTTGAAATAATTTTAAATAACTTCAAGCATTAAAAATGTTTGTGATACGTGTTTAACAAATTTTACTCCCTCAAGTACAAATATTACTATTTGAGAACTGTCATGCCTCAAATACATAACTCACTTGCTTAGAACAATAGCCTCTAATATTTCTAGAGCTGTTTGAAGTGTTGTTGCATTTTGATTACCCACTTTCACATTGCTAGCAATCTATTACAAAAGAAATAATGATTATAACATAACATGATGATGAAATAAAAAAACAATAACACCGCCTTTTATTTCATCATTATCTTGACACCTTGACCGGCATCATAATTTGATCTGCAGTACACCTGGTGTGGTTCTCTGTCAAACTAGTATCTATATACATGTACTTCTACATAAAAAATAACATATTTATTTGCTCCAAACATAACATAAATTTCTAATTCAAGTCACAAGAAAATAGTATAATCTATCAATCCTTGAACCACAAAATTATTAATTATAATTTTCATTCATTTGATATTGTGTTGCACATGCATGGTCCATAACTTCAATTGGATGAAAATCAGTTACATGTTCTATAACGGGGATGAACTATTCTAAAATATTTATATATATTTCTGCACGTAGACAACTCTAGTATTTAAAGTGCTAATAGGCCCTACTGCTAATAATAAATATCTTGAAACCTTTCTGCTTGAAGGCAAGTGTAGTCTTTAAAGTGCTAATAATTAATTTTACAAACGATGCATTCAGGGGGTTAAAACTAAAGATGTTTGTTATTTTATGTTTGTTATGTTATAAAATCCTGTAATTTTTATTCATCTTGGGATAGGAATTACAGTAGAAATTCACATGTCAAAATTACAGAATATGAAGGCTGACAAACCTCGGAATCCCTTATTAGGCATAAATTGTGACTGTAAACATACAGTTCATGGATAATAAATAATACCAACAATAATAAAGGATTAATTTTGTAATTCTCTCAATCATTATTATCTACACCTTAATTCTTCTGAAATTGATTAAAATAGAGATTAAATATAAATGGTTATACATACCACTTTGATGAACTTTGCTTCTACAATATCCCAAGATATGATTGTATGGTTCATAATATCAAGAAATGCTTTAAGAGTTTGTGCATGCACCTCTGACATGTTTTTACTGAAAAATTCAAATCATTACATTAACATAAAATGGTTAAGTTATGATATAATTATAGTAAAATGTACATGTTTACAATATATTTTAAAAGTGCTTAGCAATAATAAAGAGCTTTGAAGTCATACAAAAAATTCATACATTCAACATTTTTAGTACTAATACATACAGTAGTTAATCCCCAGGGTTTCCTGGAGGCCCTTTTAGGGGGGGGGGGGGAGTCTCCCCACCTGAAACTGGCAACTCCCCCCCAAACAAAAATTGCTCGCTCCGCTCGCACAACCGGTCCTCCCCCCCCCCCAATCACTTTCAATTCCCCCCCCCAAATCCTAAATCCTCCAGGATTCCCTGATCCCAATATAAACATGCCTGATTATAGAGGCCAATGGTTTAAATCCTCTTTTAGAAAACAAACATAGTTAGTATTACCACTTATCCTGTCCTGTCTGTTAAATGTTGGGACAGCGTCGCCAGCATTCATTCAGCCCTGGGCAGTGCTTTATGCTGGCAGGAGTGAGTCCACATAGTATACACGCTCATACTGCCCCAATGCCGTTTAAATGCTGGCCAGCATCATAGACAATGGCCAAGTATCCGACTAATGCACGTTACACCGACACATTGCCGGGTCAATGGCTGGCTGACGTAGCATTGTAGAACCAGCACAATGCTTTGATCCAAAGCTGGGTTAATGTTGGCCCGCCATCTCTGACGCTGGCCCACATTTAGCGCTGGCGCCAAACAAGTTAGCTAACTAAATGCTGGGCTAATGTTGGCTCAGCGTCGCAGACAGTAGGCCAACATCAGCCCAGCATTGGGTCAACGTCTCGTGTTTGCTGAGGCGCCCTCCACCTGTACGATGGAAACAGCGTGGGAAATCCCCAAACTAGAGTGCTCACTGACGCCGACACACACAGAACGGACAAAAACAACCCAATATGTCCCCCCTCTCTGTCTACAGCGGGAGAGACATAATCAGTTTGGGAGATATAAAACGATGCTTTGAGGCAATGTCTAAAAAGCTAAGACATTATTTTATCATCCAGTAAAAAGGCTCATGGTGACTAAAAGCACAGTCTTTGAATTATCTATCCTATTATTTTTTTGAAGGGGATCATATCTCCCAAATCAATTAAAACAAGACTACATAAGTCCAGGAGCTCCCGCGACGAATTAGAATTTGATTTAAGCAATTTTGTGTAGGGTTTTTAATGTTGTCCTAAGCTAGGTCAACAAGACGCAAGACAACTAGATCTAAGAAGCCCAGTCTAAGAGTAAGATAAGAACTAAACAGTCTGTCAGAGATTGCAAACCTCCATTGAAATTAATGATCCTAATCAGTATCCCAGTAATGGTCTACCTATCTGGCACGGTTTACCCGATATCAGGCCAATCGAGGTAACTAATAGCTGATTTACGGTCATTTTGAGTTCGATATAAATTAGTCAAAAACTTAGGGTGCATCCTCCCCCGAAACCTCAAATTTTGTTTTATAGTAATGGACTAACATCTAACACAGTTTGCAAAATATTGTGCATGTGAAAGTAAATAATGGCCGATAGGGGGCCATTTTGAATTTGATCGAGTCAGAATTTTTTAAGATGCATCTTCAGCTGAAATCTCACATTTCATTCTATAGTAATCGTCTAGCTATCTAGCACGGTTTACCAAATATCGGCCATGTGAAAGTGAATAATGGCCTAAAGGCGGCCATTTTGAATTTGATCAAGTCGAAATTTTTCAAGATGCATCCTCTCTGAAATCTCACATTTTCATTCTATAGTAATGGTCTAGCCATCTAGTACGGTTATCAAAAACGGCTATGTGAAAGTGAATAATGGCCGATAGGCGGCCATTTTGAATTTGAGCGTGTCAATTTTTTTCAAGATGCATCCTCTCTTGTAATCTCACATTTTGTTTTATAGTAATGGTCCAGCTATCTAACACCGTTTACCAAATATCAGCAATGTGAAAGTGAATAGTGGCCGATAGGCGGCCATTTAGAATTCGATAGAGTTGAAAGTTTTTAAAAGGCATCCTCTCTCGAAACGTCACATTTTGTTTTATAGTAATGGTCTAGCTATCTAGCACGGTTTACCTGATATCAGGCCTGTCGAGGTTAATATTGCTGATTGTCGGCCATTTTGAATTCGTAAGTTAAAAATTTTCAGGGTGCATCCTCCCCCGAAAACTCACACTTTGTTTTATAGTAATCAGGTAATGGTCTAGCCATCTAGCACGGTTTACAAAATATCAGCCATGTGAAAATGAATAATGGCCGAAAAGGCGGCCATTTTAAATTTGATCAAGTCAAATTTTTTCAAGATGCATCCTCATCTGAAATCTCACATTTTGTTTTATAGTAATGGTCTAGCCGTCTAGCACGGTTGACCAAATATCGGCCATGTGAAAGTGAATAATGGCCGATAAGCGGCCATTTTGAATTTTATCGAGTCAAATTTTTTCAAGATGCATCCTCTCCTGAAATCACACATTATTTTTTATAGTAATGGTCTAGCCATCTAACACGGTTTACCAAATAACAGCCATGAGAAAGTGAATAATGACCGATTGGCGGCCATTTTGAACTTGGATGAGTTGAATTTTTTCAAAATGCATCCTCTCTTGAAACCTTACTATTTGTTTTATAGTAATGGTGTGGATATCTTGAGCGGTTTTCATGATATTCCACAATATCAGGCCTGTCGAGGTGAATAAGGGCCGATAGGTGGCCATTTTGAATTTTATCAACTTAAAATTTTTCAAGATGCATCCTCTCCTTAAACCTCACAATTTGTTTTATAGTAATGGTGTAGCTATCTTGAGCGGTTTTCATGATATTCCGCAATATCAGGTCTGTCGAGGTGAATAATGGCCGATAGGCGGCCATTTTTAATTTTATCGACTTGAAATTTTTCAAGATGCATCCTCTCCTGAAACCTCACAATTTGTTTTATAGTATTGGTGTAGCTATCTTGAGCGGTTTTCATGATATTCGCAAAATCTTTCAGTTGGATTTACCGATGTTATAAATTAGGTCAAAGTGCTGGGTCAACTTCAAGGTCAAGGTCCAAAAACCTGAAAAAGGCACAACTATGGACCTTAGAGAACATGCATGTGCAATATGACTGTCATCGGCCCAGTACTTTTCGAGATCTGCTCCGGATACGAAGTGCCGTCAAAAAGTCTAAATAGGTCATAGTTCTGAACCAAAAGTAGGTCAAAGTGTTAATACCCCAAAAGGCACAACGACCCCCTAGGGGTGTTGTGTGTAAAATTTGAAGACAATCGGACAAGTACTTTCAGAGATATGCTCCGGAAACGAATTGTTTACGGACGGCCCAACAGCCCAACGCCGTAACATCATCATTTTCTCCTCTGCGACCTTGCGTATTGAATTCAGATTAAAAATATTTTAAGTAAGTAAATGGAAGTAACCCACATACCAAAAATTGTTATCCTAGCCCTCTTTCTTACAAAGTTATAGGCAGAAGAAGAGGCAAAAAAAAACGGAGGTAGAATCCATAGCTCCCTCCGTCTCACCTACGGTGACGGCAGGAGCTAAAAATGCACTCACATCTGATAAATCTGAACTGTAATCATGCTAAAATGATTAATTTGCTTTGAACATATCGGTCAATATTGGTGAGAGAGTGCTGACAAAAGACAGTAGGGGGCCGTCTTTATATGTCAGATTCTGACGTATAAGGACGGTCCCGCACTGGAAGAATATAAATAATTATAATGGCCGTAGACCCATAACATAGATATTCAAAAGAATCAGAAAGAGCTAGCTAAGACATATATGATGATTTCTAAATGATGATTTGAAAATAACCCTTTCGTCTCTATGGTTTATACCAAATAATTCAGCATTGTAAGGTTTAACCTTTACATAGCGGGAATCGACTTTAGTCGACAGAATCTGATGTCTTTAGACGTCAGATTCTGTCAACTAAAGTCGATCCCCGCACTGTAAGAGTAAACATATTTCTAATGGCTGTAGACCCATAACATAGGTATTCAAATGAACCGGAAAGAGCTAACCAAGACATTTATGCTGATTTCAAATTGAAAAAAACCCTTTGGTTTCCATGATTTTCATTAAAAAACTCAGCGCCTCAAGGGTTAATGTAACCTACCCCAGCTGAGCGCTGTTTGTGTGATACACCCGCCGTCGTGTGCCACAGTCTTCCACGCTTAGCTTGACTTCGGGTGAACGTGTTAAATTTTCTGATACTGTTGCCATTTGATGATTTCTTGGAACGTGACAGCTGAAATAAAATTGATAATATTTTGGTATATTGTTGGACCAGCATCCTACGTGATGGACCAGCATCCTACATGATGGACCAGCATTAAACCCGACTATAGATCTACCTCTAGTTTTTGTTGGGAGTGGTGAAAAGAAAAGGTTTTATATATTGCTCAGAAAAAATATCATCACTGAAAAATTTACCACACACAAAAAATGGCACATTTATTACATAAACGACAAAAATTGAATCATTTCCACAAGATAATGTTAGATTATTATAAGGAGATCAGGTTTATAATCTGAAACACATATATACTTGTAGAACAATAGAGATTATTATTGTATAAAATGATTATACAGTCATTTTAAAAGAACAGTAATTGCCACTTTATCTATATCAACATGATTGTTGTCTTAACCCTTATGCTGCCGAATTACTTAGAGGACTATTTTTCGCTCATTTGAAGCTGGAATTGCTGACGCAATTTCCAGCTTCAAATGACGAAAAATAATAATAGTTACGCAAAAATATACGTCCTAAAATTTTAATTATTAGATTAACTAAGCATCTACTAGAAAACATTTTAGTAATTTGAGTTGAATTTATTTGGTCTGAAATTACCTTGAAAACGCATATATACAGTCCCGGCATCATAAGGGTTAAGTATACATGTACACCAGCTGGTTACCCTTAAAAAAACTAATTCTACCACAAAGGTTGATTAAGTATACAGGAAATTAACTATGTTTTCTGTTGATTAATTATAAATTGTATTCCTTAGAATTATTTTTAGGAAATTAACTATGTTTTCTGACCATGGTATTTGATCGTTCTAGGTAAGGCTGGGCATATCCCTCAGAATCTACCACCACACCGTTTTTATCCTTTTCCGTGACATATCCTCGAGTACCAATAACGTCTACAGGATCCTGATAATCAGATTCCAATTGCACAACCCTCCTCTCAGCATCAACATCTGAGTAAAGGCACTCATCACTCTTAAAGCGTCTTAACCCAGCCGCTCCCTGTAAAGGCTCAAATGACTCGATGGGAAGAACCTCATGCTGACTTTTATTGTATCCAGGATTGCTCACTTCTTTTTTCTTAACGAATGCGTCTTTAGAGAGACATGGATTGTGTCTGTTCACATGGATCACATTATCTTTAGATCGGTCTGCGGTTTTGTCCCATTCCCCGGACACTCTCGGGGATCTGGGAGAGTTTGGGGAATGAGGGGACGAGGGTGGTGGAGGCCGAGGAGGAGCGGGAAGTCTACTGCTAGGGTTCCGTGGAACACGTATCCGCGTCAACTCCTTCTCAGATTTCTCCGTCTCCTTCAGTTTCTCCTCCTCCGCCACAATATCATACAGAGGAGACTGTCCACCACTAGTCTTCCTCAGTGCGGTACGTCCACGGATCGTGGTTTTCAATTTCTTCAATTCATCTGGGTCTGAAACCGGACAGACCACAGCTAACTCCTCATATGTAGCACCAATGTTATTAAAATTAAACTTATTAGCAATCGGTTTGTTCTGATCAATGCCAGGAGGTTGTATATCTTCATATGTGTGGTCATTTGAACTTTCACACTGTTCTTTTTCACTTAATTTTTTTAACCTCGCTTTGGCTTTTTCTTCTTTTCGTTGGATCTTTTGCTTCAGGTATGTATCATGTTCAAAGGTTCTGGGGGGCTTTTTAGGAGGGCCAACCTGACCAGGAGAGGCAGGCTGAGAATTATTCATTTTGGTTGTGCTATCCTTCCCTGGCAGCACAACAACACCATCGTAGGTCTGGCTGATTTGTGGAGGGCTCACATCAAGGGGTTCTGGAGATTTGAATTTGGCCGTCTTTGGTGACTCTGGGGAGTGTGATCTGGACCGCGATCGTCTTCTATCTTTTCTGTTCACTGCAAACAAAAATTAAAGCATTAATTCCAAACTCAGTACTGTAATGGGGCAAAACTAAATACATATACAGTTTAGAGCTATAAAAAGATGATCGAGTGCTCTCCTCGTGGTGAATAAAAATCGAGTAAACATACAAATTGCCTACAATAAAAAAACATGACGCCCATAACAAAAACAAGATTTTTTACATTGTTGATTCACTACCCTTGTGAATACTGGTGTCCAGAACAACGAAGAATGGTAGCAGGCAGTTATGCAAAGTTCAATAATTTGTGAATAAGTTTTCAGCATAACACAGGTTGCATTGGTAGTGAAGGCTATAGTTTCAACTGTAAGGTGGGCATGGTCAGTTCTATAGTGTATTGTAATACCGGTATCAAATAAAGAGAATGGGGGTAGCCTAGAGGGAGGATGTTAATATTACACCCAATGATATATAGGGAAGCATATATGCCGGTAATAATAATATTAACCTTTTCAGCGCGGGGACCGTCTTTGGAGGTCATAAACACATAGACGTCAGATTTTAAAGTCTAAGGATGGTCCCCGCACTGAAAGAGTTAAAAAAATTATAATGGCTGTGGACTCATAGCACCCATAACATGTAGGCCTATGTACATGTAGGTACATGTACAGTATTCAAATGACTGGGAAAGAGCTAGCCAAGTCATTTACAATGTATGATGACCTAAAATTGAAAAAAACCCTTTAATGTCCAGGATTTATACAAAAATATTTCAGCTTTGCAAGGGTTACTAATCATGCTAATCACTGATAATACTTTGCACTCACTAAGTATACTACTCCTATTATCATACTGATTATTTATTCATATTGTTATCAGATTAAATGATACATGTAATACAATATCGATCAATTAGAGGTTAGTACATGGATGGCTTTTCATGCCTCCAAAATATCATCTCCTTGGAGTTAGAAGGTGCTTATCTGCAACTTTGTAAAGTGGCAGTCTAGTACATGTATCTTCCCCTTGGAGTTAGAAAGTGCTAAGCTGCCAAATTGTAAAGTGGCAACTTCTAACTCCAAGGGGACAATAAAGAATATATGTGTCACAGGGCATTTTTTCAATTAAAGCAATTTAACCCTTTACAGATTACCCTGTCGCTACTATGACAAACTATCATGTAGGTGAAAATTGCTTATAATTATTTGTTTAATTTGAGACCAAACAGGTACAAATCTTAATGTTTTAACACTCGATTGATTCCTAATAATTGTGATTTTACATGTACCTTCTTATAAAACAAATTGAAACGAAAGTAGACATCCTTAAAGGTTTGAAGGGTTAAAAAATTATATAACCCGTCAGATAGAGAAAGCCATAGCTTTGACAGTCACTTTGATATATTGCACTTTGATTTTTTATAAAATTGGGAAATATTCAATGACCATGATGACTGTGTGAAGAAATTGACAGATCAAAGTCACTGAAAATCCATTGAAATTCTCGGGACGGGGAAGTTAAGGGGTTAACAAATGGTTATAGATGCTCATTGTATACATGTAAATATGATCATGTTTATAAATTACATCCTTTACCAATCTGATATCTGCACAAAACCACAAGGATGTCATATAAATCATGGACTATTTAAATTATAGTGCGCTATATACATACTGATATATACATGTAGGCCTACATACATGTAGGCCTAAATGTATATATGGAATATTTATAAACTCTGAATGATTACAATGTGGTTTTGGTACGATCATGGTTGACAAATTTAAAATATCTTTCTTAATTGCTTAAATTATGTTGATAATGTTCTTGTTTCTGTCTTCATGATATAATACTCACGATGTTCTGTTCAAGATAAATTAGCTTCCAGGTCATAATCTGATAATTGGAATCTAACGTCAAACAATAATCATTTACATCCACAGACATCTACCTCAATCTAGACAGCACTCTACGTGTATGCTTTATAAGTAAGCAGTTCTATATGTATTGCAAAAATCTTTGTAGCATCACCTACATATAAAAGGAGGAGACTGAAAAGGTTCGCGTCGGCCTACGTCGGTAGATAAATTGCACATTGGGTTATCATGGTTATATTTACAGCCACACAGTGTGCATGGTGTGTGTATACCAGATAAGTGGTGGGGAAACGACGCGTGAAATTATACGTCACAGAGGGGAATCCCCTACAGTCAACACAGAAATACAAAGCATTGGCGCAATGCTGGGTGGACTAATCAAAAGTCTGAGATGTTAATCTAATGACGCTGGGTCAATATTTCAAGCGTTAATCCAGCATTTAGACAATGCTAGAATATTCCCTGGGTTTCAGTGAAGTTATAATGCATAATTATACATGTATATGTGTCATTTTGTAACACTGTATATTTATATTGAGTACAGCAAACACTGCAAGTTTTACACTTTGACCCATGTTGGCGTAATATCGGGCCACCGTCTACGACGCTGGCCCAACATCACACCAACAACGGGACAATGTTTCGTGTTAGCTGCCCAGGATACAACACTGTACATCTGGTGATGGTACCAGAGACTGTTTATTATATTATAATATATCTGACGATACCACATATTATAATAAGATATGACATAAAACTCTTTCAGTGTTGTAAGGGTTACCCTACGTGACCTTGAGCAGCAAACAACAGACGTTTCCCCGACGTTGGCTTGAGGTTGGGCCAGCGTCGCAAACGATGAACAAATATTAAAACAATATTGGATCATTCTCGTGCTCCCTGGTATTTTACTCCATACGCTGCTCCTGAAGCTAACCTGGACTTGAGTCAGTGTTGAGCTTACTGATTGGTTGAGACTTGATCACGTGTTAATAGTTTAAAAAGACAAAATGTTGACTCGGATGATGAAACAGGGACCTTGTACATGTTGTAGACCACAAAAACTAACTACATGTAGATTGTAGTAAGCCTACTACAATCTCACCACAGCGTCCGAGGAATATTGTACTAACGTCGTGACATACAATCACGTTATTTATAGATTAGGTCGATATAAACATTCATGACAACATAATATAGGCCTAAACATGATAAACCACAAGGTATAATTGACGTCATAGCGGCGTGGAATGGATATTATTACCATTGATTCAACGTTTATAAGACGTCACGTGCCAAATGGGAATGTCCGAACAAAGCAAATGACTGTAGAGGGCACACGTGAATAAGTGTCATAGAGACATGGAGAGGGGGAGGGGGAGAGTCTGGTGTTGGCCTAGTCACTACGCCGTCATAGGAGCTTGTGGGTTCGTCCCACTCCCACACTCTGGTATTCAGAAATGGATCCAAAAGAAACATCCAAAGAAACATGTTTCTTCCCTGTTCACTCGTAATTTCGAATCCTGTGTCAGTGTCATCTGATTCGCTTCAGCATCCTCGAAAGGTTGTCCTGGTCTAGTTTAGCCTGCATGTACACACAGGTGGTATAGGACTAAAGCCTAATTCATTTTTTCGTTCACGGATACGTAAATGGGTATCAAGGGGATACGAGAACTTTACATTAAGTAGGACTGAAAATCAAATCCTTGATTCCTAATCTATCTGGCACAATGTGATTCACGTAATTATATCACCCTATACTATGGTTAAGATCCAAAGTGGTATCAGAGGAATTGCCGATAGCCCCAGTGACTGAAACAGGTTTCAGCCACAGATTGAACCCGAACAAAAAGCGTGGGACATTTCTTTGGACGGTTATATAAAACTAAGACTTGTCCCCGAATAATCAGGCGGAAAATACTTTTTTTAGAATCATTATTACTGTAAAATTTCAGTTACATGCCCGCATGCTCAGCTCACTATCCATGGACCTTTTTCGGACCTTGTGGTCGAGATCGCTCCCAGTCACCGCCATGTTGAATCTTTCGGGTAAAGCAAATACATGATCTATCCACGGCCTCGGGGAGGACGACACGGCTATGATGTACCCGGTACTCATACAGTGGCATACATCATCCCTTTATCGGCCACTTGGAGTTGAAAGGGTGTTGTAAAGTGGCCGATAGACGGCACCTTTCAAACCAATTGTTTGAATTGTTTTCCTGAACCGCAAAAAAACACAACATTGATAAACATGCTATTAAAATATAACATAAACAAGATTTAGAAATCATACATAATAATGATTACAATCATATCGTCCCGATACATATTCAGATGTATTGGGACGATATGATTATAATATCATGAATGTAGTATGTCACCTATCTGTCACTGACATAAGTACCGATAGATAAGAAAATATTATCTTGACACCAGGACGGCACAAACTGATATAAATCACACATACCCGGTATACAGGTATATAACATTTTTTAACATGTTTAATAGCGGCTATTGTATTTAAACAATATAATTTCGAAGTTTTTAAGATTCCTTTATCCATTAACATGATTAACCATTACCATGATTACAAAGCTGAAATGTTTTTGTATAAACCATGGAAACCAACTTTAGGTGCCGCTTGTTCCAATTTGAAATCATCATCAATGTCTTAGTTAGCGCTATCCAGTTCATTTGAATACAGGTCTATATTATCATTATCATGATTATAAATATTGTAATACTTTCAATGCGGAGACCGTCTTTATACGTCTGAAGACGTCTACATACGTAAGATTTTGACGTAAAGACGGTCCCCGCGCTGAAAGGGTTAACATCAGTAATTTCAGATATATCAGAGCGCAACACCTTGCTTATCCCGCTTAATGTTGTTAAACATGTTAAATGTGCGAAGTGAATTTGTGTAATTTGTGTAAATACTTAAGAGGGTTGAAAATGTTAAGTCCCCTGTTGTAATGGTCGTGATGATTAGGACGTCACTCACATTAAACCAGTTATCTAGTTACATGTATCTACACAATTATCATTATTATTGTTGTTTTCGCATTCTCTAATTTGACCTTTTGACGCTAGATATTTTGATGACACACCTTCCAGCTTGAAATCGCAAATGGGCATTAAAAATCACCTAATATCACTTAACCGTTAACATGTTTAAAGCTTCATTTTTGACATGTAGAAGTACTAACAACAATGCTAAGTATTATAACTATATCATGAATAAAACTTCAAGTTTTATTATCATGATTACCTGATTACATACACAAACTACACAGTGTCACTTACAAACTTGTGTATTTTATAAAATTGTAAATTTTCATCCACTTTGAGATGGGGATTGCGCTAGCAAATTTTCACACCTTACAGGGTTTTCGCCAGGGGGAGCCCCACTCAGCACCACAAGGGGGAGGATATTCTCCCCTTGTTGGCAAGGAAAACCTAAATATATTCCAGCAATTCAACAGTCGTATTTCCATGGGAGGTAAAATTGTAAATTTTCACCCACTTTGAGATGGGGATTGCGCTAGCAAATTTTCACACCTTACAGGGTTTCCGCCAGTGGGACCCCCACTCAGCACCACAGGGGGGGGGGGATATCCCCCCTTGTTGGCAAGGAAAACTTAAATATATTCAAACAACTCAACAGTCGTATTTCCATGGAAGGTAGAGACAAACAGAAGTTCATAAATCCGTTGCTATTTCAAAAATGTTTGATTAACTGCGGCGGTGGCGGACTGTATACATGTACATGACGAGTGTTTGATCTCTGATCATGGTCACCGTCATGACAGCTTAACCATGTCATGGTTACCTTTTTTAACCATGTTAACCTGAATATATTTTTTATTTGCCACCCACTTCAAGTCATCTTCATCCACAAGCCGTATTGCTGTCACAATTCTGGAGTTGTAGTGGATGTAGGTGACTCAAAGT
The DNA here is from genome assembly GCA_964017125.1 of Flabesymbios commensalis. NCBI lineage: Eukaryota > Metazoa > Annelida > Polychaeta > Terebellida > Flabelligeridae > Flabesymbios > Flabesymbios commensalis. Next base: position 30,164,521 of record OZ024914.1, read on the forward strand.
GGGCGGCATAGTATTTTTTTTAATTAAATATATTAACATGATTAAACATGATATTGTTAAAACAGTTTCATAAAAAAAATCGTTCTAAAACACGTTTTAGAAAATTAAGTAATTCTTCAGCGTCGCAAAATGATGCAAATGAGGGGTACATGTATGTGGCATATGGGTGATCTCAACAGCACGGCCTCGAGTTAAGGTTGAAAACAGTGTATCGACGTTAATTTCGTTCAGGGCCACGCGCTACCCGCTCCAGTATATCCCACCGTCCCAGAATAGAGACAGTACATGTATGCAGTAATAGAGAGGCACATGTTAATGGGTGTTTTCACCGACATTCCACTAATTGGAACCTACCGTTAACCGTTCCAGCTTCAGAGCAATCGGGAAACAAGAATATGGCTTGCTCTACAATGCAGAAATCTGTCTGAATGACAGGACATGACAATTCTGGAACTGCCTGCACCTTGCACCATGTACATGATGTACCAAGAATACTGAGAGGCAATATTCGTGACCTACCGATCGTCAACGGCCAGATGTAGATGTATACATTCTACATGTTTCATCAGTGAACCCGGACACACAGCAAACACGAGACGTTGGACCGATGTTGGTTTACTGTTGGGCCAACGTCGTAGACATTGGACCAGCGTCTCGTGCTGACTGCGCAGCGTCATTAGCCATGTATTAACCATTTATTCGCCAAATTATTTAATTGTAATTTTCACAATTTTACCTGTTTACCCACCTGAACATGCTGAAGTTATCTCTAGCTGGTTAACGCGATCCACAACTTCAGGTTCAAGAACTTTAGTGAGTGAAAATTATTCAGATTTGCAAAAACATGCAAAATAAACATGATAAACACCTGATAAAGGTCAACGATTTTAAAATTTGGTTGATTAATCAATGTCACGTTTTATCTTTTCAATTAAATAAAAATGTACAAATTCTTTGATAAATCCAATGCAATGTTGATCAAAATGAGGTCGTTGAGAGCTTTAATCTGAGAGATATTGTATCATTTAATAAAATCAGGATTGCCGCAATTCCCATCTCAAAGTGAATGAAAAAGATAAGACATAGCTGGTTGCTGGTAGGGTTAGTAGTACACATCTAACAGAAGTACTTTTCACTCACTTGAAGTTGTGGATCGCGTAAGCGAGACACAACTTCAAGTGAGTGAAAATTAACACATCTAACATAAGTACGCTCACAATCACAGTGACAACATCATGAACATGAACACAAACAATCTGTTGTAAATAACATACTTAGAACCAGTCCCACAACACGGTCATCATGATCATGTAGTTTCAACAACTTCCTAATAAATTTATATCACCGTGCATGTACATGTACCTGACATGTATACACTGTCACATGTATGTGATCATGGTGATATCGTTATTTAACTAAACTGTATAAAAGTATCAGTAAAACACAGCTCGACCAGTTATCAGGTTATCATGGTTATACACTGATAAATTAATAAACCAGTAATTTCGCAACGAGCGTCAATCCATGATTCAATCTATACCATACAAACTGTAGACTCAAATTTACGCCTTGCCACTTGTCCCAAAATGTTAGCGTTCGCTCTGCAGAGCAGATCCAAAGCAGGATCACTATCACCATGATTACGTTCTAAACGTAACCTGGTCTTGGACCCCGGTAATGTGGGATCATGCCGCCACGTGAACCAAAACGCAGTAACCGTTTACTTTTCAAGAGAGTGGATACTGTAATTTGACCTTTCAGAACACCCCAAGGATATTGAAATTGGCCTCGGCCTGGGACCAATCAGCCTGAAAATTACAGTTATGCAAAATGAAGTCAGCGGTTGAATAACTATCTTTGATACAAACGAAGCCGCTTTAAACATTACGCCGAAATTGGTCCAACGCCTGGTCAAAGCTACAGATACTTTACTAACTTTTCACCAACGTTGGGGAATATAAAGACTCATGTTTCTAGCCCGGGAGTTGTGGATGATGGGTCGACCCAGAATAGATATTGAGCCAATGCTGGATTAATGTTGGCCCAGCGTCGCAGACGCTGGGCCAACATTAAACCAGCACTGGCCTCATGTCGGGTGTCTTCGTGGCTCAGTGATTGAGTGCGTACAGATGCATGCATAACGACACACAAGCATGTATCACTTACCGAAACACCTAAGTAACCTTTCCAACACAAACTGATATACACAACTTATACACATCATAGACGGTTCTCCTCAGAACTGTTATCATGGATATCACCATGTATATTGACGAGTAGTTAATCATGTTAGCATGGTTCGGTCATAGAGGTGGAGTATGGTTTGGTGCACTTCACAAAAACAACAATTTAGATGTTGATCGTGGTAATGGAAAATCTCAATTAGAATCCAAAACATAGTGCTCATTATTTTAGCTCGTCCAGAAGTTTTTTGGATTTTATAATTGATCATGTTTATCAGCAGTATGTTTAAACATATTTTATTCCGATCATTTGCGTATACCATATCATGTATAATACCAAGGTATGCACATGATACGTGTGTCACATGTGATCTGTGCAAGGAAAACATTTACACTTTTTGTGAAATACTAACCATTGTAATTACTGCTGAACAGTAATTACAAAATGTACAATGGATAGTATTTCACGAAATATTCCTTGCAAGAACTAATAGTACTTATCCAGTTATCATTCTAGTTCGTCTGAATATTTTTGAATAATTAATAATATCAGTACGTTTAAACATGTTTCATACCAATTATTTGCATAGACCGGATACCTCTAAGACACATGATGCCGTGCAATTGAAGGTACACACACACACTAAATCGTCAAGTTGGAAATAAAAGGGTGCAGCTCACTTACACCCTTCCAGATCCAAGGGGACCATATTATCCTGTCTTACCTTTGTTAATTTTGGCATACGTTGGATGATGACCAGGGGCTGGAGGAGGTTTCATTTTCGGTCTTACTTCAGCCGGCCTTTTACCAGGGCTGGTGGAATCACAGTCGTTGAACACAGGTGTTTTTTTGTTGGCTTTCTCTTGGTGAAAAGCCGCGTATCCTGAATTAGTTTCTGTAATTACAGGTTTCAGTTTGACAGTTGGCTTTGTACTTGCAGTGTGTTTTTGTGGAGTATTTAATCTGTCTGCCTGGCTGTCATACATCCTGCTATCCACAGTACTATATCCAGCCGCATCCATTACACTAGCACCATCAGAAATAGCCACTGTCTCTGGTGAGGCTCCCTGAAAAAGCTTAGCTTTATCTGCAATCAAAGTGGTAGTAGTTCTTGGTGGGGGCTGAGGCTGGGCTGTTGCCACCCCCGCCGACACAGGTTGTTGATGTTTATCCTTTATCTCTGGCGGCTGCCTAGTTGCCGGCGCTGGTTTCTGCTCCAGTCTGGGCTTAGGGCCAGTCGGCAGTTTAGGTTTGACGGGGGCCTCTTTGATTGTTTGCACGTCACTGGTCGCTGGGTTCGCACCTGGTTGAGCACTTGGTTTATGTGGACTGACGGCTATGTCAGCATGGCCGGGCGTCTGACCAGAGCCACCTGGTGAATGAGCCTGTCCATCAGGTGTAGCATGGTGTAGGGGAGAGGTAGTGAGACTAGCAGGAGGGGGTGGAGGGTTTGTCATGGGCCGTGCTGGACTCTTTCTGGGAGGTTTACCTCTCTCCAGAGTAGACTGTGTATCTACACTAGTCTCTGGGTCTTCAGTGACAGATCTCTGCTTCTCAAACTGCTGCGCCCGCTTCTGGACTATGTCCTTCTTGATCATGTTGAGACTACCATGTTTTGGCTTGTTCTCCTCCTCCATCCTCATATATACACTACAGCTTACAGGGTCTGGCTAAGTCACACTTTTTAAAATACATCTCCATCTAACACACACCGACATCTTCCACATCTTACCATATCATCCTTTAGCTCAACCATCTGTAACACAATACATCTAATAATAAATAAAATGAACAAACTGAGATAACAATCAATAGTCATTCATTTTTTTTAGTATTCCACATTTACCCTGAAAACGGGTTTTGAATTAATTAGTTTTAAGATACTTGAATAATGTTGTATATCAATTAAACATTGACGTATTTCCACAGCAATAGCCTGACAACAGGACAAGGTCAGGAAAATATTGCAACCCAATTGAGAAAATACTACAAAATCTGTTCCTTGATCCGACGATGCACATGATGCATTCAAAGTAGAAAATGTCCAAATGCCCGTTGCGAGCTGAATTAGAACACTTTATACAACATATAATACATCTCATCTCACATAACAAGCTAGTCACCTGGCACTACTAGACAGGGACCGAGCAAACACGAGGACATCAAACGATCTAGGCTTCATGTTGGCTCTCTGTCTATGACGTTGGCCCAAAATTAAGCTATCTAATGATCTAATGAATATCCGTACATCCGATCTATGTATAGTCCACAATACTGCGGTGCAAAGCAGAAAGGCAGTATCTGCTTACTTACAAATAAGCAGATACGGCCTGTATGCTTTGTAGAGCAGGATACTAATATGATCAATAACTAGGATAACAGGTCTAATGATCTAATGAATATGCGTACATAACACATCTATAATTAGTCCACAACACTAATATGATGAATAACTAGGGGAACAGGTCACATGGAAATTTTTTTTGTACGTATTCCCACAAATCCATCCACAGACACGCGTATTGAAATGATAACATTATACTTCCCGGATCCACGACTTCTAGGCTAATAACATTATAATATACTGTATCTGTGTATCAACAGGACTAGCTGAAGCACGGTTATTAAGTGACTGGGCACTCCAGTCAGTGTCCTCTAATGTTAACTTCTTGATGTGACTATACGTAACATGACTAGGTAATAGAAAACATGTGTTACATACACACATATGTTACAGCACATGGTTCCCATGTTGTAAGTCTGTGCTGATGTAATACTTGATATCAGTTATGCGACATTTCGTTTTTTATCATCTGTGAATCTATAGCTGTGCATAGACCTCTAAAATTGTAGCATCAGAAAAAACGTATTAATTGCGTATTTCTGGTATTATCCAAGTTACCTCCACAATAAATACAATCATTATTCATGAAAAATGTAACAGCAATTGCGAAACAAACGCAAACGATGATTTTCACCATGAAAAATAGAAATTGACAGGTGATAGCCATATAAAACGTTTAGGTGGTGAGTTTCAGCGTTCTAATTTAAAAAATACTAAATCATGCGAGTACATTCTAATAAATGGTAGTATTATATTATATCCTGTGTCTGGTTACAAAAGCAGAAGGTTAGGTTAAGTACTTAGTAACCTAATATGCATGCTTGCACATCTATAGTTTAAAAGTAGTTTTTTTACAGTTTGTGTTTACAGCATCTGAGATACATCTTTTGCAGGGTAATAGTCCGTTGTATTCTGTGAAACACAGTGACGTTACCGGAAACCGTTTTGAATTGAAATTCAGTGAAAACAAAGTTATATAACATCCCCTCACCCATAATTCATTGTATTAGCCAGCTCGGGGAAAATATTGGAGGTCTCGGGTAATGAGTTTCACAGAATAGTCAGCTTGGTAAATGTGCAGATACAAAACGAAACTTCACCCACTTCAAGTTGTGGGTCGTGGCAACAAGACACAGCCACAAGTGGTTGTGAAAAATCAATTATATTCGAACACAGCGCTTCAATATTATTGATAGGTTGCAGAGTTAGTCATTACATAGAACATACATTATACATGTATCATCATGATTATCTAAATTTAATGTTTAATCTAGAATTCAGAAAGGCTAATGCAGGTACCTTTGATATCAACCCTTAAAACGCTGAAATAAATTGTAAAAAAAACATCGCAACCAACCAACGTTTTTTTTCAATTTGAAATCATCATAAATGTCTTCGTTAGCTCTTTCTGATTCATTTCAATACCTATGTTATGGGTCTAAGGCCAGTAGAAATATTTTCACTCTCACAGAGCGGGGATCGACTTTAGTCGTCAGAATCTGGCGTCTACAGACATCAGATTCTGTCGACTAAAGTCGATCCCCGCACTGTAAGGGTTGAATGCATCTATCCGTTCACAGGGCATGTCCCGTAATCACCTCTACCTTCCCAATTATTAATGCACAGTAATGCACAGGGTATGGCTAGAGGCTACACTTCGAAAAGACAAGAGTGTTCATATGTAAGGCGGCATGTGATGGCGCTCATGTTATTGACGATATGTAAAAAATATTTATCCAATATTATCAGGGAAGTTGTTCATATTGTTATTAGTACGTCTAGGATTAACACATCTCCTGGATTAAGGTAGAATGTTTTCCATCGTAGCCAAGTCCAAGGATTACTTTGTTTAACTCCAGCCACGTGTACTGAATTACACAGACGTTTACACACTGTCTCACATACAATAAGCTAACAGCAGTAACTGCTCCTTGTCGTTGTAATGAATACAGCTCGAAGGCTTTGCGTGAAATTCAGCTCGTTCAAAGCCTGTTACAGCAGTAACTGTTAATTGAAAGTCTAATTTTAGTGAAAAGTAATCGGTTATACTGTTGTTATTATTTGCATTAAATACAACTCCAGCAAAGAAAATCAGCAGTAGCTGCTTATTTGAAAAAAAAGCAGTTACTGCTGTTTGTGTTTGCTGATCAGCAATCTTCACGATAATCTCTGATGCATGGCGCCGTCCACGAGTGTGTCCTCTAGATCCACAATTCGCGCTATAGAGTGCAGAAGAAGCGGTCTGGATTGACCCTCTTATTAACCATGTGAACTCTTTAACTGCCAGTGACGCATACACAATTAGTAGGCCTATATTTTCAATAAAAGTGATTTCATGGTGAGTTATCATTTTGATATTTTATAAAATTTAGTATAATTTTTTATTCGCTAACGCAATTCATACCTAACAGCATGAACAGATGAACAGTAAATATACCGTAACTGAAAAATAATGTAATTCCAGGATAGGAAAGGGTTAACACTTCAAGCCCCAATCACAACTTAGAACTACATCCGCTCTGAGTGATTTGTATTAGCATAATTATCAAATAAGACTTCATAAAGAATAAAATAAGTGTTCAATGTCTGGTCTCAAATTTAACAAATATGAGTACTTTTTATCTACTTGAAGTGATGGGTCGCGCTACGGAGACACAACCTTGGCGTTTAGAGGGTTAGCTATAATCCAATTCTAAGGATCAGGAAATCAATTCCAAGAAAGTAGATGACCCGAGGGACTGGTGCGAAATACAATCAATCACGAATGAACCATTTTCGTATTGAAGTACTCCGATAATAGATCTGTGTATGACCTAATCATTGAGATCATATCGTCCGTATTGATTTGAACCTCACTTTACCCTATTTACACCTTCCCATTAATTGTCTAAGTATCGTATGCCTGGATGAACAGAGATGTAAAATATAATTAGATATTTTTTCGCCCAGGAGTGACTGATCGCGACAGCCAACCACAACTTCTGGTGAAAAATCATTTAACCCTTATCCTGCTAAGTTAATAAATTTTTAACCACTTGAGGTTGTGTCTCGCTACAGCGATCCACAACCTCAAATGGTTGAAAATTACTCATATTTATTTAATTTAGGACCAAACGTTTACAAATCTTGATCTTTAAAAACCAATTTTATTTTCAATATCAGTGATTTGGTCGACTAATAAAACGGGTTAAAAACGACAATAGTCGTGATCAGCAGGATAAGGGTTAAAGCGCAAAACACACACACAAAACACTACACCGCGAAGGCGAGCGCAACGCGAATAATTTGTTCCCGTCAGTTTTGCATGGGATATCCAGGAATTTCGAGGATGATTTCCGTTGAATTGCGTCTGCTCGCGTGATGTGTTCGAATATAAAACTACTATCTCACCAGGTCTGTCGCGTTGTATCTAATCAAGCTGGTGAAGAAGCCGCCAGCATCCACAGCGTCTCACATATAGAATTTTCTCAGGGTTGAGAATGTCCACGGATGGAGACAAGTGTCGCATCTCAGTGACCAGTGATAACAATGTAATTGAGTTTCTATTGTGATGAGCCTGAGCCAAGCAGAGCCACTGGTCTAAATAGGACCATGACATAAATAAACTGAAAACTACGGCTAATGATGCTTCAATTGAATACCAACCCGGTAGTTATTCACAAAGCTGACAGAGCGATATTATAGCGGCATTCACATTAAAAATCGCATTTTAGGGGGATCATATGGTGTTACTGATTCACTATTTACATGGAAAGTACTCACAATATCGACCTAAAACTGTGAGTCAGAATAAAACATATGTTCTACCTTAACACTAACTTATTTTAATTTGATTAGCTGAAATAATGCCACAGATTGAACGGGTTAAACTATTACTTGATATAGTTACGGTCCACCACTCAACCAGATAAACAACTTATGTTCGCAGCACGTGTACACGTGGACAAGTCAATTAAGTCTGACGGGTTGAGCCACCCTGTAGAGACTTCAGTTGTAATCGTTCTCACTCTACCCCTGAATGCGATGAGGCCTTTTCCACCTATTTGAGCACCCCTCTCCACGCGACTCCCAACTGTCGGCCCCTCCTCTAAATTTCAAACTCTGCCCAAAATTATGAAGGTGGTACATGTAGAGCAAATATAGATTTTATTGCAATAAATATGTTACCCATACATTTCTAATTCAAGTATGTCATAGCATACATATTTTACTATAAATAGAGACACATATAACGTTCTGAATTATTTTCTTGACATATTTTGCGTGCGTTTTCGTTCATAAGTAGATAATTAGGGGGATTATATCGACACAAAATCACAAGAATAAGAGTTCAGCCACTGTTTAAACTGTTTTTGATTTATTAGCTGATGTAATCCCCCGTTTTAGGCTCTAATTATTCAATTTGTAATCAGAGGTGGCAATATTTGACTGTATAATCCAGTTGTACACACTCTATAATTGTGCGATAGGCTGTACAAATAACAGTTCGCAGATGGCAAGGATACAGTGCTGCCTCAATGTTGGGCCATTATCATCGACACTATCACAATGTTGGAACAGCGTTGGCCAAGGTCTCGCATCGCTTCGCGTATACTGTCACTTGGCTTGATGTTCCCAGGCCAGACGGTGACGGTTGCGATTAGCTTTGATGTCTAAGCTTGGGTGGTGTCGCACGAGAGGCACGTGTGTCCTCCTGGAGTGGGGTCCCAAATAGGTAGACACAGGCTCATATCTGGCAGGGTGTAGTGGGAAAACCAGTACACCCTGCACGCAGGATGGGTTGAGCAGGTTGTTTTAATTGTTAGTTGTGCAGGTGCGTTGTATATCAATCAGGCTCTGTTATCCACTTAGCTTATTGTGTATGCAGGTACCCGCATGAACTGATCAGCACGCCCGCCTTGCAGGTGAGGGGTGGCTGGGGCTCCTGATGGGTGGGAAACATTGCCACCATGTGCAATTTGATTGCGCAATTTATTTTCAATTATCAGTTTTGACAAGTGAATGTTGTTGTAAAATAACATTTACCTATTTAGCGTCAATCACAGATGTATTATTACTCAATGTAGCCTGAACACGGTAAATGGGAAGTGAACATAGTCATTGATTTCATTTCACTTCCTTTCAAACAATAATTTCATGCCAATATAATGTAAGGTGCCTTACTTTTATGTACTTTTAATATCACTGTATACGTTGATATATTTGTATTTTGTTTGAATAAATTATATTGATTTGATTAGATTTAATATAGTACATAACTGGTAAGCAACAATAAGGAACATGTTGAGCAAGATAAGTGAATAGAATGAATTTAAAAACAGTTTTTGTTTGTTTATATAATTATATCTTTTGTATAATAATAACATTCGGGAAATTTATATAGGCCTATTGTGATGCTAACCTGGCTATCAAGTGATGTTGTCTGACCGTCTGCTACGCTGGTCCAGCATTCACCCGACGTTGCTTTAATGTATCTTGTTTAATGGGTGGCCATCGAATATAGTTTTATGAATACACGTAGGCCTACAGCTGGCCAAACACATTTTAATGTTGAGTCACTGTGACTGTGTAGGACGCTTGTATAACTTTAACTGTTATGTATATTAACCCAAGCATGGGATTGAATGCCTCTTGTTTTTTGGTGCGTAAAAAACACTTGCCAGTCATATCACCCGGCATATCACTCCACAGCTTCATTCAGTCACACGCTTTGGCACAGGCATCGCAAGCGGTGGGCCAGCGTTACAGAAGTTGCCTCAGCAATAATCCAACATTGGCTCAATGCTTAGTGTTTTATGTGCTTAGCTATCATTGGACTGGAACATTGTTGGACCAGCTTTAATGTAAGACAGTGGTGGGACTCAAATGGCAGTCTATACATGTATACGCCTAATCAAGTGCCCGCATATATTGCGTATCGTGCCTCTATCCAAAATAATATACATGAGGCATTCAGCCAATGTTAGGCCAGCGTCGCAGACGGTGAGCCAACATTGACCTGATATTGTTTCCCGAATTTTATAAACAGACTACAAAAAAAAACAATAAATAAAATGAAGTCGAGGATCGAGGGTTGTGGGGCGAGGGGGTCGAGGGGGTTTTCGAGATATCCGTTTGCGATGCAGGTCCAGCGGGAAACCAGCGTTGCAAATTGGTCCAACGTCTCATAAGTTTGCTGGGCATATATGGCTAGAAATTCAATTAATAAGTGACCGACATATATGGGTGATTTGATGTTGACAATAAAAATTATTCATATATTGTGGCGCCAGGTTGGCTCATTGGCTAACTCAGGGGGTATCAGGCTCGAATCCCACGACGGCCGATATCTTTCCTTGGTACACACATATGCAGCGACCCAAACTGTTCAAATTCTTGGGATAATGACAACAGAAACATATTCATAACCGATTTGCGCCGCATCGAAAAACATATGAAGAAATAAAGAAAAAAAAATGACCAATATGTCAAAGTTGACATGTAGCCTAAACGGTCAATAATTATAAAAAATATATATAATGTCTTTGATTATTGATGACCAAGCATAAATGGATATACGCCCAATAACTGAGCATTATAATCGCACTTCACATGGTTCACATCCCCTTTACTGCAGATAAAGATAAAGAGAGACAATAAATACCAGAGAGCCTAGCCCTGAAACATTAAAAATAAAATGTAAAATATTAATCACAATGAAGTAGGTCTTGTGCAATCATAGTCACAAGGTACCATAGCCGTGTCGTCCTCTCTGAGGCCTTTGATAGATGTATTTGCTTTACCCGAAAATTCAACATGGCGATCTCGACCCCAAGGTCCGAAAAATCTCCATTATAACTTTTAAATGGTTACCCTTATAACCCCCATGACCCCCTCGAACCCTCACAAACAAACCTCGACCTTCGACGCACAAGCCCCTCGACCCACAACCCCTCGACCCACAACAACAACAAAATATTTGTTACCCCTGATGGTAAACAAATAGCGATCACAGCCCGAAAATGGAAACGAAATGTCAGGCAGGCATCCCGTCTAGTAGCCAAATATTTCTACTTCAAGTAGGCCTAATATATATCGGGACGCTACAAGTTTCCGAAGTTCCCACATTCAAAATTAGTTAACCCGTTCCGGGAACTTCAAGTCACCATGCATATGGGACCCACTGCAGGCTGGTAAATCAATTATGTAATTATTATATATAATTAAGCCTATTCTGTGAAACACAGGAATTCCTTTAATGGTTACTCAGTGAAAACAGTGCTACATAGACACCCCTCTCCCATACTTCATTGTATCAGCTAGCTCAGTGAGCGTGTGCTATTTATAGATTATGAGCCCAGTTTCAGGAACATGGGCGCTGTAGCGGGCATCTAAGCAAACACAAGGGGTGACTCGGAGAATTCACCCAATGTTGTCTCAATACTGGGCCAGCATCTCCACAGCTGGCACAACATTGTCTGCACAGGGACGCTATGACTTGTAAACGCCGCGCCCATATAGGAATAAGATATAGGTCTACCGACACAGAATCTATTATGCCCTATTCATTGATTTTGGGCCTGATAAAAAAAATTGGGCCTACGATATAAATGAAAAGGGCCCATCAATAGGCCTTACACGATTAGGCCTATAAATTAAACCCAAAATAACCCATTTTTAACTTTGGTTGAGGTGTAATTCGGAAAGGTTGTGGGTCGAAGGGGCTGTGGGTCTAGGGGTTGTGGGTTGAGGGTAGAAGGTCAAGGGTTGTGGGTCGTGGGGTCGAGGGGGTGATGAAGGTAACCCTTTTTAATGACTGTGCAGGCTGTGGGCTGAGCATGCGGGCATGTAGGCCTAACTGAAATGTAAGTAAATGTAAGTAAAAAAAACTATTTTCGACCTGATTATTCAAGGACAAGTCCTTGATATGATCGTCCAAAGAAATGTTACACGATTTTGTACGGGGTCAATCACCCTCGTTGACCAGGGCCTGTAAGACATGTGCACATGTCACAGAAAAAGACACTGAGAAGTCAGTATGGGGGTCAATCTGTTTCAGCCACTAAGGCTGAGAACTAGTCCACCTACAAAAGTAGAAACTTGCCTGGTACATTAAAAGTTTGAATTGCTAAAATAGATTAAATCATTTCAACAATAAAAAATAACATAAACTGAAAGAATCTTGATACTCCTTGCAAGGTTTGAATTTGGCTAAAATTGGGTGGTGGGCTAGTTTTTTTAATTGATCAGTTAGTAGGTACTAGGATGCGATGCTCTGTGCACAGGTTGTGTAGGCCCACCCCCATGAGCAGATGAGGTAAATTAACCCCAGAAGTAAATATTTTGAATCAATGATTCGAAACATCGCCTGAAAAAGAGGGGCTTTTTGGGCACACCCCCCCCCCCCCAGCCATTTTTTTCTGTAGGCCTTCTGAGCTGTAATCCCCGGGCTATGATCGTCAATTTTTTGCTGTACATAATCGCAGCTTGCAGAGAGCATGTATACACAATCAACCCACCACATGATTAAGAGGGCTAGTTTTTTTAATTTATCAGTTAGTAGGTACTAGGTTGCGATGCTCTGTGCACAGGTTGTGTAGGCCCACCCCCATGAGGTGAATTAACCCCAGAAGTAAATATTTTGAATCAATGATTCGAAACATCGCCTGAAAAAGAGGGGCTTTTTGGGCACACCCCCCCCCCCAGCCATTTTTTTCTGTAGGCCTTCTGAGCTGTAATCCCATCGCAGCTTGCAGAGAGCATGTATACACAATCAACCCACCACATGATTAAGATTGAAGTCTATTTCGTTGTTATTAGAGCCCTGATCTTGCTAAATGAAGCCTGATATTATATATCCTAATTTTAACAGCTGACTGGGTGGAACTGTATACCCAAACAATCCAACCACACCTTAACGAATAGACCTACAGAGTATTGCTCTATTATCATTGCCACAATTTCATGCTCCATAATATTTTTATAACACTCTCGCCTCAACATGAAATGGTAGCTACTACAACTCCAGCTTCATCACATATTGTACTCGTTTGAAACAATAATGTATTCACGAAATACAACATATAGTGCGAATGATTATCCACAAAACAACTATGGTCAACTATGTTGAATAGTTTCTCTAGAATTTCAAAAACATGAAATATTTCAATTGTATATTTCAATTAAGAAATGTGTGAATAATGATATCGATACATGTTCAGAACTATACAAAAATGTGTAAGGGGACATAATAATGTAGTATAAATAAAAATAATGTAGTATAAATCGCGTAGGCCACATCAATAAGTTATAAAATCGAACTGTGTAACCAGGGTTTCCACCAGAAATGTTTGATTGGGAGGGGAGGGGGGGTCCACAAGGGTTGGTGGGTCTGGGGAGAGAAAAAGAATTGGAGGGTCTGGCGGAGAAAAAGAATTGGAGTTTCAAATTTTAGTGCTTAAAATGGCCTATTTAAACTAAAATAACAGCAAAATATAGAAAATACTTTCATTTTCTTTGCCACCAAGGGGTGGGGGGTGATATCCCCCCCTTGGGTGCTGAGTGGGAGGGGGTCCGTACCCCCACTGGCGGAAATCCTGGTACCTAATAATATTTTTTCTTTGAAATACGTCTACTTTTTATTTGATTTCAATATTTTAATAAGAAGATAACATTATTATAGGTCATGTATAGATAACCATGATGTTGGCCTAATTGACAGCCACAAGTCACAACTCATAGTGGTGTCACTGTGGGGGTCGCACCTGACATATCGATTGTCCCATGTACCTTTTTTAAAGAGCAATTGACGATAACAACTCGATAATACAGTCACTTCTGGTGATATGTTGTTGCTGACCTATAATGAGTAGACCTATACTACAATACATTAGGCCTATATAAAATATAAAGGCTTGAATTAGTGATTGATACCATTTTGGCAATTATTTAAAAAAAAAATTATCTGCTTCTTGATAATTCCGACTCGCTTGTCAGTCATTTTGTCTCTTATTTTTCGTCACCTGAGTTTCTGGGGTCTCTCTTGCAGGCCTACAGTGTCTCATCTGCAAGTGTCTCTCGCTTTCCAACACAGTGGTATTTGTAGTCACTCTGATATCTTGCTGTTTATCACGCTCGGACCACCATATGCACATGGTAAAAATTGATTTTATATTGAAGGGAGTCACGGGTGTAATATGAGATTAGATTAGTGTACAGTCATGAATTTCTTATTGATTTTTTGAAGGTTTAGCTATACCTTATTCAATCGAATAATGGCCATAATCAAATAAACGCCTACACCCCTGATTTGAAATAAACCCCACGATATAGCATGTACACTATATATGATAATTAAATAGCCTACTCTAATACTCCCCCGCCTCTAATCACAGGGGGTGTTCTTATTAATATGACAAATAAAATGTAGGTAGGGGCCTAACAATTTATATATACAGACACGGTTTTGAAACTTCAATCCTGATTATTTTGTCACATTATACATGTTTCTATCCTCATTTGCCTATCATAATTCATATTTTCTCCTTAGGGCCTATTTTTTCCTTATAAAAAAGGTCAACCCGAAAATTGTTTTATACATAGGGCCTCATAGCGGTAATGTTGTTATTCGTGTAGACTATTATAACAGTTTCTGATAGTTTCCATATATTTACAGAAATATGAATTAAAGTTTGCTACTTTTCTCATAATCATAAAATGAGCTACATAAAAAAAGCTTTAACCTATTATAATGAAAAAGGCACATAGCTGATACCGGCTAGGCCTTATTCCCAAAATGTGCCTGAAAGTTTACAACGGGAACATTAACATTTTGGAGAGTGCATCACGACACATATGCCTATATGCCTTTATCTGATAAATCTCCTACCATATATATTCTGTGTGTGCTACCATGCGTGCAAAACAAGCATTGATTGTCATAGTCTATTTACTCTACAATAAATAGTTCTCCAAACTATTTCCATTTAGCTGCTAGCGTAGCATGAACATGGCCCGTTTGTTAACAAGCCAATGGTATAGGAATTGAGAATGTAGAACCCCGCGCCACCCAGCCGGGAGATAACCCCCATCACCTTTTCCAATGAGTGGGCTGAGCCGAAGTACCAGGATGACAGACAATGTGGACAAGAGGAAAGATCAACAAACATGATTGGCGGAATTTTGTTGGAGATGTTTTTTTATTTTCTCACTTCACAGCCAGTAACCTCACTCAATTCAATAATCGTCTGAAAATTAAATCGCTCCATCATACAAAGTGAGTGAATATGTAAAAAAAATCGACCAAAAACGGTAAATATCGATATGAGAGCGAAAAAGCATCCACCACGGTGAAAGGTGAATCCAGGTATATATAGGATCCAAGGGGAAATTACAATAATAGGCAATGGCATAAATATATCCGAGGACATCTTGTTCATGGTTATACACAGATACATGTTATCTATCTGCTCGTCAGATATATATTTATGGAGCGGGATGCCAAAATTATACACGCGATGCTGATGTAACATTTAAATTTAAATGCCTTACTTTGCGACATATTACTATATAACAATGATAACGAATCCCAGTCATCGATAGTACAGTATAATAAACGACAATCAGCAGGATAAGGGTTAAAGCGCAAAACAACACACACAAAACACTACACCGCGAAGACGAAAGCAACGCGAATAATTTGCTCGCGTCAGTTTTGCATGGGAAATCCAGGAATTTCGAGGATAATTTCAGTTGAATTGCGTCTGTTCGCGTGATGTGTTCGAATATAAAACTACTATCTCACCAGGTCTGTCGCGTTGTATCTAATCAAGCAGATCACCATGGCCAAGAAGCCGCCAGCATCCACAGCGTCTCGCATAAAGAGTTTTCTCAGGGTTGAGAATGTCCACGGATGGAGACAAGTGTCGCATCTCAGTGACCAGTGATAACAATGTAATTGAGTTTCTATTGTGATGAGCCTGAGCCAAGCAGAGCCACTGGTCTAAATAGGACCATGACATAAATAAACTGAAAACTACGGCTAATGATGCTTCAATTGAATACCAACCCGGTAGTTATTCACAAAGCTGACAGAGCGATATTATATAGGATCCAAGGGGAAATTACAATAATAGGCAATGGCATAAATATATCCCAGGACATCTTGTTCATGGTTATACACAGATACATGTTATCTATCTGCTCGTCAGATATATATTTATGGAGCGGGATGCCAAAATTATACACGCGATGCTGATGTAACATTTAAATTTAAATGCCTTATTTGCGACATATTACTATATAACAATGATAACGAAACCCAGTCATCGATAGTACAGTATAATGAACGACAACATCATGAACATGGGACATCGATTAGAAATATAAGCCATTGTGTGTCATACACATTTTCCTGATATAATATTATCAAGGTCATCATCTGGATCCACCACGCAAAGGCACTAAGATCACTTATTTTTAAAATAAACACTATGCAACATAACCAACTTGGGAAACACTATGTTAAAATAGTAAGTCTAAGACTATGGGATAAGAGTATTATTTTACCTTGAAGCGTTATTTGTATCCAGGATAGCCATGCAGTCAATGTGAGAGGTCGGCGCCCTATAACATGTAACAGGAGTTCTACCAGTGATGCCACAGACAGACTAGCACGCTATTGTCACTGTACAGACAAACTGACGGGTGAGAGGCTACAGTAGACCACGACATAACAACAAAATCAATCCTGATCCCATCGATTTACCTCACCAGATTCAGTCAGATGTTCAATCTGATGTCAAGTGTATCCTGTTATATATTGGTCCAATTAGTTAATCATATTTCACGAGGATTGATATACAAAACGCACATACTGGCAAATCACCACTTATCTCAGCAAACACGATACATTGAAACAGTGTTGTTTTAATGTTGGCCCAACGTCAAAGACGTTGGGCCAACATTAAAACAACATTGTTTTAGTGTATCGTGTTTGCTGGGATACTAACAGGCATAAGATATTGACGCAACGTTGGCTTAACGTTGGACATTGTCTGCGATGATGGCCCAGTATTAAACCAGCCTCGTGTTTGCTTGGTCACTGGTATTTGGCGATCCATGTAGCGGACTGTTAGCTGTGTCTACATAGTGTGTACACAACCAGCGAACAAGACAATATACGCTGGACCAAGAACTTTATATATAAAGTTCTTGGCTGGACTAATGTTAAGCCAGCGTCGCAGACGGTGACCCAACATTGGTCCAGCGTAGGTTCTCGTGTTTCCTAGGAATACACTGTCAGTCTCAAGTATTTCACAGTCCGCTCATTTTACAGTACAATCATTGTTTTTGTTGTAACCCTGTGCAATCAAATTACCTTGACTATCAATAACTTAATTGAAGTAAAATCAATATATATATAGGCCTACTGATTTGTGATACAGCAATATGTGTACATGATCAGATGATAGAACATATACGCATCCGTCATCATGCTAATTCGGTTAGTTAAACTTCCAACTGTCCACATTATAATATGCCAAAAATCACAAAAAAGTACAAAAAATATAAAATGGTAGGACGTCCGATGTAGTCTAGATGTAAGCATGCTACTAAGTAAAACCATTTCTGATTTGTCGATCTATGTTTAAATTATGTCACTCAATTCTGGCTCCGTGCATCACTAAATACATCCTTATCCTGCGTGCAGCATATATTTGTATATATGAGAAAAAGATGATATACTCTATATTACCACCTTTACCTCCCGTTTCATCCCCGAAATCAAAAGTCCGGCTCCGGATCCTCCGGACCCTTTGAGCGCTAAGCACGGCTATAGCCGTTTCTAACCTCTTTGTTTGTCCTTAAAAGAAGAACATTTAATTTGAAGGAGAAAAGAGCACTAAATTGTCAGATTTTGGTTTAAATTGTACAAATTCAAGTAATTTTCACCTACTTGAAGTTGTGAGTCGCTACCGCGATTCACAACTTCAAGTAGGTGGAAATTGAATTAAGATGGCTTAGTGGGTAAAGGGTTACCAATACCCAAAGATAATTATGCTCATTTTATTCAGTTGAATTCCCACTTCAAATTGTCTGAATGATAAAATCCCGATTTTTATAAAACAAAACTGTACAAATTGTATATCCGATCAAACGAAAGGTCAGAATGTCATTCATCTGATGCATTATAACGATGCTGCTATAATGTTGGGCCAGTGCCGGAGACGGTGGACCAACATTAAACCAGCATTATTTTATGTTCTCCTGAATAAATTGTATTCAAACCATACCGTGTACGCAGCAAGCACAAGGAGCTGACCGAATGTTGTTTTAATGTTGACCCAAAATCAGTGGCCAAACATTAAAACAACATTGGGTAAACATCTCGTGTTTGCTGGGTAGTACCAAGAGTTGTAGTGTCCTTGGTAATACCACAGAGACAGTGAAAACATCCATGGTAGTATCTTTGTTGGACAGGAGAGCGTTAAGAGCGAGCAATGTAACGATTTGGACCTAACGTTTGACCAAGGACGTGTTATATCAACCTCATTGGTTTGACCCAACATTGTACAAAGTTGTAGGTCATGTTCTCGTGCATGTTATCTCGAGATACGCAGCAAACGAATTTAATTATCTGATATCCACAACGGGACAGCATTGACACAGCAGTTGAAC
Organism: Flabesymbios commensalis; assembly: GCA_964017125.1. NCBI lineage: Eukaryota > Metazoa > Annelida > Polychaeta > Terebellida > Flabelligeridae > Flabesymbios > Flabesymbios commensalis. The sequence continues at coordinate 30,183,707 of OZ024914.1, forward strand.
GGCGCCTTGAGACAAGTGATTGCGTGGGAGGGCAGAGCGTTCACAGGGTTATCAATTAACGATGTCCCCGGGTGTGTTGGGTCCTAAAAATATTATCAGCAGATATTCCCTCAGCTAGTCGTGTAACCAGTGCCGAATTAATGTTGGGTCAGCGTCGTAGACAGTGGGCCAATATTGAACCAGCTCTGGGTGAACGTCTAGTGTTCGCTGGTAGGTCACATATATATATATAACACGATACGCAATTAATATCTGACAGTGATAACACTGTTTGTATTATTTGTATTGTGTGTTTACTATGATAAAAACCCTCATGCCCGGGACTACCGATGATAGGATTATTATATAAACATGATAAAAGAGCATTATCTTCATTGTAGAAATAAAATAGGTTGTTTTTTTTGGCGCCGAACAATTAGGCCAGCAGTGAAAAAATGTATAGTCATATCTTGATTCAAGCGGCATTTATAAAGTATAACTGTCACCATGGTTATAATCATGATAATGTGCTATTTAAAAAAGAAACCTCTCATTCTTCGGAACAAAGCCATTCGGTAAGATTTTGTTTACAAGTGGGAAACCATGTCGTGTATGCAAAGGGTTTTAATAGGGACATTTTCGTGCCACTCCGTAAACTTCCCTACAAATCATATTAAACATGTTGACCCTTTAAGCGCTAAGCACGACAATAATCGTTTGTTGTTTTTTTATTAGCCGACCAAATCAGTGTTAGTGAGAATGAAATGCGTGTTTAAACATGGCGATTTGCAGATGTTTAGTCTCAAATTAAACAATTATCAGTAACTTTTACCGTTTGAAGTTGTCGGTCGCGGTAGCGAGACACAACTTCTATTGGGTGAAAATGTACATTTCATAACTTAGCGCTTCAAGCATGTTAACATGTTAAGGGTTAGCAATCTCAGTAAAAACAAATCTCTGGTCACACCGCACATTGAGCGACCTAATTACACACTGAAAAACATCAGTTTTGGAGATTAAAATGAAAACAATTTTGTTAGTGTCTCAGGCATTAGAACTGAAAAAACGAATACAAGAGATAAGAGAGAGAATGTTTTCGCTGATCAAAATCATGGTATTAAACCATGTTTTGACAGTCTGTGTGTAAATTTTGATAATGTGATAATTATTAATTTTTAAATAGGCAAAACTTGAAGATTGTTTGCTTATATCATGTATATGCATGATATAGTGAAGTTGAATTTCTGAAGCTACTAAAAATTAACTTAAACTACATCTTACATTTGCATAGCATATTATGAAAGTCTCTAGATGGTGTTCACAAAAAAATCGCGAAGATCGGATGAATATTGACGACTGGAGAGCGTTTATTTCAATCTTGGATATATGCAAATTAGCCCATGGCTGTCATCTTAGATATGCAAATAAGCTGATTTTCGAACTTAAGCAGAGTGATCCATCAGAAGGTGTTCAAATGAAAAATTGCGAACATCGGAGGAATATTTGCGACTAAAGAGCAATTACGCTTTACATAGATCTTAATTGAATATGCAAATTAACCCGTGGGTGGTATCTTGGATAATTAGCTGATTTTCGAACTTAAGCAGGATAATCCATCAGCTGATCAGAGGGTGTTCAGAAAATCGCCAAGATCGGATATCAGCGACTGTAGAGCGTTCACGTCGTCAAATTGTTGAATAATAATAATAATAATAACAACAATAGACAGCACTAAAAGTCTGTGTGTAAATTTTGATAAATGATAATTATTAATTTTTAAATAGGCAAAACTTGAAGATTGTTAGCTTATATCATGTATATGCATGATATAGTGAAGTTGAATTTCTGAAGCTACTAAAAATTAACATTTGCATAGCATATTATGAAAGTCTCTAGATGGTGTTCACAAAAAAATCGCGAAGATCGGATGAATATTGACGACTGGAGAGCGTTTATTTCAATCTTGGATATATGCAAATTAGCCCATGGCTGTCATCTTAGATATGCAAATAAGCTGATTTTCGAACTTAAGCAAAGTGATCCATCAGAAGGTGTTCAAATGAAAAATTGCGAACATCGGAGGAATATTTGCGACTAAAGAGCAATTACGCTTTACATAGATCTTAATTGAATATGCAAATTAACCCGTGGGTGGTATCTTGGATAATTAGCTGATTTTCTAACTTAAGCAGGATAATCCATCAGCTAATCAGAGGGTGTTCAGAAAATCGTCAAGATCGGATATCAGCGACTGTAGAGCGTTCACATCGTCAAATTGTTGAATAATAATAATAATAATAACAACAATAGACAGCACTAAAAGAATAAGTCTCCACCACATCGAAAAATAGTGGGTTGAGACTTAATTAATGAAACAATCTTTCTAATCATGCTAGACATTATTATAATAACCACCATCAACGTTGTCTCTTAATCTGTTGATATTTTAGAAGTGTAATTGTAAAGACCAAGAATCATCGCTTTATCAAAATGTTTCATAAACCATTAAGCTTAAATGATACTGAAACTAATCATAGATGCACAATATAATAATAATACACTCGTTCTGGTAATATATCAAGAAGGTACATGTATGTATGGTACTTGTACCTGGCAGAGACGGTTGTTCAAGGCTCTGAGCTTGCTTATACATACCCCAGCGAAAGGGTGATAGATAATGTGGTTGAAGACCTTACAAATCTCGGCAACAGTATCATTTGTGTGGTCTAGAGCCAGACTGAAACACGATGCTTTATGCAGACAAAAACTTAGTATAGAAAAAGTCCTTGATACAGCTATATGGTACACTACTGCTATAAAGTTATGACTCACTTTGGATGCTATACGTACAATTATCACAGCAAACACAAGAAATTTGCCCAGTGTTGCATCAGTGCTGGGCCAGCGTCTACGACGCTGGCCCAGCACTGAAACAACACTGGGCCAATGTCTCGCTTGCTGGGATATACATGTTACTTTACATGATAACCAGATCCGCACAGACTCGGCTATATTACCGTCATTTGTGTGAAATCTATAATTCAGCACAGGCATATCGCGTATCACAAGATTTAGCATCAGCAGTACACCCCCGACACAATAGCTGGCTGTACCACACTTTGCTGGCACACTTTCCCACTCATTTCCCTGACGGATTATTTCTAGTGGGGTTAACCCTTACAACGCTGAAATATTTTTGCACTTAAAGCATGGAGACCAAATGTTTCTTTTTCAATTTGAAATTATTATGAACACTGGTAAATGTCTCACCCAGCTCTTTCCGCTTCATTTGAATACGGTACCTATGTTATGGGTCTACGGCCATTATAAATATGTTTACTTTTACTGTTTGGGGATCGACCTCAGACGTCAGATTTACGTCCAGAGACGTCAGATTCTGACGTCTAAAGTCGATCCCCGCGCTGAAAGGGTTAACAGTGATACATAGTCCAATTATAACAAGATGATATAAAAGAATAGACATTTTGTCGTTGACGTTCTGCGGGTAAATATTCAAGATTTTTTGTATTATTATTTAATCGTTAAGCAGCCATGCCTGTAGATTATAAGGTTGCAATAACAGCAAATTTTGTTTGAAATTGATGAAAGTAAATGTACATGCGTCACATCCCCCGTGAACTAATATTTATAACTGTTAGCCATGTTTTAACATGGTTAGCTTAAACATGGTAAACGGCTGGTTAGGCCCGGTTTTGATTTTGCATGAGTTTGTGTCTCATCTGGGGTTAAGAGGGGTGCTGTGTGTGGGTCTGTACACCAGTCCTTATGAACATAATGCAATATAATGTTTCAGGTCTCTAGGTTAAGTACTTCTTTATTAAAATGTGTTGAGAAAAATAAATTCACGATTTAATATAGTGATTAGAGATTAGAGAAAATAGTAAGCCGATTTTTAGTCCATAGCACTCAAACAGACTAAAGCCGGGCCTCAGAGTTCGGGAACTCCTGTTCTAGTTTATATTCAAATGGATGGAAATGAGAAATAACGTTTAAAAAACACTACATGTACTTCAACAGTTAGATATTGGTAATTTGGGTCATCATTTGTAACATTGCACTTCACAGGCCGGTAGTCCAGCCCCCTCATCCCACTTTTTTGCAAAAATATCCGTTTAAATGGAGACACTGGCCCAAAATTGAAACAACATTGGATCAGCGCGAAAAAAGGTGGTCCGTATTCCTAAACCTTGCAAGACTGAACGTCTGGGGATTAAAAATTAATAGTTTTACACTTATAAAATCTCACTAACTACAAACCACTTAAGGTACATGTACTATTATATACAATTACATTTTAAAATCAATAATTACCTATGAATTTAAGCACACATACATGAATGATCATGTTTGAATTGATGTATAGGTCAAAACATTATATATTATAATTGGAATGACGTCTACAGACGTCACATTCTGACGTCTAAGATCGATACTCGCACTCAAAGAATTAAAAAAAACTAAATGTTACATTTGGATGGCAAATATGAAAATATCCACCTCCCACAATTAAAAGTTTATTGCCAATGCAATAACGATGGGGCTATATCATAGAAGTGTCATGTCAGCCATCTTGGATATATGCAAGTTAGTCGATTTTTTTTAATTTAACCAGGGTGATCCATCAGTGTTAAAAAAAATTGTGAAGATATTGATCGATCAGAGGGTGTTCAGGAAAAAATTGTGAAGATCGGATGAATATTGGCGACTGGAGAGCGTTTACGTTGATTTCTAAGGAAAAGCTGGGGCTGCCATCTTAGATATATATGCAAATTTGGATATTTTCGGACTCAACCAGGGTAATCCATCAGATGGTATTGAGATTTTTTTTGTGAAGATCAAATGAATATTGGCGACTGGAGAGCGGGTATATGTCGATTTGCAAGGAAGAGTAGGGACGGCCATCTTGGATATGCAAATGTATTTATTTTCGAACTCAACAAAGGTAATCATCCATCAGAGGGTGTTCAGAAAAAAATCGTAAAGATCAGATGAATATAGGGGATCGCGTTAATTTGTGAGGAAGATCTGGGGCAGCCATCTTGGATGCATATTAGCTTAGTTTTGAACTCACCCATTGTAATCTAACAGAGGGTGTTAAAAAAAAGAGAATCAGATGAGTATTGGCGACTGGAGAGCGTTTAAGTCGTCGAATTGTTGAATATTAATAATAAATAATAACAACAACGATAGACAGCACTAAAACAAAAAGTCTTCATCACGATTATTATACATAGGGCATAGGTATTCAAATGAAGCGGAAAGAGCTAGTTAAGACATTTGTGATGACTTCAAATTGAAAAACCTCTTTGATGTCGATGCAAACATATTTGAGTGCTTCAGGGGTTAGGCATAGTCAGTAATAAGCTGTTTGAGAGTTCCGTCAGACTATATTATGAGTGAGTTTGTTATTTTAGTAAGCAGTGGTGTGTGCTGTTCACCAGGTAGAGATAATACGCGGTCTGTGGCTGCCTGCAGACTCAGCTTACAAAACAGTCAATGTCTGTCTATCCTCATCTTTCTTACACCATCAAGTTTTTTGAAGTGTGTAAACTGATTTCCTGGAGTGCATAAAGAGAAAGAGAGAAAGGGAGGCTTGTAAAACACTCAGTGACTCGCCGCAAGTAAAAATTACTTTATCACGTTTACCCATTTAGCTCAACTCATAAAAGCCATCATCCCCGCGCATAAACGTGCATGCACTTATATTTGAAAAGTGTGGAAAACAAGTGCATGTACTTATATTGGAACACAAAAAGCTGTCAATGAAAACGACATGAACTTATATTTACACATGTAGTGTTCTATTTGAGCATAGAGAATACAAACTTGCAAAGTTTTGTACTAAAAATAGCATGCTTCATGATAACATTATGCATCACATAAAAAAACATTATATCGTATCGTCACATGTAGCATGTAGCCGATGTCAATTATGTCATATAACTGTGAACAGACGCGTTCACCCACATTTTCCACATCAGCCAATGAGAATTGTGATATAATTCGTACAAATGTTTCCAAAAATTAACTCCAATAAAAGGTCAGGTAGCACTCTTCCCTCATCTTATGTGTTGAGAGTAATAAACAGGTGACAATAATTAGTGATGATAAAGCACTGGAAGTAAAGCGGCAACACAAAACAGCCCGGGAAGTGTCAGGATCACATTCATTACCTCACAGAAGGTCATAGAAATCAATGTTCTCTATATTGTAAAGCAATAATGATCGCCTGAAATCAAACACAAGCTTGATACTAAATCGGCAGGTCCCAATGAAAATGATTACCATGATAAACACGACATCTAGAATACTAGATCATATTTGTGTTACTTAGTTACAGCGACACAATCAGTAAAAAAATCATCAAAAAAATCTGTATTTTTATTTTGGCTTCTTATTATGGTCATAAGATATGGCCGTAAGTCTGTCTATAGACCAGAATTGTGGAAGTCTTTTAAATTTCGGGGTGCTGCAACGTAAATGTGCCGAAAGCCCGATTCATCAGTTTTTATTCCCGTTTTTCTTATTTTGACATCCATTGCCGAAATTAAATTTCGTCCTTATTTCTCGATTTACTGGCAAATGCGCAACACAAAATAAAAATTACGCACTTCTAGTCAATGGACATATTATGGTCATATCGAGGAGCCAAAATAAAAATATTAATAATTATTTTTTGATGATTTTAGCCTGATTGTTCGTGAAAAGCTTATATATCAAATCTAGAAAAAAACGTGTTTTTTTTCAAAATATAAACTGATAACTACATACATATCAGTGATATAATTATATTTGCTATCTCCACTTAAACACCACAGATGTCAAAAAAATCATGTTGTTGGTTAGATGATTTTCAACACAATAATGTGTCGAACTAGTTAATATTACTCTTGACACCCATACGTGCATAAGTGTGCATAGCCTATTTGTGTGCGAACGATTGGAAGTATACCACATGGATTGCACTCGTCCTCCTTAAGCACTTGACTGGTCAGGGAGAGTAGACTACCAATCTTATTTATTTCTTTTCGCCAAAAAGGCGTCCAGGGGCTGCGAGTAAAACTAGAGTGATGGTAGAGATCTCCCGCTCACACGCCCATGTCTGAGTACATGTGTACTTAACCTCTACAGCACTGATGCCCACTCTATAGTAGCCTCTCAGTGTTTTAATAGCACATGACAATGTGTAAAATATATCTCAACTCTTGCAACACTGATATAATTGGGGATTTTAATTTCACAAATCAGATAATTTTTCAGTCACTTGAAGTTGTGGATCGCGGTAGCGAGACACAACTTCAAGTGATTGAAAAATTATTTTTTATAGCTCAATGTAGGCCAACGTCGGCGAGGTTGGCATTTCATTGACACAATGCCTAAGCAAGTCTATTACATAGTATTGGGCGGGGGCCCTAGGGTAGTGGTTAGCACCGCTGCCTTTCACGCCAGAGTCCGGGGTTCGGTTCCCGGTCTCGGCGGTTTGAAAGAAACAAAATTGTTTCTTCCCCATCCACGTGTGAAAGTTAGTATTGTGGGGAGCCTCCGTGACCGAGAGGTAGCGTGCTCGGCCTCAGACCGCCAGGGCTCGAATTTCGAATCCTGTGTCTGGAGGACAGTGTCATCTCAATCATCTCACCATCCTCAGGAGGTTCTCCTGGCCCAGTTTAGCCTATATGTGCACAAAGGTGGCCTAAAGCCCGATTCATTTCATTTTTTTTCATTACATAGTATTACATACATACTTTGATAGAGATACATCATAGTACCGGTATCGCCATTAATCATCACAGTTGTGAGAAAGCAAGGCTGAGATAAGTAAAAACGAGCGCTGCCACTGACACGTACCCGGTGTACACTACTATCCAGTATCATTCGGATTGAGGCTGTAGAAATCGAGTATCGTTTGTAATATCAGTCACTAACTTTACCTGGGAGCTCAATATCTGAGAAACATTAACCATTGTGTTGCTGGAAATTTTTCGATTTTTCATCCATTTGACGCAATCTCCAGCTTCAAGCAGTTATATTAATACAAAATTGACATCTCAAAAATTAAATGATTTGATCAACTACGCATTTTCCACAAACTATGTGATGAATTTCTGTGACATTTATTCTGGTATGGGACTGGCTTGACACGTGTAGATTCATGATAATATAAGGGTCTAATAACAGAAGGGTTAACAAAAACGAGACTTTCACCTGGAGTAAAGAAGAGCTGATTTACCGCGCGCATTATCACAAGTTACTGGGGCCACTGTCCATCATCCACCTGAGCCTTATACTCTGTGTGGTGTTACGTAATGAGTCATAGACTGGTAACCCGATCACCTAAAACACGAGGTACCTCGCCATTCCTATCTTAACCCTTTCAGTGCGGAACCGTCTTCATACGTCAGAATCTGACGTCTGTAGACGTCAGATTCTGACGTATAAAGACGTTCACCGCACTGAAATAATTAAAATATTTCTAATGGCCGTAGACCCATAACATAGGTATTCAAATGAAGCGGAAACAGCTAACTGAAACATTTATGGTTATTTAAAATTGAAAAAACCTTTGGTATCCATGGTTTATACAAAAGTAATTCCACTGTGTAAGGGTTAACAAGGGTTAATGTTGATTCAGCATCTCTGACGCTTCCTGGCATCGGGATAGCGTTGGACCAGCATCCAGATCTGGCTGAGATCCTGCAAGTTCTGCCTGGAGTGTTAGCGCTGGTTTTCGTGGGTGGATAGACAATCTTCCATTACATAGACGAAGACCCTGGGCATAATCTACTGGGATTTAAATTATTTGTAATAAATACGAAGCCAACAATATCATGTAGTGTAGCAGCGTATGTAGGCTTGAAATACAGCTGGCCGTGTCCTTTCAACGAGTAGCATGCGGATTTGAAACAGAGTCAAAATTTGAATAAATTTTCTCACAAAAAACTCAGAATTTAATATACAGCAAATTTATTACAATGTGCTATTATCAAAGTACGAAGGTGACGATTCCTGTCATGCTGAGCAGAATAAACACAGGGATGAAGGAAGTTTAAATGTATACAATCATAATACCTGTAATATCATGAATATAGCATAAATTCACAGCATAAACAGTCTGTATGACGCCATATACATGATATAATACAGGCGTTGCTTATAATATCTATGAACAGGTGACTAGGCCACATAAAAAACTGTCCTCCGGCTAAAAAAATGTCAGAAAAGACAATAGCAGCGTAGTTAGAACATGTATAACTAAAAACTAGCACTAATAATAACTTATAAAAGGCCAAAATGTACATTAGAAAACACATCTCAGGCCTGTCACCATTTTTTTGTGCATGTATACATTGTACATACATGTATCTACAAGATCTGCTGACAACATCCTGAATATGAAATTAGATTGTTATTTTCAGGGGTACTGAGGGGGTATGAATTATCAGGTTATGCGAGCATTTAAATTGGATAGGGCACCCCCTCCTAAATCTCTTCTTTCTTGAAGGACAACATTTCAATATCAATTGAAGTCAGCTGGTGGTAGGCTCCACCAGGCATACATACATGTATATGATAGGTTCAACCAATATTGATGAACTGTAGCTAATCTGTCACCCATCTATCGCTAACAAGGCCTATGGCATTACAGCGACCAATTGAAATCCACATTGACAAACTTCAGTTCAGTAGGTGTTTATTAGAATATGGGAATTTATTAGAATAAATATGTATCAGTATTTGCTATCTTCTAATCCTTGCCCATCAGACTTGGTAGTCACAAGACACAGTCACACTGCCTCAGTAGTCCTGGACCATTTCCATGTTGTCCTGGGCTATAGGGTTTGTAAAGCCCTGACCCATCAGGCATCACACAACAATCACAAGAAGTCCTAGAATATTAATTAATCTAATCGTAACTTTTTCTTATTTACTATGCTTACATTGTAATTAGAAAAGTTATATATCTGTCATACCATGCATACAGATACATGTACGTATGATATATATATATGGGTCTGGTCACACTAAACTAGGCCAATTTTTTTAGTGTTACATGTTAAAACAGGGTAACGTACGTGATGCTTACATAATTCTCGTTCGAAATGGGGGATATAATAGCTAAGCTGGTGAAATTGATGTAAAGAGATGATCTGATACAAGGGTGATATGTTAAAACAAACAGGGTCGACAGAACGAGATACCAAGGAAAGAAACATACCTTTGACACCACCACCCCAACTGTACTCAAATGTGGGACTTAAACTTTTTTTTACATTCATGAATACTATGATACCTTTGATATAGTGTTGGTTTTCATATAATAATGTTGCCAGTAGTGAGCTGATCTGGGCGACCACACGTGAAGATGGAAGCAAATTACTGAATAGAACAGGGAGTGTATTGTACGTATGTGATGTTTGACAAGTCATGTACGTGATTCTTCTCAGTACGTGACTGTTAACATGATTATGAGCGTCAGTATCAGAGCTATACATTTATTCTGGACAAGTGAAAATGTGAATAATCACATACGTTGCTAGCAGTCAAAGATCATGTACAAGACTCTTCTTTTATGTCAAATGTCACATACGTTTTTGACCTTCCTGGACATAACCTTTCATAAAAGCAACAATTATCGCTCAGACATAATAAAAATTCACCTGTCATTATCTTGTTTGTCTTTGAACTGATATATCTACTCTGTACGCCCCACCTTCGACGTACCAAGGAGTACTTGAACAAAAAATAAAAATTTACGTTTTTTCGGTAACGTACGTGATTTGTTGACACCCAAAACTTACCACCTACATATGACACCCACAACTTACCACAGGTCTACATGTATATATCTCACACATGGCAGTAAGTTTTGATTTGGCAGCAAGGCTGCTTTAAAGAGCCATTCGCCAAGTAACTTTTGCACACCCTTGCATAGCAATTGACGCATTTAAGAAATGGTGATGTGTGGTTAAAGATCGTGGTAACGTACTTGATGCTCAAAATAGTTTGCATCCCTTCAGAAACAAGTGATTATTAAAAAGCCAAGGCTTTTATAATACAGATGGCTTTCCATCGAAATAAAACTTGAGATTTCAGAGTACAAGTTTTTATATCTGTTATCTCATTTCAAAGCAATTACACAAAATGATGAGTACTTTCTTGGGAGATAAAAAAAAATTTGACTGAACGTCACGTCACAAATGTTACCTTTGCGTTCAGAACACATAAAAACTTTGTCAAAAGCAGTACATTACCCCCATAGTGGTCCTCAATTCAACTCTGATCATTATTGCTCACATTTTAATGAAACACAGAGCTCTAAGTATGCGGTAAACAGAGACCTTTATTCATCTTCTCAAAATGTGATGTCTGGCGATGTAACGTTTGACAAAGTCACAAAGAATGAAAAGTACTCTCCATGGTGTCTATTTCCTACCCACCAAATATTACGGTGGTGAAATAAATATAAATATAGATAAAATGTGTTCAAACACGAAAACCCTCAGAATCAGCCACTGGCCTAGTTTAGTGGGACTAGACTCATATATACATGACTATATCATATATAGATATAATAGACATATATAAACCTATCTGCCCTCAGGTGCCCTGGTCCTGAGCATAAATAAATAATAGGCCTACTGGTAACATGAGGTTTCTCCTCACTTAAAATCAACAATAAAAAGTGTGTTTTCACACTTTTGGGTGCCTCTCCCTTCATACTTAATCACGTTAATTAGAGTTGTACATGATGTATTGATATTATTTCATAGGCAGTATTGTTGGTTTGTAAGAGACATAAAATTGAGATGCTCCTTCAAACATGTCCAGGGTGATTCCATGGATGTCGTACAGACATCCAGAGATTATATTTTAGCATACGCAAATAATGTTAGGTCTAGAAAAAAAAATATTATTCAGTTTCATATAGACTCCAAGTACGAATATATGTAGAGAAAAAATTTGACCGAAAATAACACAGATCGTCCTAAGTAGGAGGAAACATGGGATGTCGTACAGACGCACAAAAAAAGTACTGTAACATTTGAAAATTAATGTTTAGTTCAAAACTGTGGGCATTGATTTTATCCCCACATCCTGTTAGATAAATTTCTCAGGGTGTTCTAAAGAGTGAGAAAACATAATTTTGACAGATAATTTATTTGTTAATAGACAAGGTCACAATGAAAAAATGAAAAGAACTTGTCATACGGACAGTTGGGAATATGTCGTACGGATGTCTCCGAAAAATGTCAGTTGTGGCTATGTAAAAGAGTGTTCACTTTGATTTTTCATTTGAATATGGCGAAATAGTAAGCTCTGATTATTATGATATGAATAATAATCTATAGCTGGGGTAAAATTTTAGTTTCATCATATAAACAAGCTAGAAAAATACAAAATAGACAGACAGCCTTGCATTGTTGTAGGGAGATGCAATTGTTTAGAACAAAATTATCGTATTTTCACAGTGAAAATATTTATTAGCAGGCTGTGGAGATACTCATATATATGTGGGATACCCATAATAGCTGCAAAACTGTAATAAGATTTCTCACTAAAATATTTCTCACTAAAATATTCATGTATCGATCTCTGATTCAATGTATTGCCTAGGTGCCCTCTGCTAGTCAATAGATTTGTTAATTATGGAAAACCTTTTCAAATAAAGGGCGTTTTATACAAAAACACAGAAGCTCTTTCAAAAAAAATCGGAGAAGAATTGAGGGAGGAGTCTAAGCATTTATCATGTCTATTGTGAATTGTGGACAGAGTGCCCTAATTAGGTCCTAATTAGGTCTAAAGTTAAATAATAACTAACATTTCTGAAATCCGTGAGGAAGTTAAATGCACAGGCCCTAACTCTTTCAAACAAACCAAACAGAATTGAAATCGGATAAGAATTGAGGGTGGAGAAGCATTTCTAGTGAATGGTGGACAGAGTGCCGTAATTAGGGCTTAATTAGGTCATAAGTTAATCAATAATTAAAATTTCGCAAATCCGTGAGGAAGTTTAATGAACAGGCCCAAGCTCTTTCAAACAAACCAAACAGAATTAAAATCAGATAAAAATTGAGGGAGGAGAAGCATTTCTTGTGAATGGTGGACAAAGTGCCCTAATTAGGGCTTAATTAGGTCATAAGTTAATTCATTAGAGCTTAATTTTTTTCAAATCTGTGAGGCAGTTTATTGCACATGCCCAAGCTCTTTTAAACAAACCAAACAGAATTGAAATCGGATAAGAATTGAGGGAGGAGAAGCATTTCTAGTAGTCCAGGGGTATTAGTCTAAAACTCATAGAGATCTGGAACAAATTCGTAACAAGCTGAAAATTTCAGCATATATTGTTGAGACAACATAGAAAAACATATCAAAAGTCCTCTAAAATCCCAATATTATTAGTGCCCGAAATAGGTGTAATAAGGGGGTAAATAGGGGTAATAAAGGGAATAATAACGATAACTTTAAAACTATTTAACCTGGATTCATAAAAATTGTATCTTAACATATGTTTATTCCCCTGCGGAATCCATTAAAAATATTTGTATTAATTTTTAGCCACCGTTTCATCGCCAAAAGTGGTAAATAGGGTAAAATAGAGGTAATAACCATAATTTATGATCTATTTGACCTAGATTCATAAACTGTGTATCTAGTATCGGATAATTTTTTTTAAAACACTTCTAAGATTTGGCGACCTCCCCTTAATAACCAAAAACAATTTTTTATATCAATTTTTAACCACCCTTTCCTCTCCATAAGAGGTAAATATGGGTGAAATGGGGGGTGATAACCATAGCTTATAAACTATGGGGTCTAAAGTTACAAAAATTGTTTTTAAACATATGTTTTAGCTCCTGAGGAATCCACTACAATTACTTATATCAATTTTTAACAACCCTTTCTTTCCCGAAAGTTGCAAATAATGGAAAATTATGAGAATAACTATCAATTTGACGGAGATTCATAAAATTGGTATTTATATATTTGTCCTAGCATCAAACAAAAAAGTGTATGCCTAATTGAAAGAAAAACCAACCATCACCATTTAATCTCAAAAAACGAAATTGTATATGATGTTGTATTCATTTTTAACAACCTTTGCATTCCCAAAAAGTATTTTCAAGTATAATGTAGATTGTTAATCACATAATAAAACAGTTAATTCGAGTTTATTTCAAAGAGCTTAAACTATTAAATTTTAAACTATTAAACTTTTAAAAACGGTTTCATTATTTTTTCTCGGATGCTAAAATATATAATCTAGATACCAATTTTATGAATCTAAGTAAGTCAAATATCGCTCACATCTTACCCTTATTTACCACTTTTCGGGATGAAAGGGTGATTTTACAGCATCATATCCTTTTGTTGCTGGTTGTCGCATAAGTTTAAAATGCTTTTACATTTTCTCCCATGGTAAAACATATCCAGGTAGGCCCTAAAAATTTTATAAATCTAGGTAAAATAGCTCACAATTTGTGGTTATTATGTTATTTTTTTGCTTTGGGGATGAAAAGGTGGTAAAATATTATCACAAATGATAATATTAAACACCCCGGGTATGTTTGGATACAAATTTTATGAATCTAGGTCAAATAACTCACTAAATCACCCCAATTTTACTTCTATTTACCACTTTTTGGAGGAAAGGGAGGTTAAAAATTGATATAAAAAGTTGTTGCTGGCGATTAAAGGGAGGTCGCCGAATTTAAAAAAGTGTTTTTTGCTTTTTTCGCCGATGCTAGATACAAATTTTATGAATCTAGGTCAAATAGCTCATAAGCTATGGATATTATCCCTATTTTTCCTATTTACCACTTTTGGGGATGAAAGGGTGGCGAAAAATTAATACAAATAATTTTAATGTATTCCGCAGGTGCTAAAACATGTATATATTTAGATACAAATTTTATGAATTTAGGTTGAATACTTTTAAATGTATTGCTAATACCCATTGTTTACCCCCATTTACCCCTTAATACCCCAATTTCGGGCACTAATACCAGGCGGATTTTAGAGAACTTTTGATATGTTTTTCTAGGTTGTTTCAAGAACATATGTTGAAATGTTCAGCTTGTTACAAATTTGTTCCGGGTTATTATCTAATAGCCCTGGACTATAGTTATTGGTGGACAGAGTGCCGTAATTAGGGCTTAATTAGGTCATAAGTTAATTAATAAATAAAATTTCGCAAAAGCCGTGAGTAAGTTTAATGCACAGGCCCAAGCTCTTTCAAACAAACCAAACAGAATTGAAATCGGATAAAAATTGAGGGACGAGAAGCATTTCTTGTGAATGGTGGACAGAGTGCCGTAATTAGGGCTTAATTAGGTCATAAGTTAATTATTAATTAAAATTTCTCAAATCTGTGAGGAAACTTGATGCACAGGCCCAAGCTCTTTCAAACCAATCAAACAGAATTGAAATCGGATAAGAATTGAGGGAGGGGTAGCATTTCTTGTGAATTGTGGACAGATGACAGACAACAGACGACAGAAGCAACACGATGGCATAAGCTCATCTAGGCCTAAAGACCGGATGAGCTAAAAGCTTATATTTTTTTCAGAATTCATCCTGTCGGGCAACCAGCACTGTGGTGAACCCTGCAGTAGCAAATATACCATATATATGCACAAAACAATCAGAAATTTGGGCATAGCCTCCGAGGGGGTCATGGAAGGAGAACAATTTTGATGGATTCTCATCCTTATACTATAGCTATGAAACTTCCATTTTTACCCTCGGTGCGCCCATGAGGAAGTGCAGGGCAGGCAAGCAAACTAATGCAGCCTTCCCCAGGTATCTCAATTCTTCGAGATTCCCACATTGTTCTGTCCAAACAGTCTTAATGATGTCCTCCAGAACTACTTCATAGGGCAGTGGACATAGTCTATTTTCATTTTTTGCAATTTCTACAAAAATTAAAAAAATGGTACCTGCGTGAAAAAAATTATCAAAAGGGGCCACAGCATGCCTGTTCCACTTACCTCTTCAAGCACTTGCTGCAACAATTATGGAATAAAAGGCGAGAGCTGGCACCATTTTTCATCTAATGATGGAAACCCCCGGAAAAAGTGATAAAAACGTCATTCAAAGCAAATTACTTTTTTAATTCTACAATGATGGCTTCATTTCTACCAGGAATAGTGAGCAAAAAGAACAAACAAAAATATGTCTTTTATTGCAGTGTATAACAAATTCACATAAATCCTGGAAAAACACGAGAAAACCATCATAATGACTGTTTGAATGGTTTCCGGACATCTCGCATCATTGCCACTTCGCATCATAGTCATTTCGCCCCCGTCGTTGGACGTTTCGCATCATAGTTATTTCGCATCATAGTCATTTCTCCATCATTATTTCGGATTATGGGATCGATTTTTTCGCCCCCGTCATTGGACGCTTCGCATCATAGTAATCTCGCAATTGCAATATTATCCCAGCAAACATGAGGCGTTGGGCCAACGTTGATTTACTGTTGGCCCACTCTGTATGACATTGACCCGACGATAAACCAACGTTGGCCCAACAGTAAAATTAAACCACCGTTGGCCCAACGTCTCATGTTTCCGGAGATATAACTAAATATATAACAGCTTCACTTAGCATAATAACTAGACAATGTTAGCTTTTACCTTCATCCTTAGCAAATGTTCATACCTTTAACTATCGTCTACATTTTCTAAAAACATATATTTTAAATATGAACAAAAACCTTAATTGGTTTCTTAAATGTGTCAAATAATGTAAACAAGACTACATAAGTCCAGGAGCTCCCGCTCCGAATTAGAATTTGATTTAAACAATTTTGTATAGGGTTATTAATGTAGTCCTAGTCTAGGTAAAAAATCAAGACGCAAGACAATTAGGTCTAAGAAGCCCAGTCTAAGAGTAAGATAAGAACTAGACAGTCTGTCAGAGATTGCAAACCTCCATTGAAATTAATGATCCTAATCAGTATCCCAGTAATAGTCTACCTATCTGGCATGGTTTACCCGATATCAGGCCAATCGAGTTAACTAATAGCTGATTTACGGTCATTTTGAATTCGATATAAATTAGTTAAAAACTTAGGGTGCATCCTCCCCCGAAACCTTAAATTTTGTTTTATAGTAATGGACTAACATCTAACACAGTTTGCAAAATATTGGGCATGTGAAAGTAAATAATGGCCGATAAGGGGCCAATTTGAATTTGATCGAGTCAGAATTTTTCAAGATGCATCCTCAGCTGAAATCTCACATTTCATTCTATAGTAATCGTCTAGCTATCTAGCATGGTTTACCAAATATCGGCCATGTGAAAGTGAATAATGACCTAAAGGCGGCCATTTTGAATTTGATCAAGTCAAAATTTTCCAAGATGCATCCTCAGCTGAAATCTCACATTTCATTCTATAGTAATGGTCTAGCCATCTAGCAAAGTTTACCAAATATTGCCCATGTGAAAGTGAATAATGGCCGATAGGAGGCCATTTTGAATTTGATCAAGTCAAAATTTTTCAAGATGTATCCTCTCCTGAAATCTCACATTTTGTTTTATAGTAATGGTCTAGCCATCTAGTACGGTTACTAAAAACCGGCTATGTGAAAGTGAATAATGGCCGATAGGCGGCCATTTTGAGTTTGATCGAGTCAATTTTTTTCAAGATCCATCCTCTCTTGTAATCTCACATTTTGTTTTATAGTAATGGTCCAGCTATCTAACACGGTTTACCAAATATCAGCAATGTGAAAGTAAATAGTGGCCGATAGGCGGCCATTTTGAATTTGATTGAGTCGAAAGTTTTTAAAAGGCATCCTCTCTCGAAACGTCACATTTTGTTTTATAGTAATGGTCTAGCTATCTAGCACGGTATACCTGATATCAGACCTATCGAGGTAAATAATGCTGACTGTCGGCCATTTTGAATTCGTAAGTTAAAAATTTTCATTGTGCATCCTCCCCCGGAAACTCACACTTTGTTTTATAGTAATCAGGTAATGGTCTAGCCATCTAGCACGGTTTACCAAATATCAGCCATGTGAAAATGAATGATGGCCAAAAAGGCGGCCATGTTAAATTTGATCAAGTCAATTTTTTTCAAGATGCATCCTCATCTGAAATCTCACATTTCGCTTTACAGTAATGGTCTAGCCATCTAGCACGGTTGACCAAATAACGGCCATGTGAAAGTGAATAATGGCCGATAAGCGGCCATTTTGAATTTTATCGAGTCGAATTTTTTCAAGATGCATCCACTCCTGAAATCACACATTTTGTTTTATAGTAATGGTCTAGCCATCTAGCACGGTTTACCAAATAACGGCCATGTGAAAGTGAATAATGGCCGATTGGCGGCCATTTTGAACTTTGACAAAATGATTTTTTTCAAAATACATCCTCTCCTGAAGCCTTACAATTTGTTTTATAGTAATGGTGTAGATATCTTGAGCGGTTTTCATGATATTCCACAATATCAGGCCTGTCGAGGTGAATAATGGCTGATAGGCGGCCATTTTGAATTTTATCAACTTTAAATTTTATAGGATGCATCCTCTCCTGAAACCTTACAATTTATTTGATATTAATGGTGTAGCTATCTTGAGAGGTTTTCATGATATTCTGCAATATCAGGCCTGTCGAGGTGAATAATGGCCGATAGGCGGCCATTTTTAATTTTATCGACTTGAAATTTTTCAAGATGCATTCTCTCCTGAAACCTCACAATTTGTTTTATAGTAATGGTGTAGCTATCTCTTGCGGTTTTCATGATATTCCGCAAAATCTTTCAGTCGGATTTACTGATGTTATAAATTAGGTCAAAGTGCTGGGTCAACTTCAAGGTCAAGGTCCAAAAACCTGAAAAGGCACAACTAGGGACCTTAGAGAACATGTATGTGCAATATGACTGTCATCGGCCCAGTACTTTTCGAGATCTGCTCCGGAAACGAAGTGCGCGTCAAAACGTCTAAATAGGTCATAGTTCTAAACCAGAAGTAGGTCAAAGTTCAAATACCCCAAAAGGCACAACTAGACCCCCTAGGGGTGTTGTGTGTAAAATTTGAAGACAATCGGACAAGTACTTTCAGAGATATGCTCCGGAAACGAATTGTTTACGGACGGCCCAACGGCCCAACGCCGTCACATCATCATTTTCTCCTCTGCAACCTTGCGTATTGAATTCAGATTAAAAATATTTTAACCCGTCCATTAGCCACCTGGAAGTAACCCACATACCAAAAATTGTTATCCTAGCTTATTTTCTCACAAAGTTATAGGCAAAAGAAGAGGCCAAAAAAAAACGGAGGTAGAATCCATAGCTCCCTTCGCTCACCTACGGTGACGGCGGGAGCTAATAAAATTTTAAGTCACTTACAGTGAAACGTAACAATATGGCGGTAATGGGAAGTATAATACTGAAAACAAGTAAACTCTGCAGCCCTAAAGCATGTAGAGAAAATCACCGCTTTCCGCTGCATGCTTGTATAGTAACCAGGAAAAGAAAATTAAAGTTGCTGGCTCATTATACACAGCATATCCTACACATACACACACAGCATATACACACAACCGGGACTCTCTCCATGGCCTGTTCCAAGGCTATGCTGCTAGGCTGCGGAAAAGTCTTGTCTTCAGGACTACGAGAATAAATGTGGTGACATTATTTTAATTACATATCTATTTTATAAATACTATATAAATTAATTACTTATTAAAATGATTTATCCCTGGCTTTGTAAAAATGTGACATTCCAAGAGAACGATATATATTTTTATAGGCCTAAAATATTCCCATGTGTTTGGAATAGCCTATTTATCTCACAGCGATAATTCAAACAGTGACATTTTCCCAGTGACAAGCATTTTTTAGATTCAATGCTGATTGATTTATAATTTAACATTAATTATTTTTATTGACTAGCTAAGTAACAACGGTAAGCAGTTCACACTAACATCAGTAACATGCACTAATATTAAACTGTAGTTTTAATAACTATATGATTCCACTAAAAAGTTCACAATGCATAAAGCTACATCTTTACCTGCATTTATTCACATGGATTTATATTATAAAAAATGGTTGTACCGTTTATTTAGTATGAAACTATATAACTACAATGTGCACATGTCAAGACTTCATACATCGCTGAAAAACACATCAAATACACATAATGCGCTAGTTTTAATTTGAAGTTAATTGTGAACTTTTGTGTTGAGCCATAATAACAACCAAATAGCAACCAATTTGTGATTGTAGTATATAATATATATCTTCAGTAGACTAATATTTTTGTAATGTGTAGTAGTAGTCGTAGTAGTAGTAGTAGCAGTTGTATTTGTAATATAGATGACTGAGAAAAATCCTAAGAAGGCCAGTCTGGCCAGAAGAAGAGGACCATTTCGCCAATGGAAGGAAGAAGATATGGTCGCAGCGTATGAATCTGTCCTGAATGATGGCATGTCTGTGCATAAGGCTGCTAATATATTTAGTGTACCACGAAAGTCTTTAGATGACCGCGTCAAGGGGAAGGTTGCCATAGACTGTCTTCACGGTGGTAAGACGGCTCTCTCACCAAATGAGGAGCTGTCGCTTGAGAATTATTTAAAGTACATGGCTGGAAGAGGATTCCCACTAACAGTTGCTCAGGTGATGGGTATGGCATTTGCCATATCTGAGGAGAATAGTTCTCATGCTTTTGGTCCAGCTGGGCCCACTGAAAAATGGTGGCATGGCTATTGCAAAAGACACCCTACATTATTATTGAGACGTCCGGACGGAAAGGACCGAGGACGTCAATTTATGACCAATAAGAAAATTATAGATGACTATTTCACGTTACTCATAGATGTTCTGGAAAAGAATGATTTGTATAATCAACCACATTTAGTTTTTAACTGCGATGAAACAGCCATTGACCTGAACAAAGCTTCTAGGAAAGTGGTTGTGCCAGTTAGGAGTAAGCACGCCCATAGCGTTATGATCGCTGCTACGGAGCACGTCAGTGCTTTATGTTGTGTGAATGCAGCGGGTAACTCTATACCCCCAATGATCATATATAGCGGCGGATTTCCCGGAGGTGCTTATAGCCGAAATGGTCCCATTAATGCTTTGTATGGGAAAAGCCCAAGTGGTTTTGTAGATTCCGAATTGTTCCTAAATTGGTTTGAAAAAATATTTCTCGTTCACACACCACCCAAGACGACACGGCTACTGCTACTGGATGGACATGCATCCCATCTTTCTATTGGTTTAATAGACAAAGCTATTGAAAACAATGTCATGCTTTGCTTACCGCCCCATACCACACACATGCTCCAACCGCTAGATGTAGCCGTGTATCAGTCGTTAAAAAATGAGCTTAACCAATTAGTTTCACAAGCCCGGATGTTTTCTTTTAACTTATGGATTTCAAAAAAAGATTTCAGTAGTGTTTTTAAACTAGCGTTTGAAAAATCTTTTACCATGTCAACAATAACCGCTGGTTTTAAAAAATGTGGTGTTTTCCTGTTTGATCCCAACGCAGTAGATGAATCCCTCATACAACGGTCAACGGCCACGCCCCTTGAAGGTATGATCCAAATCACAGATTCAAACCCTCCTTCTGATTTACCAACCAATTCTGATTCAACATCCAATATTGATCAGCCTAGTGGCACTTCGCGGCCATGTCCACCTGTTATGGCCCTAGAGGCTTTGGAGAAAGCCATCACTCCAAGACAAAGTCTATGTTTTCGGCAGTGGTGGAAATCTGGGCATATTCCAAAAGACAATCCAATGTTTGACACTTGGAAAAGATTAAAATGTCAAGTTGAGTCCGACCTTAAAAATGCTACATCAGCCACCATTAACAATTGTGATGAAAATGCACCCCCTCAAGTAAACCTTTTGCTAAAACATAATCTCATCAGCCCTGATCTAGTTGACATCCTCATACCGACCCCTGAAAAAATTAATACCCATGTCCGATGGTCCACCAGTTCGAAAATAAAATCAGCCCGTGTTTTAACAAGTACTGAAGTTAGTGAGGAAATTAGAGAGCAAAGTAAGCTTAAGTTAGAAAAAGAGGCAAATAAAAATAAAAAGCAGAAAGTGAGTTCATCAAATGTCGACCAAGGCAAGTGTGGCATTTGTGGCGAAGATTCTCCAGATATCTGGGTACAGTGCGACCTTTGTGATGTCTGGTATCACTGTAAGTGTGTAGGGTTGGATAGCATGTCCCAAGACGCTGTTGCTGCAATGAAGGTGTACCATTGTCCACAACATAATTGAATAGTTATGGTGAACGTTGAACCTCGTTGAACATTTACTGGGCGGGGTTCTCGTTAGATATAAAAACACTAACGATAACCTCAATTGAAAATGCCTGATATATTTGTGGGTAATTTTGAACTTTCTTTTATCATGGTTATGTTTACTACGAAACTGCTATACCAAATAATATTGTAATATGTGTAAGATGTGTTTGTCTTCATTTTTTACCTTTCCACAAACGTTAGTTTATAAATTTCATACCTCATCCACGTATCAATTCAGCCATTTTGGAGTTTTCTATAATAAAGGTAAGTTTGTATTTATTAATTAGCATTATCACAAAATACAGCAAAGCTATTCATTGAAATAATTCGACTATATAACCCAATCAGTAACGCAAAGATGCCCGACCACCAACTGCCATTCGTTGTCACTGGTGGCTCACCAGTGACACCAGGATATCGGGTTGATGGCTCACTAGCTACATTGTGTCTATCATTGGCAAATGCTATCCTAAGATTGCTGCCTGTGTGTTGCTGGTGGTCCACCATCAACGTTTTACCGCTCATAGCCACTGGTGGACCACTGCAGTGATGTTGTCTAGAAAGAAATCTAAAATATAGCTCAATAATTGAAATATTCAAACAAATCAATAATGATTATTAACATTGGTCTTCGAGTGTTGCAAAAGACAAGATTGTGTTATCATAATTGACTTTTCAATTCAGCCATGTTGGATTTTCTTTCACTATAGTCTGGATACGAAACTGTCAGCCACTTGGGCTACAGACAGCCTGCTAACAGTGCCTACTAAAGACTGACCTATGGTTTTACTAATTGTTTTTTCATGGACCACTGCCTCTCCAGTTGTGGCAGCAATCAGAGCCGCCATATCTTGGTAGTTTATATAGTGCCATCTCATCCACTGCCATAATATTCTATTATTAGGTTATGTATAATATATAAATCCTATATTTGACAAATGCTTAATAAAATAAACTTCATTCTCTGTCAATTTCCTCTCGTCCTTGTTTTGTTGAAAAGTAGGAGACAAAGACAGAATAATAACAACTATGGTGGAGGTAAGTTTGTATTTATTAATTAGCATTCTCGCAAAATACTGCAATGCAATTCACAAATGAATTTAAAATAATTAATTAAAATGATAACATTATTAACATCAGTCATATGTTTGTTGCAAGGGACACGCAGGCTGTTCCTGTACTTGTCAACGTGTCTCCATCTTGTGAACCTTTGGAATCTAAACATATTCATTTATATATACTATATCTAGGACAAAAAATATATGTTTGTTTCCGATTTGTTTCCGATTTGTTGTAATTTCAACCAGTGGGTAGGTGAGAATTTTTTTTTTGTCACTCTGACCAATCGGTAGTTAAGAGTTTTTTTATTATTTGGCAGCAAATTCACTTCCATGCATGTCTTATCTGTACATTACGTGACGATTTTTTTTTGACGCTCTTTGACCCCTTTCCCTCTTCATTTCGTAACGTTTTTTAGAGTTACTTTGATTAAAGTCGTTAACTCATCCTTAACTTATGGTTTTCCTAAAAAAAAAACTAAAATAAATGTGGGTCGCACATGTTTTGATAGGGTCGGTCGGAAATCAGAAACAAACAATATTTTTTTTAGGCCCAATAGACTGTCATAACTCATTTACATTGTCATTTATGCGCTCTCGATGTATGTAAATTCAAACTACTGTTCTATTTTTTGTTCACGACGTTCGTTCTTTAGAAAAAATACAAATAGCTGCCCCACATTAATCTTAATTAAATATTTTGAGGAATAGCTTTTACATTAGTCTTAACCCAGTGGTCATCAAGTTTTCATTGGATATAATTGTACTAAACGATCCCAAGAGAAATATATATTACTCTGAAAATTACAGTATATATTATTTAGCCGAAATAAAAATTAATTAATCCAAATAAATACATAAATTATTCATATTTAACATCATAAAACATACTGGCGACACAAGGACGGTATAGTGGCGACTCCAGGACGTTACCGTCCTGTAGTCGCCAATCAATATGAAAAACTTTATGATCCCTTTGGATAGTTAGGACCTGGCGTTGAACTCGTTTTTTTTTGCTCAACATGCACACAGGAAGCGTACACACACGTACAAGTTCGATTGTATATTGCATATATTATATCAAGGTATGTATTGTTGAAAACATCGCTGATATGGCGAAACGCGGACGGTATACGTTAGCGATACGGTCACGTATGATTAGCAATACAACGAGCTTATACGGGAACATGTAGGAATAGCAAACTCGGGAAGCGATACGGTCACGTACGGTTAGACACTGCCTTTTATCATTAGCTCAGCCTCAGATTCTGATCTGGCACAGACAGCATTTTTCTTGCTCAGCCTCAGAGGCTCAGTGAAAACTGTGGAATGTGGTCAAATATTTATTATACTTTATAGCATGTCGGCAGTTAAGAAAAAAGCTCAGCATAATTTTATTGGACAATTTTAAAATTTATTGAATCTACCTAACTATACCAGGATTCACATTCACCGTGGTGGATGAATTTCGCCGATTTTTCTGTCAGTTCTCAATCAATTTTCATGAAATTTTACACACACTATTTTCCGTTTATGTCGTGACTACCCTGAAATTTTCGCGGAGTTTTGATGAGTATTTGAAAAGTTAGACCATTTGACATGTAGTAAATAAATAAAAATGTTGCCCTCTATAACGGTGGGTATGAAAAGCGAGGGAGACCTATAAAGCGAGAGAGGATCAATAAGAGGCTTCATATGGCAGTGTAATGCATGTATATGATGTATTTATCAATGTTACAATAAAATATATGCTTGTATTGTCCGTATACAATTATTATTTTATATATTTTTTTTTATTTGGGAGACAATACAGGTCCAGTTTTGGGTTTGAAAGAGACTTTGCTTCGTTTGAAAGTCTCTTTCGCTTTGACAGGTGGCTGTGAGTGACACCTGGTGTGTACCCGGTAATCACTTAACCGCTCGCGCTCCTGCTAATACACGAACATAAAAGATGTATACATGTATCTAACGTTACCACTGGCTCATCTACACGAATCGTTAGTAATCAGCCAAAATATAAAAATAAGAAAGAACACCGTATTTAACCTATAGGCTATTATACTATAACAATACCTTGTAGCGATCAAGATTACAATATAAACTGGGCGCATCTGGATTTGTATGTCATTCAGATATATATATATACATCAAAGCTCTCTGTGTATATATAAGAGTCGGTCTAGGTGAAATGCAAATGAAAAGAAAACCGCCTTGAACACAATTAACTTAACAGTGGATAAAACACAACCTGAAACGCAATTAACAACAACAATAGATAAAACACATCCAAAATGCAATTGACGACAACAGTGGGTAGAACACCAGCTGCATTTCACATCTCCGTTCGTGATCAACTGATAAGCCTGATCCCCCCGGGCGGGACCAATTAACCGTCTTCATCCTAAAGACCACTTTCACATACGTATTTAATAAATGTCACACTAATAAAATTTAACAAATGCATATAGCAGGGTTCCCCACAGAAAAAAAAATCATCCGGTCGTTCTCACAAAAATCTTAACTTAGCGCGCGAGCAGCGTAATAATTATGTTTACTGTTGCGCGCGCGTGCGCGATAAAAAAATCAAAGATTTTTTCATTAAGACACACAACAAAGTATAGTAGTTAGTAGGCCTATCACTCACTGACCAACGCGGTGACACTTTGGTGTGTGACAACGTGTCGTGGTGACTGGCAACGCTAAGGAGTGTTGGCCCGTCAACGCTGTTATCACCCTCAGTACTGCCAGCTCCGCCAGCGTCGCGCCAATGCCGGCTCAGCGCTGTTAGCGTGCCATAACACTGTGACATAACACTCACTTGCTGTCAGCTCTGCTTCCCAGCAAACACGAGACATCTACCTAATGTTGGTCCAATGCTGGGCCAGCGTCGTAGACGGTGGACCAACATTGGGTCGATGTCTCTTGTCTGCTGGGACATCTATGTTATTTAGCATACAGCACATGACGGGTGGCCAAGAGAGGGGGGGGGGGTTATGGGGGGGGGGGGGGGGTTAGCACGTGTATGTGTACATTTTGTGTTCACTTTACACCGGCAATATACGCGCACACCAGTCTTACACGGACACGCTGATCGCTAAACCAACACAGTATGACACCAGAGGTATGTCACTGGCGACAGGAATATTGGCTAATCTACCAGATGGATAACAGCCGGATGTGACCTTTTACATGCTGGTCGGCATAAAATTCATCCGGTCGGGTTGCCGGCATTTCCGGCATTGTGGGGAACCCTGTATAGGCTAGATATTTTTGGTTAATTTATTATCTGATAGATAGGTAGCTATAGGTAGACCGCGTTGCCTACGTAACAGGTATGGACTATATCTACAGTACTAAAACTTAATATAAATGATAGCCTACATAGGCCTTATTGTATAGTGTAATTATTTGATTTTTTAACGTTACTTTCTTTTTAATGATATTAACGCCAACCCTATGCAGCGGTGATTTGATCGAGATTTGATCTTCAATTGTAGTCCACTTGTCATCACTGAGATCACGACAGCTTCTTGCATTCGCCGGTACATGTGTGATATATGTAGGCCTACGTGACACTCAAGGCGTTTTGATGTCATCACTCAGATCACGACAGCTTGAGTCAGCCATGGATTAATAAAACTAAAGAGATCGCCATCTACATAAATTGTGTGTTATTGTTTTTTTTTTTAATTAAAATAATATACCAATAATATACCATGCTGCTATCAAAAGCTATGCTGATTGCTTCAGTACTGTACCCTGTCACTTGTGACAACCCGTTCTATTCACCAGATGGCCCCACTATTGGCCGACTGGGCAATCTGACAAAATGTCGGCCGGATGCCAGCGATCTTATATGTCTCCCTCGTTGTTGTAAGTAAAGTCCTTCAAATTAAAAAGTTATAGACGGGTCTACCTTCAGTGGCAGTGCTTCACCTTTCTCTTGGGCCCTGGGTTGGCAAGATGATGATTAATTCAAGACTCAGAAAATTATTTTGAAGAAACAAGAAATGAAGAATGTCAAGATTCAAAACAAATCAACTGACAGCACATGCAAGATGAGTATTTTCAATTGGACTTACACTGAAACTAAGGATGAGACTCGTCTGTTTTAAATAGTGCTTAAATAAATGTTGTATTTGCTTGTTTTCGCTAAAAATGACACTTTCATAACGTCTTCCTGGTCGTTTTGACAGCAACGAAAAAGAAAATACTCTTGCAAAAACATTATTCGCTGGATCCATACACACATAAATAATGGGTTTGCAAAGATAGCTAGGTTGATGACCGGTTATCAGCAAACTTCCGACAACCGGTATTCTTACGATGGCCCGCAGTGGTCGCCAAACTTGCACACTGAGCTAGCCCCACCTAGTGACTATTCACAAAAGTTCAAAAGAATTAGTTTGCTGCTGTGCACAAAGGTGGCCTAAAGCCCGATTCATTTCATTTGCTTCTGTGCCTGCAACAACTTTACTGTAAAGTTGTTGCAGTAAAGTTTACACAATATATGGTTATTGGTAAATCAGATAAAAGTTGCCAATTTAAGTTCAAGCAAAGAACAACAAAGAAAAACATATCCCAATATATGGAAAAAAGTAAAATATAGGCATATGTATAGGCCTATATTGTGAGTAGGCCTTTTATTTTTGACAAACATTCAATTTTTAAAAAGATCACAGTGATGGAAACCAGGCCCTTACATGTAACCTACATGTAATGTAGTAGCAGAAAAGAGTGTGTTTGATATTTTGTAGCACATTTTTCCTTGTTATATCCACATAGGTAAAAAATCAACCCTATGGTCATCCCCCATATGCTATCATCTGGTCCGCCCCTGAGCCTGAAAGTGTAGCCTATGCTTCTTTTCCTTTACGTACGTAGCAGAGTAGAACGTCCAATTGGAGGGCTGGTTAATCTGGGTGTAAGTATGCGCCTGCAAATTTTGCTTATAGATTTAGTATCGGTACCCATAGACTTGGTTGTAAATTGATTTTGTTTACTTATCACATGGCTTGTGTGAGTACTGGTGCATAAACGGTTGATGGGCAGAGCTACTAAAAAATTAGGGAAAAAGTAGCTTGCCAACAGTTTAATTTAAAAAGATTGTGAGGGGAAACTGCAGACATATTCAACAACTGCAGTTTTGAATACATTTTTAGATGGGGATAAGACTATATACAGATATATGCAATAAGAAAACTGATCTTATAATGTGTTAGATACACATAATAAATATGTAGATACACACAATACATATTTATTATAATTATTATCATGATGTGGATAAGCGTCGAATAAACAAAAATTATGTAATCAGTCAATGACCAATGAATTACAGACTACTCATACTTTTAGATATAAAGATGCACAAGTTTGTGGAAAATTGGATTTGAAAAGGGAGGGGGCACAGTTGGTTCGGGAGCTCACCCCCGAGATTTTTTTGGCCAACTTCTTTGTATTTTCTAAAGAATTGGCGCAAAAAGGGGTGTGCATGCGCCCCCTCTGGATCCTGGCCTGTGGTGTTAGTGTCACGTACATACATACAATCGGCAGCTTATGGTTTCTGCAACGGAATTTAGTAACTATAATTTTAAGCTTACGCAATAAAGGGGCCAAGTACTTTTCAAAAGTAAAGGTCGTCTTCAACGTTCTATAAATTATACACTTTACAGATATGTTGATTCCTGTCACCCATTTATGAATAAACTGGTCTCAGTAGAGACTAGCTGTTCCAAATACCAGATGTACGCCTATGTTATTTTACGCAGGGGCGAATCCAGAAAAAAATCTGACAGGGTTCCAACCATTAACCATTCACGAATATTTAAAACCAGACAATTACTATATTATTTAGGCCTTATATAGGGCCTATGATAATTTTCGGGTTGTAAATATTCGTGCATTTTGTATTTTCCGACTTTTAAAATTTTCAACATTAAAAATATTGTTTCCGTCGTATTTAGGCCTAGCAGATATAGTCACCGAGTTGTGGAATGTCACCTTTTAATGGCGTTTAGTGTTTTAGCTTTCACGGCTGAGTAACTTGCTCAGCCGTGAAAGCTAAAAATGCCCTCATCCATGGTTTAATTATTACAAGATTAGGTGCTGCCACGGGAAGATTAAAACTAATGTTATTGTACATATAATATCACTAAATATTTCATGCTGTTCTTTTATTAAATAATGTATTTTTGATCAGACCTATATTATATATATATTTATACATTATATACATTTATATATACATATATGAGGTATTTAAAAAAATCATTATGTTACATTCAATTATTGTACCTCACTACCTCACATTATTTTCTGCATTGTATTTCTCTATGTATTTAAATATTTTATTTTATTACTATGTATTATTACCTGTAATATTGACTATTGTTATGTACTATTGCATACTCCAAGCCATGCATGGCCCGAGTTTAATAAACTATTGTTTATTGTCTATTATTGTTTGCGTAGCTCACTTCACCCTTAGGCCCACGTAATATCAATTACGGAAATAAATACACACCACAAGTGTCAACGCTCAAACATTGATTTAATGTTGGTTCAGCGCCGGAGATACCAGGCCAATGTTGAGTCAGTGTTGGGGTAACGTCCAGTGTTAGTTGGGTGTTGGCGATGGATTCTCAACCCCATTCATTTAATTTCATTTTAAGCTGGTATTTGAATACAAACACATTTCTGCAGTAGGCTTATACCAACAAAACCGTTCCAATCACTGACTGATAAATTATGATCAATAAATATACAAATTGATGATGTAGGCTACTTTGCTCTCGAGTCATTTTTATTCTCGCTCACGCACTATCGGCTGATATATAAGATATAGGACTACATTAAGTGTTGTTAAATCTCCACAGAGGCTGTAGTTCAAACTCACTGTAGTCATATTCGATTATAGGTAGCGCTATTATAATAATAATTTTCTTAAAGATTCTTAAATTATCTATTATTATAAATAATATTATAAATAGGCCTAGTAGCAACAAATATACTCTGGAAAGTGTAGAAAACTATATAATATAAATAAGTTAATATATATAGGGCCTAACATGACCGTGATCTTATTAGCGGATGTCCTTTTATAAACACCTGTCTGAATCGATTTCATGCATAGGTGATTCTCACAGACATCCGTCTCCTTCCTTTACTACTATCTCATAAAGTCACTTTTGGGTTTGGATAATCATCCTTAGTAATATTAACATACAACATGGCAGCAGACTATGCCACTGCCGAATATACCAAATTTAATGATAAACTGATAATAATAGCTGTGATGAGGACCAGAAAGAGCCTCTGCTTCTGTGCATTCATTGGTGAAATTATTAACCCTTTGAATACGAGGTTATTATGCTTCTGCGCTGTTTCTGAAACGAGATTATTTATGCCGTCATAGTATCTTAGCAATCAGACCAGGTGATCTCCTGGGCTCGTTGGAATGGTCTCCCTAAATCGCGGCGATCTCCGGGGCTCGTCACAAACAGATTAAAGCCAAATAACTCTGACCTTTTCTAGATATAAACACCCAAAAACACGCTTTTCATTCGAAGCAAACTGTTACGTAGGCGTTGAATACATAAAATAGTTGATTCATTGTACATATTCAATCATTACCACGTAGTTTACTAAGACAATTTAGTTATATTGTTTTGAATTTTTTAAGGAATATACCAACATTGACCAATTCAATGATTTATTACTTTCAGTCACGTGTGTAGCAAAATAGATTGTGCACCATTGCAATATATTATATTCTAAAAATGATTTTTTTATCTAAACACTATATTTTCCAGTGACTCAACATAGGTGGGTCCTTATGCTTCACCGAATCAAAATATTCAAGTTACGGCAGACCCCACGTTGACTATGCTACGCATTGAGTATACATATACATTTTTTCGCTGACTTATCCATTTTTCCGCAAAGGAGCGCAAATTTCAAATAGAGATTAGTATGGTGTAAGATGGCACAAAGGGAACTTTCCATGTTCCTTCTACACTAGATAGAGAGTGGTGGACGATGGCATGTACGGTCCTAGCAGCGCAGGGGTTAATTATATACGGTCCTAACAACGACAGTGTTAATTTGGTACGGTTTTAGCAACAAAATGGCTAATTGTATACGGTCCTGGCAGCACAAGGGTTAATTATATACGGTCCCGGCAGCATATTGGGATAATTTTATACGGTTCCTGAAACACAAGGGTTAATTATATACGGTCCTAGCAGCACAGGGGTTAATTATATACGGTCCAGCAACACAAGGGTTAATTATTTTATATATTCAAATTCCGTCTGCTGCGCTTCTGACCATCAGAGATTCATTGTCTGACGTAAAAACGACGATGCTACCAGCGACTGTGTGACTAGGCATTTTAATCTATTTTATTTATTAGTACGACACTTACAATTATGAGTATACCTGACAGGGTTAATGAATGAATAAATTAATTAATTAATACCAACATTGCTAACTTAGACTATCAATAGCGCAGCACGACCAATGTTGTATATAATATTAAAATGATATAATGTGTATATTTTTTGTATCTGTTTTTAAATATATGTATTGGTCAAAAGCTAAATAAAATAAAAATAATAAAATACTACATAATGCAGTCAACAGTACATCACTTACACAGGACTTAAGCGGACACAACCAGGCCAAAATTCACCAAAAATGTCCATAGTATATGAACATGTCCATAAACTGGAATTGCGTAAGGAATTCGTGGGTTGCTGTGTAAATATAGCAAATGTACCGAAAACCCTGTTTGTCAGTTATTCTATATTTAGTTATTTTAGACATGCATGTCGGAAAATTTGATATCGTCCTTATTTCTATTTTACCTGATAAATGCTCAACACAAAATTTAAAAAGTTGATGCAATTCTAGTCTATGGACATGTTCATATATTATGGACATATCAGGAGCCGAAATAAAAATGATGATGTTGGCCTGGTTGTGTCGCTTTGCAACTTCTCCAGTCCATCGAATAATTATAATGTTCATTTCGTAGGCTATTCGGGACCGGATGTTGCTGCCAATCACTTAATCCTGCCAGAAATACAATTTCGGCAAATTTCTTACCGTGGGTCAGCATATGCATCTATACTGGACTAGCAAATAGGCTAATATTTATTTTGTGTTTCATCGCATACACTGGTCTCTACATTGTGGAAATAACACTACCACAAGGAGTTAAGCAATTAGCCTATGCGACTGTAAGACACAAAGACAAGCCTTTATTTGATTTGTGACCAATTTATTGTTCGATCGAATTAACACAATGTTGAACGAAATGATATCACAATATTTAACGAAATATAGAAAAAAACGAGAATACATCAATATAATCTTCAATTAGGCTCTAGTTATTATGTCAGGTCAAATATATATTTTACAAAGACTACTGCAGCAAAATATGTTTATAAGTGAGATAAATCATCATTGTTTCAACTATTTTCCCGCCAAAAACAATACAATACTAAAAACATTCACAACAAGTTATTTTTCACCCCCATCCCCCCAACTTTGTAAGGATTTAAAAATACGGAAAGTCTGTGAAATATCACAATTTAAGCTTCTTCTTCTCCCTCTTGTTCCTCTTCATCAAACTCTCCCTCCTCCTCGGCTGTGGCGTCTTGGTACTGTTGGTACTCAGACACCAGATCATTCATGTTAGATTCAGCCTCAGTGAACTCCATCTCATCCATGCCCTCTCCAGTGTACCAATGCAAGAAAGCCTTACGCCTGAACATAGCTGTGAACTGCTCAGAGATACGCTTAAACAGCTCCTGGATGGCGGTGCTGTTACCAATGAAGGTACCAGACATCTTCAGACCTCTTGGTGGGATGTCACAAACGGCGGTCTTCACATTGTTGGGGATCCATTCTACGAAGTAGCTGCTGTTCTTGTTCTGCACGTTCAACATCTGCTCATCAACCTCTTTCATGGACATGCGACCACGGAAAAGCGCTGCTACTGTGAGGTAGCGACCATGACGTGGATCACATGCAGCCATCATGTTCTTGGCGTCAAACATCTGCTGAGTGAGCTCAGGTACAGTGAGGGCGCGGTATTGCTGACTGCCACGCGATGTGAGTGGAGCAAAGCCAGGCATAAAGAAGTGAAGACGGGGGAAGGGTACCATGTTGACGGCCAACTTCCTCAGATCAGCGTTCAGCTGACCAGGGAAACGCAGGCAGGTGGTGACACCAGACATGGTGGCAGATACCAGATGGTTCAGATCACCATAGGTAGGTGTGGTCAGCTTCAATGTACGGAAGCAGATGTCATAGAGAGCCTCGTTGTCAATGCAGAAGGTCTCGTCTGTGTTCTCCACCAATTGATGAACAGACAGGGTGGCGTTGTAGGGTTCTACAACCGTATCTGACACCTATTAAAGATGAATATGAATTAATAATGATGATAAAGAATGCAATAATTATTTATATAGAGGCAAATTGAACTAAAGTTTGGCGTAGAATAACAATAAGAGCAAGTACCAGATAGGTCTATGAAGTAGTTAGCCATAAATACTATGGTGAATGAAATATTACCTTTGGAGATGGTACGACCGAAAATGTGTTCATAATTCTGTCAGGGTACTCCTCACGGATTTTGCTGATGAGAAGGGTACCCATGCCGGAGCCGGTACCACCACCCAGAGAGTGTGTAAGTTGAAATCCCTGAAGACAATCACATCCTTCAGCTTCCTTACGAACCACATCAAGAACAGAGTCTACAAGTTCAGCTCCCTCTGTGTAGTGGCCTTTGGCCCAGTTGTTACCAGCACCGCTTTGACCAAAGACAAAGTTGTCTGGACGAAAGATTTGACCGAAAGGTCCAGAGCGGACAGAGTCCATGGTGCCTGGCTCCAGATCCACCAGCACGGCACGGGGCACGTATTTGCCACCTGTAGAGAACAAATCACTTGATAAATATCTACGTACACATATAGCAATTATAATTCAAATTGTAATAATTTAGGTCTAATAATTATTATAAACAAATTGAAAAATAACAACCTGCTCTATTTCCTCGAGTTTCACGCCATTAGCCTCGCGCGTACTATTGAAGGTAGGATACATGTACTTCATATCATGACTAATATTAGGCCATGGGCTACTAGCACCCTACGTGCAGCCCCCCCCCCCCTCTACAACTCACCCACACCAACTTTTTTAACACCTTGATTTGTCCAAAACATAAAATAAGATGTTAACAGCAAAAAAATAGGGACGAAATTTATATTTTGACCCATTTTAGGGGGTACCCCCAAACCTGTCTAAACGTCTGTCGTTACTATTCTTGTTTATAAATCTGTATGCAACATACCATATAAAAGGTAATTAAATGTCCGTTCTGACGATGTATTGCATAATGCAGTGGATTAAAGGGTTATCTCTAGAAATACCTTGCGTTCATTCTGAGAGGGAAATTAATTGCATAACAAAATGTGAACAAACTTTTACATGATTTCGACTGCTTGGTTTTACTAATTTTCTTACCTGTGGCCTCATTATAGTACACGTTGATTCTCTCCAGCTGCAGGTCAGAGTCACCATGGTAGGTACCTGTGGGGTCGATGCCGTGCTCATCAGAGATCACCTCCCAGAACTGTTTAAAGAATGCATAACATTTACTACATAATATAAGTTAATTTCATTCAGTTATATAACTATTATGTAAATATCATTAACTAACACAAAATTCAAACGTTAATTTGGAGTTAAATAATTCAAAAGCAGTGAATTGGGAAATTAAAACTACAATGTCATGTATGTTCATGCCACGGGCTGTATGTATGCAATTTTAGGACATAATATTTAAGGTGATCTTAACAAGTTAAAATTGATCAAAGGGCTGGTATAAGAAATGCAAATAAGTTAATTATTTTGTCTCACCTTGGCTCCAATCTGGTTTCCGCACTGGCCAGCTTGTAAATGTACGATTTCACGCATGTTGAGAGGTAATTTTAGGCCTGGTATATTTCAGGAGGTGATTCTTGTTTCTTTGCTGGATGTTGTTGTGATGTCGTCAGTGTGGCAGGTCCTTCTTATATACCTCATTTCCCGACAAACACAGGACATTGAACCAATGTTGGTTTAATGCCGGTCCAACGTTCACGCTGTTTGTTGTGGTGGGTTGTCATGTAGCTAGTCCACTGCGTACATGAGACGATGACACAACTTGATATTGGCCAACCGTTGGCGACGCTGGCCCATCATTAAACCGGCATTGGATCAACATATCGTGCTTACTGGTAAGCTGTATTACGTAATAATTACTGTGTTTTCTTCCGCTGGCCATCCGCGCGTTGCCAGCTGGATTATATACCCAGAAAACACGAGGCATTCACCAAAATGTTGTTTCAATGTTGGGCCAGTGTCGAAGACGGTAGACCAACATTGAAACAGCATCGGATGAATGTATCGTGTTTGCCTGGGGTACTTAGGACTACTCTTTATCCTTCTACGACCATACGTATTCAAGCATGTTTAACCCTTACAGCGCGGGGACCGTCAGAATCTGACGTCTTCAGACGTCAGATTCTGACGACTCAAGTCGATACCCGCGCTGTAAGAGTAAATATATTTCTGATGACCGTAGACCCATAACATAGGTATTCAAATGATTCAGAAAGAGCTAACTAAGACATTTATGATGATTTAAAATTGAATAAAACCCTTTGGTATCCAAGGCTTGTACAAAAAGAAATCAGCGCTTTGACGGTTAAACCAAATAAAATACCACTGAAATAATTAATCAAATAGTCTGTGATGTAAGTCCAGCTTATCTAATAATAGTCTCCTTTTCACAAATGGCGTCATTCGAAGCTGGAATTTGCGTTAGTATAATATTATAACGTTAGTGCAATAATGTTAAAACGCACCGCTAAACGCGACGTTTTCAATTCGTTTTATTTAGCAGTTTAAATCGCGGTTATTGTGAACGAAATGTGTGTTTAAACATCACGATTTGCAAATGTTTGGTATCAAATTAAACAAATGTGATTAATTTTCACCCACTTGAAGTTGTGTGTCGCGGTAGCGGGACACAACTTGAAGTAGCGGTTTAAGGGTTAATACGCTGTTCATCAAACTCCGGATATTTATCCTATATTTTTCTAATGTTGTTTCAACATTACAGACGTTGGCCCGGCATTAAATAACACTGGGTCAACTTTTCAATATCCATTGCAGTACCGTATATTATAGCAGATGTAGGCCTACCGTTAAAATTGCATTTATGTATTATAATAAAAATGCAGTATGTATTGTATCTACTGTTCCCAGAACACATGAGACACTGACCCAATGCTGATTTGGTATTAGTCTACCCTCTACAACGCTGGTCCAACATCAAATTAGCATTGGGTCGTGTCTTGTGTTTACCATGTTTACTGAGGTAGAGATTATAATGGAACAAATTAAATCTAAAATTAAACAAGTATGAGTATGTATGCACCCACCTAAAATGTAGGTCGCGGTAGCGAGGCATAACTTTAAGTGGGTAAAAATTTGAATTATTTAATTTAGCGGTTAAAGGTTAAAATAAATATTGTAAGCTTCGAAGCAATATGAAATGTAAGATTGATGACGTATGACGGTCATAGATACGAGGAACAAGCAAATACGTCATTGTCCTCGAAAGCAACTCGCTGCCGCTCATTGCATATCTTGGACAACCATATCCATTCAATTACTATTCTGTGGAACGCAGTGACGTCACTGAAAACCCTTTTCAATGGCTAAGCGGCGGAAACAATGTTATATAAGTCTCCCTCCACCATACTCCATTGTATTAGATTTCTAAGTGAAAACATTGCAGATCAAAGCTATTAAGCTACACAGAATAATAGGAATATGATTTTGCAAAAGGCAGGTTCCACGATAATGTGTACCACCAGCCTACCGAGTGGACTTGAAAATAAAATAGTCTAAATGATTATTTTGACTTTTCAATATGTTTGTAGAATGAACAAACAATATATTTTTGACAAATTAGATATAATTCATGCATTTTATAATGGTAGAAATACATTTATTCGTGCAGTCTTGCAATAAGAAATAGAGAGAAAGCTTGTTGTTTTAATAACAGTCACTCACAAATAATTCAAGTGTCACCGATACATGAAATTCACATATAGTAACAAAAAGTATCATACTATTACCTTTATTTTGCTTAATATTTGTTTGTTTAATGTTGCTTTAGTAAAAACCAAAATGCTAACGTGACGTTTGAAGCTGTCTTGGACGTACATCTGTACATAATCACGCTAGCATGTAGGCCCTACTTCACATAATAGGGTCTAATAATAATATGATACATTTATATGGCGCACATATCCAGCTCATCATATGCCTATACAGGCTACATGGCGACTTACATCATATTATCCCTGGTCATCGGACCTGTTAGGCCTAGTTGATACTATTTCAACTCCCCGGGGAGCATACATCACTGCAAACGTTTTGCGCTGGTGATTTTTTTTATTATCGAATATATTTTCCATCTCTATCCTACCAGGTAAGCCTACTCTTTCACACCCGAGAGAAATGAAGCACGTAGGGGCACAACATTGACACATTTATGTCCCAGCGTGGAGAGAGGAGAAACAGGACATTTCTCTGAAATCTCTGATCATGCACCAAGCGATCCTTAAACTCTCAAGGCAGGCATTCCGCGGCTAATTTCAAAGTTCTACGCTTTATCCATTGCATCACGTCCTATACTTCCCTAAAACAGTTTGTTCTATGGCTATTGGTCAATTTTGCTACTTTTCCTTTGAGCTGTTATTTTCATGAGTGGTAAATGTTTTTTTCATAAATACAAAAAATTGATCAACTTTCCGCTTAAAGAGATTGGCCTTTTTGCAATTAACATGCACATAGATTGTTTCAGAACAAATTGTGTGTTCAAGGTTCAATTGCTCTTTAATGTCTAGGTGGAATGTCCCAACATGCGCTCCTCAAATAAATACAAACTACTTTAATTTAATCATGTTTATGAAGTAGAATATCACAAATAGGCCTACATCATTTTGTAACCCTAACAATGAAAACATCTAAATAGCATAATGTTCACAGTCAAAAACATCCACAAAACATAACGTTCACAGTGAAAACATCCAATTCACATAACGTTCACAGTGAAAAAACATCCAAATAACATAGCGTTCACAGTGAAAACATCCAATTAACATAACGTTCGCAGTGAAAAACATCCAAATAACATAGCGTTCACAGTGAAAACATCCAATTAACATAACGTTCGCAGTGAAAAACTTCCAAATAACATAACGTTCACAATGAAAAACATCCAAATAAAATAACGTTAACAGTGAGAAACATCCAATTACCATAACGTTAACAGTGAAAAACATCCAATTAACATAACGTTCACAGTAAAAAAACATCCAAATAGCATAACGTTAACATTGAAAAACATCCAAATAACATAACGTTTACAGTGAAAAACATTCAAGAAATATAACGTTAGTGTGTGGCTTGTCCAGTATCCATAAACGATAGCAACACAAACACAAAATGTGTTTAATTATAGCCTTGACTGGTGCAAAGCATTACATTCGCTGTAATGAGATACATTATTTCATTTTCTATGGAAATGGCATGTTCAGAGATACAAACTGGGCACTCAACAGGCTTGAATTGTCAAATCTTCACAAACCAAAAACGCTAACGTTACTACTCATTCATCACAGGGATGGTGACGTAAATTTTGACCAATACATTTTACAAACATGCCTACCTCATAGCGGTATTTTTCTGAACAAACACGTACAGGTGATAGCCACACATTAAAAACGATGTCACATGGGCCGCTAGTATACAAATCACTTGCTGTACATTGCGTAAACTGCAGTGCTATTCTGACGCAAAATAGGACAGCAAATTTCGTGACTGACAAATCGATGCCGCTATGAAGACATTTATTACTATAACATTTTGTGTTATATATTTTATTAGACAAACCAATTACCTGGTCAATTGCTCAAGTTCATATTAATGGTGTAAATAGTTTTGACGTACGAAGTGTCAATTTTAAACATCCATTTTTTTCTCAAAAAATGTTTCGGGTTAAAATAAACTTTCAATAATCATAATTTGCTATATTTTTTTTATGATGCAGCATAATGCTGGCGGAACTAATTAAAGAATGTTGACAAAAATGATGTACAAAAACATGACATGTCGCCAAAGTAGGTTTTATACTCTTGATATGACAGTTTTTTTATTACGTTTTATTACTTTTAAGTTTTCACAATTTTTCTTAATCACAGAAATTTTGTGCACTATATGGCAGTATGGTAACCTTTAAGCACACATATTTCCTCTTTCGTATACTTAAACAAAAAAATGTAATTTGCAATCATAATAATGCTAAATTCAATCAATCAATCAATCAATCAATCAATCAATCAATCAATCAATCAATCAATCAATCAATCAATCAATCAATCAATCAATCAAACAATCAATCAATCAATCAATCAATCAATCAATCAATCAATCAATCAATCAATCAATCAATCAATCAATCAATCAATCAATCAATCAATCAATCAATTAATCAATCAATCAATCAATCAATCAATCAATCAATCAATCAATGGTTCAATGGATCAATGGATCAATCAATCAATCAATCAATCAATCAATCAATCAATCAATCAATCAATCAATCAATCAATCAATCAATCAATCAATCAATCAATCAATCAATCAATCAATCAATCAATCAATCAATCAATCAATCAATCAATCAATCAATCAATCAATCAATCAATCAATCAATCAATCAATCAATCAATCAATCAATCAATCAATCAATCGATCAGTCGATCAATCAATCAATCAATCAATCAATCAATCAATCAATCAATCAATCAATCAATCAATCAATCAATCAATCAATCAATCAATCAATCAATCAATCAATCAATCAATCAATCAATCAATCAATCAATCAATCAATCAATCAATCAATCAATCAATCAATCAATCAATCAATCAATCAATCAATCAAGCAAGCAAGCAAGCAAGCAATCAGGCAAGCAAGCAAGCAAGCAAGCAAGCAAGCATGCAATCACAGTATGTTAAAGATAAGTATGTTCACGTTCTATGTTTACGCTCAATGAAGAGAACATCTTGTTATTAGAAATATGTAAAATAATTACATAATTTTAGAGATTTTCAATATCAGTAATATTGTGGATTGGAATAAGGTTTTTTAATGTAGGCCTATGTGAGTCACGCAAACGCGCTGAATACAGTGATTATTATTTGATTAATTCCGGGTACAATACGAGAAATTTCATATATTCTCGAAGTATCAGCTGATTGGTCATGAACTATTCGTTCTAATTTTGTCCTTTTCTTT
Organism: Flabesymbios commensalis; assembly: GCA_964017125.1. Lineage (NCBI taxonomy): Eukaryota > Metazoa > Annelida > Polychaeta > Terebellida > Flabelligeridae > Flabesymbios > Flabesymbios commensalis. Next base: position 30,224,477 of record OZ024914.1, read on the forward strand.
TCCTGAGCACATCGGACAAGGCTATTGACCTTCATTATTACGAGGCATAGTGGCCCAAATTAGATAAATATGATATAGTGAACATTAATAATTATAAAGGTGTTTTATATTCCCTCGCTTTGATGAAATGAATAAACCATGAAAAAGGTCACCTCTATATAGCATAAGGATCGGGCAAATAAATAAAAAGACAATGTTTTCTTTTGATCAGATAAGCTTTATTCACCGAATAAATTGACAATCTTTAAAAAGATTTCTTTCTCAGAAAAATACGAAACATGAGTTTTTTAATTTGCTTGTAAGATATGATACTATTGTAATAACTATTTATGTTTTAAGATATACAAAACAAATATACAAAATTTAGTATAACCTAAGCTTCCTATTGCTCACTAAAAATACTAAAGATCAACATATTTACAAAGTAGTAAACTATTACTAATTTCCAAAATACTAAAGATCAACATATTAACAAAGTAGTAAACTATTACTAATTTTCAAAATACTGAAGATCAACATATTTATAAAGTAGTAAACTATTACTAATTTCCTAAACGTCTGTTATCTCCGCGTCTATGATGTTTGAGATATATGCAAAATATTCTAGTCTTTGATATTCTAAGCTTCCTCTTGTTCATCTTGCTCCTCTTCATCAAATTCTCCCTCCTCCTCGGCTGTGGCGTCTTGGTACTGTTGGTACTCAGACACCAGATCATTCATGTTGGATTCAGCCTCAGTGAACTCCATCTCATCCATGCCTTCTCCAGTGTACCAATGCAAGAAAGCCTTACGCCTGAACATAGCTGTGAACTGCTCAGAGATACGCTTGAACAGCTCCTGGATGGCGGTGCTGTTACCAATGAAGGTACCAGACATCTTCAAACCTCTTGGTGGGATGTCACAAACGGCAGTCTTCACATTGTTAGGGATCCATTCCACGAAGTAGCTGCTGTTCTTGTTCTGCACGTTCAACATCTGCTCATCAACCTCTTTCATGGACATGCGACCACGGAAAAGCGCTGCTACTGTGAGGTAGCGACCATGCCGTGGATCACATGCAGCCATCATGTTCTTGGCGTCAAACATCTGCTGAGTGAGCTCAGGTACAGTGAGGGCGCGGTATTGCTGACTGCCACGCGATGTGAGTGGAGCAAAGCCAGGCATAAAGAAGTGAAGCCGGGGGAAGGGTACCATGTTGACGGCCAACTTCCTCAGATCAGCGTTCAGCTGACCAGGGAAACGCAGGCAGGTAGTGACACCAGACATGGTGGCAGATACCAGATGGTTCAGATCACCATAGGTAGGTGTGGTCAGCTTTAATGTACGGAAACAGATGTCATAGAGAGCCTCGTTGTCAATGCAGAAGGTCTCGTCTGTGTTCTCTACCAGTTGATGGACAGATAAGGTGGCGTTGTAGGGTTCTACAACTGTGTCCGAGACCTTTAAAAAGAACGAGAATGGTATTGATAAATAAATCAAGCAATGTAATAAAAATGCAACATAAAATAAAGAATTCCATGCATATATTTACTTGTCTTACATTCAAATAAAAAAGTCATACCTTTGGAGACGGTACCACGGAGAATGTATTCATGATTCTGTCAGGGTACTCCTCACGAATTTTGCTGATGAGCAGGGTACCCATGCCAGAGCCGGTACCACCACCCAGTGAGTGAGTAAGCTGGAATCCCTGAAGACAATCACATCCTTCAGCTTCCTTACGAACCACATCAAGAACAGAGTCTACAAGTTCAGCTCCCTCTGTGTAGTGGCCTTTGGCCCAGTTGTTACCAGCACCGCTTTGACCAAAGACAAAGTTGTCTGGACGAAAGATTTGACCGAAAGGTCCAGAGCGGACAGAGTCCATGGTACCTGGCTCCAGATCCACCAGCACGGCACGGGGCACATATTTACCACCTGTAGAGAACAAATCAATTTCGACAATGTCACTAAATAACTGATTCAAATGGATACTGTTCAATAATGTTAGCCATTTTTGGCAATATTGTGAATGAGATTAATATAAATAATGTACATATTTTTATTTAAAGCAATATTTTGCGTTGAATAAATATATTCCGTTGCTCCGTTTCGTTGTGTTAGTCTTTTGACCGCTGAATTCCTGGAACCAGTTTCACCCACATCGGCGAATTCACAGAGGGAGGGAAGCGAAAATCACAAGTAATTTTGTACTGCTAGATTTGTCTGAATATATCAACAAGATCGCTGACCTCGCTTCTTTCCAAATGTTTTCTTAACTATCAACACGTGATTAGTTCTCAACCAATCAGTGAGCTTAAGACGGACCTAAATTCAGGTGGAATGAGCCAGTTTTTAAAACCGGGACCTGGGCCCGTATTCTCGTACAAGTTATGATATATCGAATTAGTCGAGATGGCCATCTCGACCAATCCCAAGCCTACGATATATCGTAACTTGTACGAGAATACGGGCCCAGGAGCATAGTATAATGATATTTGGTGAGGGTACCTCATATGGTCATGTAGAGGTCAATTCAGATACATTTCAAGATCAAACTTGCAATATGCTTGCATAGAACGACGGTACAGACTACAACTGTGGGCAGGTGGGTGTTGTATTATTCCGGCGCCGACAGTCAAAGGGCTACTTTATGAAGTGGCAGATACACCAGTCAAATGGCTACTTTATGAAGTGGCATATACTTTGCGTTCATTCTGAGAGAACAATTGATTAAATGACAAAATGCGAACAAACTTTTACATGATTTCGTATGCTTGTTTTTCTTTTTTTTTCTTACCTGTGGCCTCATTATAGTACACGTTGATTCTCTCCAGCTGCAGGTCAGAGTCACCATGGTAGGTACCTGTGGGGTCGATGCCGTGCTCATCAGAGATCACCTCCCAGAACTGTGAAAATGAGTATTATTTATCAATTATTTATTTGTGGCAAAAAAAAAAAAAATTGAAATACGTTAATTTTAAATTAAAAAATTAACAACACTGTATATTTATTGCATTTGCATACTATGCGAGGCCTTAAATAAAATATATATTTTTAAATAAACGGGTGACATCAACCGTGTGCGTTAAATACTTTTTTCTTGCAAAAGAAAAGTAATGAAACAACAATTAACAAAAGATATATATCGCAGGAGAAATTCTAGTGCGACATTTTTTTCATTTTTGTTTCAATTATTTTCTTTTCTGAATGTTTCTAGTAAAGCTAGTCTCACCTTGGCTCCGATCTGGTTTCCGCACTGGCCAGCTTGTAAATGTACGATTTCACGCATGTTGAGAGGTAATTTTAGGCCTGGTATTTTTCAGGAGGTGATTCTTGTTCCTTTGCTGGATGAGGTTGTGATGTTGTCAGTGTGGCTGGCCCGTCTTATACCTCACTTGACATTGTTTGTTGTGGTAAGTTGTCATGCAGCTGGAACAAGGCAAATAAAAGACGTTAATACGATGTGGTTGCAATTCTGGTCCACCGTCTACAAAGCCGGCCCAACATCAAGATAACATTGTGCCAACGCTTTTTGTTTGTTGGAAACAGCACTACTTTAATGCGGATTATGTATCTATGTTATTCCATGTAACTCTCTGGGATTAATACGCGTGACCAAGGTGCTTAATCCCACTGAGACATGAGACGCCATGTTGAAATTGAACAGCCATGCTCATCCCAGGAGCCTTAAATGAGCATGACTGTTCCATTTTAACAGGAGGGGGGGGGGGGGGGGGTATCGAGTTTATGTTTATGTGACTTCGGTTAAAAACATGCAAAAAATGGTACAATAACATTATTATTTATTGAGTATTTTTTCCATCATGTTACTGGGTTGACGGGAACAGGAAGATACGACCCCTACGAAGCCTGTCAACCATATTAGTGAATTAAAATTATATAAGAAAATAATATATGACAGTATTAATATAAATCAACTATTCACCAGTTATAGGCGTTGGCATACTTATCATGTAAGACGACGTCATATCCAATAGCCATGTACATGCTATTTTAAAAAATGTACATAGTATATTATAAATTTTGTGATATGGCCTTGACATTCAGCTTTGCATGTTATGTTTAAAAACAAAATAGATTCATATAGTATTTAGGCTCAATAGTCTTTATCTGGGAGAAATTAAAGTTTGGTACTGAAAAGGTGTCACGATTTGAAACATGCCCACACAGTGACGACCTAATGAAGGATTTGCTAGCAGTGTAGTGGATGGTATCCGGGCATTGTGAGGGCATATAGTCTGATGAATTGGCCCAGTGCAGGTTACGTAAAATTTATATGGTGATTTACTGCTCTGTAATAAAATATACATTTAAATAGTCTTGGTTTAAGTAGGTGGGTCGTCATGATTCGCAGAGCAAACATTGTGAACACACCCGCATGCGCAGCTTTGTCTCCAAGGAGTGGGGTCCGTCTGCAGTAAATATTTGGAATCAGTGACGCGAAGCGACTGACCTACCCTAATATCTGTATTTTCTCACTTAAATACATGCTAATCATGCTAATTGTTATCCAATTATTGTAGTTCTAATCTACATTGTGTCATACATTGCCACTGCAAATAATGAATCATTGTGAATGAAATGTTACGCCTGTTACGCCTAAATAGCAATAAACATTTTAAAGTTACATAACACAACACAAACCAAGTGACGTGGTCTAACATAACAACAACATTGGTGCGATGTGTTTTGCCGTGTTTGCTGGATTTTGACGGCGGATAGCACGGGTTCGAGAACAGCCCAGCAAGCGGAGATAACTCGTGATTGATGCAAAATAGTAGCCTACTCTTATACCTTATGCTTTGTCTACAATATGTTCATTGATTTTGAAGGAAGGCTACAGTTAATAAGCAACTTTTACTAACAGTCTGATTTGCGCCCGTAATTATTTTGTTGCTGACACATTTAAAAAAAGTTTTGAATAGATTATCTGGTTGATATGTAGTTTTAGAATCCACATGGTTTGTTAATGTATTGCTGGCAATATAGTGAGGAGCATTCGTGACCAAAAGGTAACGTGCTCTGCCTCAAATCCTGTGTATGGAGAGCCGTGTCATCTCATTAATTTCACCATCCTCGTGGGGTTCTCCTGGCCTAGTTTAGCCTGGGTGTGCACAAATTAATTAATTAATTAATTAATTAATTAATTAATTAATTGATTAATTAATTAATTAATTAATTAATTAATTAATTAATTAATTAATTAATTAATTAATTAATTAATTAATTAATTAATTAATTAATTAATTAATTAATTAATTAATTAATTAATTAATTAATTAATTAATTAATTAATTAATTAATTAATTAATTAATTAATTAATTAATTATTTAATTATTTAATTAATTAATTAATGTATGACAATGTATGACACAATGTAGATTAGAACTACAATAATTGGATAACAATTAGCATGATTAGCATGTATTTAAGTGAGAAAATTAATTATTTAATTAAATCCATCCATCCATCCATCCATCCATCCATCCATTATTTATTTATTTATTTATTTATTTATTCATTCATTCATTCATTCATTCATTTATTCATTCTTTCATTCATGCTGCCAATATCGTTCATTTAAAAAGTACATGTAATACGATGTTGTAAAATATTAAAGAACGATACTGGCAGGCAGAAATGAAGAGGACGACCACGGAAGGAGGTGCCTCTCAAGGGTGTCGTAAAATGAAAATGAAATAATTCGGGATTTAGGCACTTTCGTGCACATACTGGCTAAATTTGGGCAGAAGAACTTCCTGGGGATGGTGAGATGACACTGCCCTCCAGACACAGGATCATGAGTGTCGTGAAATGTGTCAGTGATCAATTTACAGGGGCTTCTACAAATCAGACACAAATATTATGACGTGGTCCGACTTACGTAACGTCAATATTGGCCTTTTAAAGCTACTAATAATTATCATCAATAATTCGACATAACAAAAATGTAAACGGTTTTTGCCACTCTGACAGCCTGATAAAAGATACCGCCATCTCATATTAATTCACCTCATTGACTACTACTGTTACAGGCTGTTTTGTATCGTACTGTACATAAAAACATGATTTACATTGTTATTGACAAATAGAGCGTATCCCAATTTAAGTAGATAGCCTGTCGCCCACAATATATTCATTCCTCTAAAGGTGTGTGGACTACCTGACCATCATCACGCCCCCTTGTCCTGTTTGCTGGGCCCGTTGAGTTGCGACACTGGTCTAGCATTAAGCTAACATTCGCTTAACGTTTTGAGTTTTCCGGCTAATTATGTAAATTAGAATTTAAATGCACATCGGCCACCCTCTTGGTCAATATCTATGCTGGTGCAAAATACGAAGTTGTTCTAATTAATGGCAAGGTGGTCTGTCTGATCATAAATACATGTTCTGTTCTTATAGTATAATATAATGTATTTAAAGCTATGCATTCGCGTAAAATTTGGGATTCAATATTACACCTGAAGCTATAGTGAGGATTATCATAATGTTGGGAGCTACATGTATATGGGTTATGAACAACATTAAATTTACAAAGTTTCACATCTAAAAATAGCCAAACATGAATAATAAGTTGAATACATACTAGCTGATTTTTTATTCCCATGATTTATTTTAATTCTGACTTTAATATCTATTTTTTTTAATATACAGCAAGATTCACCAGGAAATTTTAAAAGTTTGTTTTTAGTATATTTTAGATCAGCCCCATTTACAATAAATAAATCTGAAGAAGTCAAATCAGTCGAATCAGTCTGTTAGAAATATCGCCATCTTAAAATGGGACATGTCATTTTAATATGAAGAATGTTTAACACACCCTTTTCATTCATATTTTGTAAATTGCAGGTGATGAAAGTGTTTTATCTAGCTCCCAAATCCATGACATAATAGATTCAGGTGTAATATTGAATCCAAACATTTCATGCGAATGCATAGCTTTATTGCAGTATATTTGAGCAATATTGTCGCGTGTTTTGATTTTCACGAATTTCTGATTTTGAGACTTTTCAGGAAAATTAAAATTCGCGAGTTTTCGTTAGTAGCGCTATTATAATAATAATTTTCGCGAAAATCTTGAATTAACGAATTTGTCCTCATCGCTAAAATTAAAACTTCGCGAATATAACCAGATCCACAGTATTCTGTTAAATAAAAATGTACAATAAATGTGTTGTGAGTTTTCATTTGTTATATTAATTTAATTATAAATGTAACTATATTTTATATATAACTTGGTTATATTTTATCACAGTATTTTATATATAACTTTGTTATATTTTATCAGATTATTTTTATTGACCTTAGGGTTTATACTTTCGGCAGCAAATCACATCTCACGGTGGATGAAAATGAAAAGAAATATATTTACAAAGTCAATCACTATCACACCAGCCCACGTGTTTCAGCAAACAATCAATCAATCAATCAATCAATCAATCAATTAATCAATCAATCAATCAATCAATCAATCAATCAATCAATCAATCAATCAATCAATCTATCAATCAATCAATCAATCAATCAATCAATCAATCAATCAATCAATCAATCAATCAATCAATCAATCAATCAATCAATCAATCAATCAATCAATCAATCAATCAATCAATCAATCAATCAATCAATCAATCAATCAATCAATCAATCAATCAATCAATCAATCAATCAATCAATCAATCAATCAATCAATCAATCAATCAATCAATCAATCAATCAATCAATCAATCAATCAATCAATCAATCAATCAATCAATCAATCAATCAATCAATCAATCAATCAATCACAGTATGCTAAAGATATGTATGTTTACGTTCTATGGACAAAATATTTTTTGAAAACTTATTTTGCATATTTCAATATCGATTGTGGATTAAAATAAAATGCTTAAATGTATGTGAGTCATGCAAGCGCGCTTAATAAAGTAAATGGCATATGTGACAGGTAAGACTACAACAATTTAATATTTGATTAAGTCCGGGTACAATACGAGTGATTTAAAATGTTCTTTAAATATCAGCTGCACGGTCATGAACTATTCGTTCTAATATGGTCTTTGTCTATATCTGACCACGTAGGACAAGGTTATCGACCTTTAGAATTACGAGGCATAGGAGCCTTAATTAGTTAAAGGGACTGGCCCAGGCTAAAATCATTAAAAAATCGGTGATTTTATTTCGGGTTCTTAATATGACCATATGATGTAAACATGTACATAGACTAGAACTGCAAATTTTTATAATTTTTGTGCTGCGCACTTACCAGTTAGACT
>OZ024914.1:30232953-30277997 GCA_964017125.1 Flabesymbios commensalis
TAGATAGCCTGTCGCCCACAATATATTCATTCCTCTAAAGGTGTGTGGACTACCTGACCATCATCACGCCCCCTTGTCCTGTTTGCTGGGCCCGTTGAGTTGCGACACTGGTCTAGCATTAAGCTAACATTCGCTTAACGTTTTGAGTTTTCCGGCTAATTATGTAAATTAGAATTTAAATGCACATCGGCCACCCTCTTGGTCAATATCTATGCTGGTGCAAAATACGAAGTTGTTCTAATTAATGGCAAGGTGGTCTGTCTGATCATAAATACATGTTCTGTTCTTATAGTATAATATAATGTATTTAAAGCTATGCATTCGCGTAAAATTTGGGATTCAATATTACACCTGAAGCTATAGTGAGGATTATCATAATGTTGGGAGCTACATGTATATGGGTTATGAACAACATTAAATTTACAAAGTTTCACATCTAAAAATAGCCAAACATGAATAATAAGTTGAATACATACTAGCTGATTTTTTATTCCCATGATTTATTTTAATTCTGACTTTAATATCTATTTTTTTTAATATACAGCAAGATTCACCAGGAAATTTTAAAAGTTTGTTTTTAGTATATTTTAGATCAGCCCCATTTACAATAAATAAATCTGAAGAAGTCAAATCAGTCGAATCAGTCTGTTAGAAATATCGCCATCTTAAAATGGGACATGTCATTTTAATATGAAGAATGTTTAACACACCCTTTTCATTCATATTTTGTAAATTGCAGGTGATGAAAGTGTTTTATCTAGCTCCCAAATCCATGACATAATAGATTCAGGTGTAATATTGAATCCAAACATTTCATGCGAATGCATAGCTTTATTGCAGTATATTTGAGCAATATTGTCGCGTGTTTTGATTTTCACGAATTTCTGATTTTGAGACTTTTCAGGAAAATTAAAATTCGCGAGTTTTCGTTAGTAGCGCTATTATAATAATAATTTTCGCGAAAATCTTGAATTAACGAATTTGTCCTCATCGCTAAAATTAAAACTTCGCGAATATAACCAGATCCACAGTATTCTGTTAAATAAAAATGTACAATAAATGTGTTGTGAGTTTTCATTTGTTATATTAATTTAATTATAAATGTAACTATATTTTATATATAACTTGGTTATATTTTATCACAGTATTTTATATATAACTTTGTTATATTTTATCAGATTATTTTTATTGACCTTAGGGTTTATACTTTCGGCAGCAAATCACATCTCACGGTGGATGAAAATGAAAAGAAATATATTTACAAAGTCAATCACTATCACACCAGCCCACGTGTTTCAGCAAACAATCAATCAATCAATCAATCAATCAATCAATTAATCAATCAATCAATCAATCAATCAATCAATCAATCAATCAATCAATCAATCAATCTATCAATCAATCAATCAATCAATCAATCAATCAATCAATCAATCAATCAATCAATCAATCAATCAATCAATCAATCAATCAATCAATCAATCAATCAATCAATCAATCAATCAATCAATCAATCAATCAATCAATCAATCAATCAATCAATCAATCAATCAATCAATCAATCAATCAATCAATCAATCAATCAATCAATCAATCAATCAATCAATCAATCAATCAATCAATCAATCAATCAATCACAGTATGCTAAAGATATGTATGTTTACGTTCTATGGACAAAATATTTTTTGAAAACTTATTTTGCATATTTCAATATCGATTGTGGATTAAAATAAAATGCTTAAATGTATGTGAGTCATGCAAGCGCGCTTAATAAAGTAAATGGCATATGTGACAGGTAAGACTACAACAATTTAATATTTGATTAAGTCCGGGTACAATACGAGTGATTTAAAATGTTCTTTAAATATCAGCTGCACGGTCATGAACTATTCGTTCTAATATGGTCTTTGTCTATATCTGACCACGTAGGACAAGGTTATCGACCTTTAGAATTACGAGGCATAGGAGCCTTAATTAGTTAAAGGGACTGGCCCAGGCTAAAATCATTAAAAAATCGGTGATTTTATTTCGGGTTCTTAATATGACCATATGATGTAAACATGTACATAGACTAGAACTGCAAATTTTTATAATTTTTGTGCTGCGCACTTACCAGTTAGACTAGATATAGAGACGAAATTCCCGCATTTCTTATTTTTGACATGGTTGTCAATAATTACAAATCAGGAATTTCGTCTCTATATCTAGCCTAACTGGTGAATGCGCAGCACAAAAATTATAAAAATTTGCAGTTCTAGTCTATGTACATGCTTACATCATATAGTCATATTAAAAACTCGAAATAAAATCACCGATTTTTTGATGATTTTAGCCTGGGCCAGTCCCTTTAAATATAAAATAGAGAACATGAATAATATAAGTGAGTTTTATAAATATAATATACCATGTTTGCGTCACTTTGAAATGAATGAACAATTGAAAAGGTTACCTATATATAGCATGAAGATCGGAAAAATAAAATAGAAAGACATTGCTTTCTTTTGATCAGATCAGCTTTATTCATCGAATAAATTGACGATATTTACAAATATTATTATTTTTTTAGAAAAATGCTAAGTAACAGTTTTTAATTTGATTGTCAGATATGATACTTTTATGATAACTATTTATGTTTCAAAGCTTGCAAAACAAAACTACAAGACGTAGCATTATTTAGGCTTCCTCTTGCTCACAAAAAATACTAATGATCAAAATATTCACATAGTAGTTTACTATTAAGCTCCTAAACGTCTGATATATAGGTCTATGCAAAATATTAAAAAACATGATATTCTAAGCTTCCTCTTGTTCATCTTGCTCCTCCTCATCAAACTCTCCCTCCTCCTCGGCTGTGGCGTCTTGGTACTGTTGGTACTCAGACACCAGATCATTCATGTTGGACTCAGCCTCAGTGAACTCCATCTCATCCATGCCCTCTCCAGTGTACCAATGCAAGAAAGCCTTACGCCTGAACATAGCTGTGAACTGCTCAGAGATACGCTTAAACAGCTCCTGGATGGCGGTGCTGTTACCTATGAAGGTACCAGACATCTTCAGACCTCTTGGTGGGATGTCACAAACGGCAGTCTTCACATTGTTGGGGATCCATTCTACGAAGTAGCTGCTGTTCTTGTTCTGCACGTTCAGCATCTGCTCATCAACCTCCTTCATGGACATGCGACCACGGAAAAGTGCTGCGACTGTGAGGTAGCGACCATGACGTGGATCACATGCAGCCATCATGTTCTTGGCGTCAAACATCTGCTGAGTGAGCTCAGGTACAGTGAGGGCGCGGTATTGCTGACTTCCACGCGATGTGAGTGGAGCAAAGCCAGGCATAAAGAAGTGAAGACGGGGGAATGGTACCATGTTGACGGCCAACTTCCTCAGATCAGCGTTCAGCTGACCAGGGAAACGCAGGCAGGTGGTGACACCAGACATGGTGGCAGATACCAGATGGTTAAGGTCACCATAAGTAGGTGTGGTCAGCTTCAATGTACGGAAACAGATGTCATACAGAGCCTCGTTGTCAATGCAGAAGGTCTCGTCTGTGTTCTCCACCAGTTGATGGACAGATAAAGTGGCGTTGTAGGGTTCTACAACTGTGTCCGAGACCTTTAAAAAGAGTGAGAATGGTATTGATAAATAAATCAGGCAATGTAATATAAATACAACTTAAAATTAAGAATTTCATGCAGATATTTACTGATCTTACAACCTGATAAAAAGTCATACCTTTGGAGACGGTACCACAGAGAATGTATTCATGATTCTGTCAGGGTACTCCTCACGGATTTTGCTGATAAGCAGGGTACCCATGCCAGAGCCGGTACCACCACCCAGTGAATGTGTAAGTTGGAATCCCTGAAGACAATCACATCCTTCAGCTTCCTTACGAACCACATCAAGAACAGAGTCTACAAGTTCAGCTCCCTCTGTGTAGTGGCCTTTGGCCCAGTTGTTACCGGCGCCGCTTTGACCAAAGACAAAGTTATCTGGACGGAAGATTTGACCGAAAGGTCCAGAACGGACAGAGTCCATGGTACCTGGCTCCAGATCCACCAGCACGGCACGGGGCACATATTTACCACCTGTAAAAAACAAATCACGTGATAAATATCCACAATGACAATCACATTAAATTTTATTTATATAACTGATTTAGTCGGATGATGATGGATGATGATAATAGACCTGGCAATTTTGTGTATGAGATTTATATTTTCAAGTTACATATTTTTTTATTTCAAGCAACAGTTGACGTTGGATAAATATTATTATGTCGTATTTAACTTTAAACACCATGCATTTCCCTTATTTCACATTTCGTGTTAGCCTTTTGACCTCTGAATTACTGAAACCAATCCAACTCCCACCGCTGAATTCCCAGAGGGAGGGTTGATAAAAAGGTTATTCTGTACTGCTGCAGACTTGTCTGAACATATCAGCAAGATCTCAGATTTCAAAATGTTGTCTTAGCTATTTCAGAGTCGTAAGGGCAAACGGCCAATATTCTTGCATATAGATCGACGGTACAGACTACTACTGTGGGCAGGTGGATGTTGGGATTTCCTGCGCCGCATCAAAGGAATACTTTATGAAGTGGCAGATGCGCAAGTCAAAATGCTACTTTGTTTTTACTTTTTTGCTTACCTGTGGCCTCATTATAGTACACGTTGATTCTCTCCAGCTGCAGGTCAGAGTCACCATGGTAGGTACCTGTGGGGTCGATGCCGTGCTCATCAGAGATCACCTCCCAGAACTGTGAAAATGAGTATTATTTATCAATTATTTATTTGTGAAAAAATATATAATTTGAAATACGTTAACTTTGACATAGACACTTAGACATATTTTGATTGATCTATTTACAATTATTGAGGGAATTTTTTTTTACTTGTGAAGGCCAATAAGCTAAGTATTCGATATAAACTTGGTTTAAAAGCATACATGGGAGTAAAAAATTAACAACACTATATATATTGCATTTGCATACTATGCGAGGCCTTAAATAAAAAATATTTTTTTGAATAAACCGGTGACATCAACCGTGTGCGTTAAATACTTTTTTTTTTAAAAAGAAAACTAATGAAACAAAAATTAATAAAAGATATGTATCGCAGGAGAAATTCTAGTGCGACATAAATCATTTTTTTTATTTTTGTTTCAATTATTTCTTTTGTGAATGTTGCTAGTAAAGCTAGTCTCACCTTGGCTCCAATCTGGTTTCCGCACTGGCCAGCTTGTAAATGTACGATTTCACGCATGTTGAGAGGTAATTTTAGGCCTGGTATTTTTCAGGAGGTGATTCTTGTTCCTTTGCTGGATGAGGTTGTGATGTTGTCAGTGTGGCTGGCCCGTCTTATACCTCACTTGACATTGTTTGTTGTGGTAAGTTGTCATGCAGCTGGAACAAGGCAAATAAAAGACGTTAATACGATGTGGTTGCAATTCTGGTCCACCGTCTACAAAGCCGGCCCAACATCAAGATAACATTGTGCCAACGCTTTTTGTTTGTTGGAAACAGCACTACTTTAATGCGGATTATGTACCTATGTTATTCATCGTAACTCTCTGGGATTATCACGCGTGACCAAGGTGCTTAATCTCACTGAGGCATAAGACGCCATGTTGAAATTGAACAGCCATGCTCATCCAAGGAGTCTTGAATGAGCATGACTGTTCCATTTTAATAGGAGGGGGGTATCAAGTTTATGTTTATGTGACTTCGGTTAAAAACATGCAAAAAATGGTACAATAACATTATTATTTATTGAGTATTTTTTCCATCATGTTACTAACTTGGGTTGACGGGAACAAGTAGAGACGATCCCTACGAAGCCTGTCAACCATATTGGTGAATTAAAATGGTAGAAGAAAATAATATATGACAGTATAATATAAAACCAACTATTCACCAGTCATAGGCGTTGGCATACTTATCATGTAAGACGACGTCATATCCAATAGCCATGTACATGCTATTTTAAAAAATGTACATAGTAGATTGTAAATTTTGTGATATGGCCTTAACATTCAGCTTTACATATTATATTTAAAAACAAAATAGATTCATATAATTTGGTACTGAAAAGGTGTAACGATTTGAAACATGCCCACACAGTGACGACCTAATGAAGGATTTGCTAGCAGTGTAGTGGATGGTATCCGGGCATTGTGAGGGCATATAGTCTGATGAATTGGCCCAGTGCAGGTTACGTAAAATTTATATGGTGATTTACTGTTCTGTAATAAAATATACATTTAAATAGTCTTGGTTTAAGTAGGTGGGTCGTCATGATTCGCAAAGTAAACATTGTGAACCCACCCGCATGCACAACTTTGTCAACGTGTCTAAGGAGTGGGGTCCGTCAGCAGTAAATATTTGGAATCAGTGACGCGAAACGACTGACCTGCCTTATTGTCTGTATTTTTCTCACTTAAATACATGCTAATTGTTATCCAGTATTGTAGTTCTAATCAAAATTGTGTCATACATTGCCACTGCAAATAATAATGTTTCAACATGTAGGTCGTTGATCATGTTACGCCTATCTAAATAGCAATAACATTTTAAAGTTAAATAACACAACACAAACCAAGAGACGTGGTCTAACATCACAACAACATTGGTGCGATGTGTTTTGCCGTGTTTGCTGAAATCTAATTTTGGCGGTACTTACCACAGCGGATAGCACTGGTTCAGCAAGCGGAGATAACTCGTGATTGATGCAAAATTGTAGCCTACTCTTATAACGTATACTTTGTCTACAATATGTTCATTAATTTTGAAGGAAGGCTAGAGTTAATAAGCAATTTTTACTAACAGTCTGATTTGCGACGTAATTATTTTGGTGCTGACACATTTAAAAAAAGTCTTTGAATGGATTATCTGGTTGATATGTAGTTTTAGAATCCACATGGTTTGTTAATGTATTGCTGGCAATATAGTGGGGGAGCATTCGTGACCAAAAGGTAGCGTGCTCTGCCACAAATCCTGTGTCTGGAGAGCCGTGTCATCTCATTAATTTCACCATCCTCAGGGGGTTACCCTGGCCTAGGTTAGCCTATGTGTGCACAAAGGTGGCCTAAAACCAAATTAATTAATTATTTCATTCATTCATTCATTCATTCATTCATTCATTCATTCATTCATTCATTCATTCATTCATTCATTCATTCATTCATTCATTCATTCATTCATTCATTCGTTCGTTCGTTCGTTCGTTCGTTCATTCGTTCGTTCGTTCGTTCATTCATTCATTCATTCATTCATTCATTCATTCATTCATTCATTCATTCATTCATTCATTCATTCATTCATTCATTCATTCATTCATTCATTCATTCATTCATACATGTAATACGACGTTGTAAAACATTAAAGAACGATAGTCCCTACTGGCACGCAGAAATGAAGAGGACGACCACGGAAGGAGGTGCCTCTTGAGAGTGTCGTAAAATGAAAATGAAATGAATCGGGCTTTAGGCCACTTTTGTGCACATACAGGCTACATTTGGGCAGAAGAACTTCCTGAGGATGGTGAGATGACACTGCCCTCCAGACACAGGATCATGAGTGTCGTGAAATGTGTCAGTGATCAATTTACAGGGGCTTCTACAAATCAGACGCAATTAATATGACGTGGTCCGACTTACGTAACGTCAATATTGGCCTTTTAAAGCTACTAATAATTATCATCAATAATTCGACATAACAAAAATGTAAACGGTTTTTGCCACTCTGACAGCCTGATAAAAGATACCGCCATCTCATACTAATTCACCTCATTGACTACTACTGTTACAGGCTGTTTTGTATCGTACTGTACATAAAAACATGATTTACATTGTTATTGACAAATAGAGCGTATCAGAGAGATTATTGGGACACGTTCCGCGAAATCCCAATAAAAGTAGATAACCTGTCGCCCACAATATATTCATTCCTCTAAAGGTGTGTGGACTACCTGACCATCATCACGCCCTCTTGTCCTGCTTGCTGGGCCCGTTGAGTTGCGACACTGGTCTAGCATTAAGCCAACATTCGCTTAACGTTTTGATTTTACGGCTAGTTATGTTAATTAGAATTTAAATGCCCGTCGGCCACCCTCTTGGTCAATATCTAAGCAGGTGCAAAATACGAAGTTGGCAAGGTGGTCTGTCTGATCATGAATACTTGTTCTGTTCTTATAGTATAATATATTTAAAGCTATGCATTCGCGTAATTTTTTGGATTCAATATTACACCTGAAGCTCTAGTGAGGATTATCATAATGTTTTACATCTAAAAATAGCCATGAATAATAAGTTGAATACATACTAGCTGATCTATCATTCCCATGATTTATTTTAATTCTGACGTTAATCTATCTATTCTTTTTAATATACAGCAAGATTCACCAGGAAATTTAAAAAGTTTGTTTTTAGTATATTTTAGATCAGCTCCATTTGCAATAAATAAATCTGCCCAGTGCATAGGCCAGAAATCCAGTAGAACATCGCTAGCTGGTGGAAGATAATAGGTGAATTAAATGACAACTAGAAGTCAAATCAGTGGAATCAGTCAGTTAGAAATATCGCCATCTTAAAATGGGACATGTCATTTTAATATGTAGAATGTTTAACACACCCTTTTCATTCATATTTTGTAAATTACATGTGATTAAAGTGTTTTATCTAGCTCCCAAATCCATGACATAATAGATTCAGGTGTAATATTGAATCCAAACATTTCACGCGAATGCATAGCTTTAATGCAGTATATTTGAGCAATATTGTCCTTATGAGATATAATACTGTATATCTGGTAATATCCGCGTGTTTTAATTTTCACGAATTTCTGATTTTGAGACTTTTCAGGGAAATCAATCAATCAATCAATCAATCAATCAATCAATCAATCAATCAATCAATCAATCAATCAATCAATCAATCAATCAATCAATCAATCAATCAATCAATCAATCAATCAATCAATCAATCAATCAATCAATCAATCAATCAATCAATCAATCAATCAATCAATCAATCAATCAATCAATCAATCAATCAATCAATCAATCAATCAATCAATCAATCAATCAATCAATCAATCAATCAATCAATCAATCAATCAATCAATCAATCAATCAATCAATCAATCAATCAATCAATCAATCAATCAATCAATCAATCAATCAATCAATCAATCAATCTATCAATCTATCAATCAATCAATCAATCAATCAATCAATCAATCGATCAATCAATCAATCAATCAATCAATCAATTAATCAATCAATCAATCAATCAATCAATCAATCAATCAATCAATCAATCAATCAATCAATCAATCAATAAATCAATTATTCAATCAATCAATCAATCAATCAATCAATCAATCAATCAATCAATCAATCAATCAATCGATCGATCAATCAATCAATCAATTAATCAATCAATCAATCAATCAATCAATCAATCAATCAATCAATCAATCAATCAATCAATCAATAAATCAATTATTCAATCAATCAATCAATCAATCAATCAATCAATCAATCAATCAATCAATCAATCAATCGATCGATCGATCGATCGATCAATCGATCGAATCGATCAATCAATCAATCAATCAATCAATCAATCAATCAATCAATCAATCAATCAATCAATCAATCAATCAATCAATCAATCAATCAATCAATCAACCAATCAATCAATCAATCAATCAATCAATCAATCAATCAATCAATCAATCAATCAATCAATCAATCAATCAATTAATCAATCAATCAATCAATCAATCAATCAATCAATCAATTAATGAATTACAGTATGCTAAAGATATGCATGTTTACGTTCTATGGAGAGAATATTTTTTGAAAAATTATTTTGCATATTTTTGCAGATTGTAAATTGAAATAAAGTACTTGAGTGTATGTGAGTCATGCAAGCGCGCTTAATAAAGTAAATGGCATATGTGACAGGTAAGACTACAGCAATTTAATATTTGATTAGGTCCGGGTACAATACGAGTGATTGAAAATATTCTTCAAATATCAGCTGCACGGTCATGAACTATTCGTTCTAATTTGGTCTTTGTCTATATCTGACCACGTAGGACAAGGTTATTGACCTTTGGAATTACGAGGCATAGGAGCCTTAATTAGTTAAATATGAAATAGAGAACATGAATAATATAAGTGAGTTTTCTAAATATAATATACCATGTTTGCGTCACTTTGAAATGAATGAACAATTGAAAAGGTTACCTATATATATAGCATGAAGATCAGAAAAATAAAATAGAAAGACAATGTTTTCTTTTGATCGGATCAGCTTTATTCATCGAATAAATTGACGATATTTACAAATAATATTTTTTTAGAAAAATGCTAAGTAACAATTTTTAATTTGATTGTCAGATATGATACTGTTATGATAACTATTTATGTTTCTTGCAAAATAAAACTACAAAACGTAGCATTATTTAAGCTTCCTCTTGCTCACAAAAAATACTAATGATCAAAATATTCACATAGTAGTTTACTATTAAGCTCCTAAACGTCTGATATATAGGTCTATGCAAAATATTAAAAAACATGATAATCTAAGCTTCCTCTTGTTCATCTTGCTCCTCTTCATCAAATTCTCCCTCCTCCTCGGCTGTGGCGTCTTGGTACTGTTGGTACTCAGACACCAGATCATTCATGTTGGACTCAGCCTCAGTGAACTCCATCTCATCCATGCCCTCTCCAGTGTACCAATGCAAGAAAGCCTTGCGCCTGAACATAGCTGTGAACTGCTCAGAGATACGCTTAAACAGCTCCTGGATGGCCGTGCTGTTACCTATGAAGGTACCAGACATCTTCAGACCTCTTGGTGGGATGTCACAAACGGCAGTCTTCACATTGTTAGGGATCCATTCTACGAAGTAGCTGCTGTTCTTGTTCTGCACGTTCAGCATCTGCTCATCAACCTCCTTCATGGACATGCGACCACGGAAAAGTGCTGCGACTGTGAGGTAGCGACCATGACGTGGATCACATGCAGCCATCATGTTCTTGGCGTCAAACATCTGCTGAGTGAGCTCAGGTACAGTGAGGGCGCGGTATTGCTGACTGCCACGCGATGTGAGTGGAGCAAAGCCAGGCATAAAGAAGTGAAGACGGGGGAAGGGTACCATGTTGACGGCCAGCTTCCTCAGATCAGCGTTCAGCTGACCAGGGAAACGCAGGCAGGTGGTGACACCAGACATGGTGGCAGATACCAGATGGTTCAGGTCACCATAGGTAGGTGTTGTCAGCTTCAATGTACGGAAACAGATGTCATACAGAGCCTCGTTGTCAATGCAGAAGGTCTCGTCTGTGTTCTCCACCAGTTGATGGACAGATAAAGTGGCGTTGTAGGGTTCTACAACTGTGTCCGAGACCTTTAAAAAGAGTGAGAATGGTATTGATAAATAAATCAAGCAATGTAATATAAATACAACTTAAAATAAAGAATTTCATGCAGATATTTACTGATCTTACAACCTGATAAAAAGTCATACCTTTGGAGACGGTACCACAGAGAATGTATTCATGATTCTGTCAGGGTACTCCTCACGGATTTTGCTGATAAGCAGGGTACCCATGCCAGAGCCGGTACCACCACCCAGTGAATGTGTAAGTTGGAATCCCTGAAGACAATCACATCCTTCAGCTTCCTCACGAACCACATCAAGAACAGAGTCTACAAGTTCAGCTCCCTCTGTGTAGTGGCCTTTGGCCCAGTTGTTACCGGCGCCGCTTTGACCAAAGACAAAGTTATCTGGACGAAAGATTTGACCGAAAGGTCCAGAACGGACAGAGTCCATAGTACCTGGCTCCAGATCCACCAGCACGGCACGGGGCACATATTTACCACCTGTCAAAAACAAATCACGTGATAAATATGCACAATGACAATCACATTTAATTTTATTTATATAACTGATTTAGTCGGATGATGATGGATGATGATAATAGACCTGGCAATTTTGTGTATGAGATTTATATTTTCAAGTTATATATTTTTTTATTTCAAGCAACAGTTGACGTTGGATAAATATTATTATGTCGTATTTAACTTTAAACACGATGCATTTCCCTTATTTCACATTTCGTGTTAACCTTTTGACCTCTGAATTACTGAAACCAATCCAACTCCCACCGCTGAATTCCCAGAGGGAGGGTTGATAAAAAGGTTATTTTGTACTGCTGCAGACTTGTCTGAACATATCAGCAAGATCTCAGATTTCAAAATGTTGTCTTAGCTATTTCAGAGTCGTAAGGGCAAACGGCCAATATTCTTGCATATAGATCGGCGGTACAGACTACTACTGTGGGCAGGTGGATGTTGGGATATCCTGCGCCGCATCAAAGGAATATTTTATGAAGTGGCAGATGCGCAAGTCAAAATGCTACTTTGTTTTTACTTTTTTGCTTACCTGTGGCCTCATTATAGTACACGTTGATTCTCTCCAGCTGCAGGTCAGAGTCACCATGGTAGGTACCTGTGGGGTCGATGCCGTGCTCATCAGAGATCACCTCCCAGAACTGTGAAAATGAGTATTATATATCAATTATTTATTTGTGAAAAAAAATATAATTTGAAATACGTTAATTTCGACATAGACACTTAGACATATTTTGATTGATCTATTTACAATTATTGAGGGAAAAAGATTTTACTTGTGAAGGCTAATAAACTAAGTATTCGATATAAACTTAGTTTAAAAGCATACATGGGAGTAAAAAATTAACAACACTATATATTTATTGCATTTGCATACTATGCGAGGCCTTAAATAAAATATATTTTTTTGAATAAACCGGTGACATCAACCGTGTGCCATAAATACTTTTTTTTTTAAAGAAAATGAATGAGACGAAAATTAATAAAAGATATCTATCGCAGGAGAAATTCTAGTGCGACATAAATCATTTTTTATTATTTTTGTTTCAATTATTTTCTTTTCTGAATGTTACTAGTAAAGCTAGTCTCACCTTGGCTCCAATCTGGTTTCCGCACTGGCCAGCTTGTAAATGTACGATTTCACGCATGTTAAGAGGTAATTTTAGGCCTGTTATTTTTCAGGAGGAGATTCTTGTTCCTTTGCTGGATGAGGTTGTGATGTTGTCAGTGTGGCTGGCCCGTCTTATACCTCACTTGACATTGTTTGTTGTGGTAAGTTGTCATGCAGCTGGAACAAGGCAAATAAAAGACGTTAATACGATGTGGTTGCAATTCTGGTCCACCGTCTACAAAGCCGGCCCAACATCAAGATAACATTGTGCCAACGCTTTTTGTTTGTTGGAAACAGCACTACTTTGATGCGGATTATGTACCTATGTTATTCATCGTAACTCTCTGGGATTATCACGCGTGACCAAGGTGCTTAATCTCACTGAGGCATGAGACGCCATGTTGAAATTGAACAGCCATGCTCATCCAAGGAGTCTTGAATGAGCATGACTGTTCCATTGTAATAGGAGGGGGGTATCAAGTTTATGTTTATGTGACTTCGGTTAAAAACATGCAAAAAATGGTACAATAACATTATTATTTATTGAGTATTTTTTCCATCATGTTACTAACTTGGGTTGACGGGAACAAGTAGAGACGATCCCTACGAAGCCTGTCAACCATATTGGTGAATTAAAATGATAAAAGAAAATAATATATGACAGTATTAATATAAATCAACTATTCACCAGTTATAGGCGTTGGCATACTTATCATGTAAGACAACGTCATATCCAATAGCCATGTACATGCTATTTTAAAAAATGTACATAGTATATTGTAAATTTTGTGATATGGCCTTAACATTCAGCTTCACATATTATATTTAAAAACAAAATAGATTCATATAATTTGATACTGAAAAGGTGTAACGATTTGAAACATGCCCACACAGTGACGACCTAATGAAGGATTTGTTAGCAGTGTAGTGGATGGTATCCGGGCATTGTGAGGGCATATAATCTGATGAATTGGCCCAGTGCAGGTTACGTAAAATTTATATGGTGATTTACTGTTCTGTAATAAAATATACATTTAAATAGTCTTGGTTTAAGTAGGTGGGTCGTCATGATTCGCAAAGTAAACATTGTGAACCCACCCGCATGCACAACTTTGTCAACGTGTCTAAGGAGTGGGGTCCGTCAGCAGTAAATATTTGGAATCAGTGACGCGAAACGACTGACCTGCCTTATTGTCTGTATTTTTCTCACTTAAATACATGCTAATTGTTATCCAGTATTGTAGTTCTAATCAAAATTGTGTCATACATTGCCACTGCAAATAATAATGTTTCAACATGTAGGTCGTTGATCATGTTACGCCTATCTAAATAGCAATAACATTTTAAAGTTAAATAACACAACACAAACCAAGAGACGTGGTCTAACATCACAACAACATTGGTGCGATATGTTTTGCCGTGTTTGCTGAAATCTAATTTTGGTGGTACTTACCACAGCGGATAGCACTGGTTCAGCAAGCGGAGATAACTCGTGATTGATGCAAAATAGTAGCCTACTCT
This sequence comes from Flabesymbios commensalis, assembly GCA_964017125.1. Classification (NCBI taxonomy): domain Eukaryota; kingdom Metazoa; phylum Annelida; class Polychaeta; order Terebellida; family Flabelligeridae; genus Flabesymbios; species Flabesymbios commensalis. Next base: position 30,247,508 of record OZ024914.1, read on the forward strand.
TATAACTTATACTTTGTCTACAATATGTTCATTAATTTTGAAGGAAGGCTAGAGTTAATAAGCAATTTTTACTAACAGTCTGATTTGCGACGTAATTATTTTGTTGCTGACACATTTAAAAAAAGGCTTTGAAAGGATTATCTGGTTGATATGTAGTTTTAGAATCCACATGGTTTGTTAATGTATTGCTGGCAATATAGTGGGGGAGCATTCGTGACCAAAAGGTAGCGTGCTCTGCCACAAATCCTGTGTCTGGAGAGCCGTGTCATCTCATTAATTTCACCATCCTCAGGGGGTTACCCTGGCCTAGGTTAGCCTATGTGTGCACAAAGGTGGCCTAAAACCAAATTAATTATTTATTTCATTCATTTATTCATTCATTCATTCATTCATTCATTCATTCATTCATTCATTCATTCATTCATTCATTCATTCATTCATTCATTCATTCATTCATTCATCCATTCATTCATTCATTCATTCATTCGTTCGTTCGTTCGTTCGTTCGTTCGTTCGTTCGTTCGTTCGTTCGTTCGTTCGTTCGTTCGTTCGTTCATTCATTCATTCATTCATTCATTCATTCATTCATTCATACATGTAATACGACGTTGTAAAACATTAAAGAACGATAGTCCCTACTGGCAGGCAGAAATGAAGAGGACGACCACGGAAGGAGGTGCCTCTTGAGAGTGTCGTAAAATGAAAATGAAATGAATCGGGCTTTAGGCCACTTTTGTGCACATACAGGCTACATTTGGGCAGAAGAACTTCCTGAGGATGGTGAGATGACACTGCCCTCCAGACACAGGATCATGAGTGTCGTGAAATGTGTCAGCGATCAATTTACAGGGGCTTCTACAAATCAGACGCAATTAATATGACGTGGTCCGACTTACGTAACGTCAATATTGACCTTTTAAAGCTACTAATAATTATCATCAATAATTCGACATAACAAAAATGTAAACGGTTTTTGCCACTCTGACAGCCTGATAAAAGATACCGCCATCTCATACTAAATCACCTCATTGACTACTACTGTTACAGGCTGTTTTGTATCGTACTGTACATAAAAACATGGTTTACATTGTTATTGACAAATAGAGCGTATCAGAGAGATTATTGGGACACGTTCCGCGAAATCCCAATAAAAGTAGATAACCTGTCGCCCACAATATATTCATTCCTCTAAAGGTGTGTGGATTACCTGACCATCATCACGCCCTCTTGTCCTGCTTGCTGGGCCCGTTGAGTTGCGACACTGGTCTAGCATTAAGCCAACATTCGCTTAACGTTTTGATTTTACGGCTAGTTATGTTAATTAGAATTTAAATGCCCGTCGGCCACCCTCTTGGTCAATATCTAAGCAGGTGCAAAATACGAAGTTGGCAAGGTGGTCTGTCTGATCATGAATACTTGTTCTGTTCTTATAGTATAATATATTTAAAGCTATGCATTCGCGTAATTTTTTGGATTCAATATTACACCTGAAGCTCTAGTGAGGATTATCATAATGTTTTACATCTAAAAATAGCCAAACATGAATAATAAGTTGAATACATACTAGCTGATCTTTTATTCCCATGATTTATCAATCAATCAATCAATCAATCAATCAATTAATCAATCAATCAATCAATCAATCAATCAATCAATCAATCAATCAATCAATCAATCAATCAATAAATCAATAAATCAATTATTCAATCAATCAATCAATCAATCAATCAATCAATCAATCAATCGATCGATCGATCGATCGATCGATCAATCGATCGAATCGATCAATCAATCAATCAATCAATTAATCAATCAATCAATCAATCAATCAATCAATCAATCAATCAATCAATCAATCAATCAATCAATCAATCAATCAATCAATCAATCAATCAATCAATCAATCAATCAATCAATCAATCAATCAATCAATCAATTAATCAATCAATCAATCAATCAATCAATCAATCAATCAATCAATCAATCAATCGATCGATCAATCAATCAATCAATCAATCTATCAATCAATCAATCAATCAATCAATCAATCAATCAATCAATCAATCAATCAATCAATCAATCAATCAATTAATGAATTACAGTATGCTAAAGATATGCATGTTTACGTTCTAGGGGGAGAATATTTTTTGAAAAATTATTTTGCATATTTTTGCAGATTGTAAATTGAAATAAAGTACTTGAGTGTATGTGAGTCATGCAAGCGCGCTTAATAAAGTAAATGGCATATGTGACAGGTAAAACTACAGCAATTTAATATTTGATTAAGTCCGGGTACAATACGAGTGATTGAAAATATTCTTCAAATATCAGCTGCACGGTCATGAACTATTCGTTCTAATTTGGTCTTTGTCTATATCTGACCACGTAGGACAAGGTTATTGACCTTTGGAATTACGAGGCATAGGAGCCTTAATTAGTTAAATATGAAATAGAGAACATGAATAATATAAGTGAGTTTTCTAAATATAATATACCATGTTTGCGTCACTTTGAAATGAATGAACAATTGAAAAGGTTACCGATATATATAGCATGAAGATCAGAAAAATAAAATAGAAAGACAATGTTTTCTTTTGATCGGATCAGCTTTATTCATCGAATAAATTGACGATATTTACAAATAATATTTTTTTAGAAAAATGCTAAGTAACAATTTTTAATTTGATTGTCAGATATGATACTGTTATGATAACTATTTATGTTTCTTGCAAAATAAAACTACAAAACGTAGCATTATTTAAGCTTCCTCTTGCTCACAAAAAATACTAATGATCAAAATATTCACATAGTAGTTTACTATTAAGCTCCTAAACGTCTGATATATAGGTCTATGCAAAATATTAAAAAACATGATAATCTAAGCTTCCTCTTGTTCATCTTGCTCCTCTTCATCAAATTCTCCCTCCTCCTCGGCTGTGGCGTCTTGGTACTGTTGGTACTCAGACACCAGATCATTCATGTTGGACTCAGCCTCAGTGAACTCCATCTCATCCATGCCCTCTCCAGTGTACCAATGCAAGAAAGCCTTACGCCTGAACATAGCTGTGAACTGCTCAGAGATACGCTTAAACAGCTCCTGGATGGCCGTGCTGTTACCTATGAAGGTACCAGACATCTTCAGACCTCTTGGTGGGATGTCACAAACGGCAGTCTTCACATTGTTGGGGATCCATTCTACGAAGTAGCTGCTGTTCTTGTTCTGCACGTTCAGCATCTGCTCATCAACCTCTTTCATGGACATGCGACCACGGAAAAGTGCTGCGACTGTGAGGTAGCGACCATGACGTGGATCACATGCAGCCATCATGTTCTTGGCGTCAAACATCTGCTGAGTGAGCTCAGGTACAGTGAGGGCGCGGTACTGCTGACTGCCACGCGATGTGAGTGGAGCAAAGCCAGGCATAAAGAAGTGAAGACGGGGGAAGGGTACCATGTTGACGGCCAGCTTCCTCAGATCAGCGTTCAGCTGACCAGGGAAACGCAGGCAGGTGGTGACACCAGACATGGTGGCAGATACCAGATGGTTCAGGTCACCATAGGTAGGTGTGGTCAGCTTCAATGTACGGAAACAGATGTCATACAGAGCCTCGTTGTCAATGCAGAAGGTCTCGTCTGTGTTCTCCACCAGTTGATGGACAGATAAGGTGGCGTTGTAGGGTTCTACAACTGTGTCCGAGACCTTTAAAAAGAGTGAGAATGGTATTGATAAATAAAGCAAGCAATGTAATTTAAATACAACTTAAAATTAAGAATTTCATGCAGATATTTACTAATCTTACAAGCTGATAAAAAAGTCATACCTTTGGAGACGGTACCACAGAGAATGTATTCATGATTCTGTCAGGGTACTCCTCACGGATTTTGCTGATAAGCAGGGTACCCATGCCAGAGCCGGTACCACCACCCAGTGAATGTGTAAGTTGGAATCCCTGAAGACAATCACATCCTTCAGCTTCCTTACGAACCACATCAAGAACAGAGTCTACAAGTTCAGCTCCCTCTGTGTAGTGGCCTTTGGCCCAGTTGTTACCGGCGCCGCTTTGACCAAAGACAAAGTTATCTGGACGAAAGATTTGACCGAAAGGTCCAGAACGGACAGAGTCCATGGTACCTGGCTCCAGATCCACCAGCACGGCACGGGGCACATATTTACCACCTGTATAAAACAAATCACGTGATAAATATCCACAATGACAATCACATTTAATTTTATTTATATAACTGATTTAGTCGGATGATGATCGATGATGATAATAGACCTGGCAGTTTTGTGTATGAGATTAATATTTTTAAGTTATATATTTTTTATTTCAAGCAACAGTTGACGTTGGATAAATATTATTATGTCGAATTTACCTTTAAACACCATGCATTTCCCTTATTTCACATTTCGTGTTAACATTTTGACCTCTGAATTACTGAAACCAATCCAACTCCCACCGCCAAATTCCCAGAGGGAGGGGTGAAAAAATGATAGGTTATTTTGTACTGCTGCAGACTTGTCTGAACATATCAGCAAGATCTCAAAATGTTGTCTTATCTATTTCAGAGCCGTATCAAGGGCAAACGGCGAATATGCTTGCATATAGATCGATGGTACAGACTACTACTGTGGGCAGGTGGATGTTGGGATTTCCTGCGCCGCATCAAAGGAATACTTTATGAAGTGGCAGATGCGCCAGTCAAAATGCTACTTTATTATCGTCAATTATGATAGGGCAAGTGATTAACAAAATGTGAACAAAGTCAGAAGTAAATATTTGGAATCAGTGACGCGAAAAGAATGACCTGCCTTAATGTCTGTATTTTGCTCACTCAAATACATGTTAATTGTAATCCAATTATTGTAGTTCTAATCTACATTGTGTCGTACATTGTCACTCCAATTCATGACTCATTATTAATGGTATGTTTCAACATGTATGTGGTTGATCATGTTACGCCTATCTAAATAGAAATCAACCTTTTATTTTAAAATTAAATGACACAACACAAACTAGCAAACAATAGACGTGGTCTAACATCACAGCGACATTGGTGCGATGTGTTTTACCGTGTTTGCTGAAATCTAATTTTGGCGTCATTTTTCACGGCGGATAGCACGGGTTCGAGAACAGCCCAGCTGTGATTGATACTCGAATAACAAAATAGTAGCCTACGCTTATACCTTTTACTGTATATACAATATGTTCATAGACATTTAAGTACAGTAAATGTTAATAAGCAATTTTAACTGAGACCCTGTAAGCTGATGTTGACACATTGAAACAAGTTTCGAATTGATTAGCTGGTTGATTCGTATTTTCTAAATTAAATCCCCTTAAATGGTTATTGTATTGCTGACAATATTGTTGGGAGGATCTGTGACAAAGAGGTTACCTCACTGCTATGTATCGTACTGTACATAAAAAAAACATGATTAAAAAGTATAAACTAAAATTAAAAAATACAAATTAATTAAATATTTTGTATTTTTAGTTGTTACTCAAATGTATCTTTGGTAATTACTTAGTTGTATTTATTTTATTATTTATCAATTATTTATTTCGACTCATATACAATAACATCATAAAACATGCTAAGTATGATCATGATAATTATTATATTAATATAATTAACACTGTTCCTAGCTGTCAAGAAAAGATCGCAGGCAACCGTTTACTAAATTTACAGCTATAACAAAACACATCATTTTTGCAACGTGACTAATAATTGTATAGAGACAAAGTATGAATATATACAGTATTGTATAAAAGAGTAGTAATAAGCAAATAGCTAACTATTATAATATATTGGACAGGAATACAGATATAAAAAATAAAATATAAAATGATATATAAATGTATAGGAACTATAAATATTATAAATACTACAAAGATACTAGGGACGACAACAACCGCAGCTAATTTTGAAAAATAGAGGTAATTTATATATAAGACTTCTATGAAAAATAAAAACTCATTGCTTCCCTCACGGATATCACGAAGCAAATAATTTCACAAATGCAGCAGGCGATAAAATAAGAAGATTGGAGGGCAGTTGTTTTGAATCTAGGTAATTTCAGCAGTGTATGCTAGTTAGAGGATCTCAAATATATAAAGAACTTACTAGTGTAAAATAACTAGAAAAATTACATTCAATAAAATTAAGTTTATATCTATAAAATAAATAAATAAATAAATAAATTATCTATCTGTAAAAACCGAAGTGGTGAATAGAACGTTTTATGTATCTTCCTGTATAATTATGACAAATCGTGATAATTATTAAGAATACACTTTGTACCGTGGCACTCCACTCTTTCTAACATTAGGAAATATTTAACATAGCATATAGATCAGTAAAAAAGGCAATTGGAAATAAAAAATATAAGAAGGTTTTCTTTTTATCAATGATAATAGTACAACCTAATATTAATGAAAAAGTTTTTGCAATGAAAAGCGAAAACGAAGCTGACCTCTATTGGTTATTATGATACTGGCACCACCCAAAAAAAATACAAACGTAGATTTTGAATGAGCACTATCAGTTAAGTTGACAGAATAGGGGGGGGGGTATATATGATATTATGCAGTTTTGTTTGATCTGTTAATTGCCTTTCCTTATAATAACTCCAAGAAAATTATTTCATATCTGTTTGTGATGTATGAAGCAGCTCCTGCAATCATCGTAAGAATTAAAAAAACAGTTACACCTCCAACAGAAAATATTTCCTTAAAAAAAACATCATAAAGAATTCAGCGATTACACCAATCATTTTAAGTGAAAAACGTTGCACCCACTATGTAGAATAATATGCAGTAGCTATTTTATCTCCAGTTTTGGTGCAGAAAACATATACATATTATCACGACAACGCTGTTTAACTTTATTTTAAGTGGTTATGTTGCATATTTTAAATGTGCTTGTTTAAGAATCATTATAATGACAAGTTCGATTTCAAAGGGACATTATATATATGTTGACATGTCAATTTTGAGAATTTAATTTATATGAAGTTACATAGAATACTGATCTTAAATAAAAATTACCAAAATAGTCAAAAACACTAAAAAAGACTAAACTAGTTCTATGTCTAAGTCGCATATTGCAATGTAAACAAAAATGACTGTATTATGCAACACCTTATGCCACAAATTCTCACCTTCTCCGACTGACCACATGAAAGACGCCGCCCTCAATTAGTGTTTGAATTTGAGGACATGGGACATGGACGTTTTAAAATATCACGTTTCTGTGAATATTAACCGCACACACCTAATTTGTGTATCATTTTAGTCAGATATGTTCACATAATAACTAGAGTACATAAGTACGATTTCTGTAATTAAGTTCATTTTAATGACGCATACGTCTACATGGTCCACCCGTCGCCAATACATACTTATCTATCGATCTGTATTGATGGGGTGAACTGTTTTGTGTGACCAGTACTGTCAGCCTCATTCATCCGGCATATATTCTGCTATTCACCAGGTGGCACATTTTATGATCATTTTTATGACATTTCGCCCACAATATTAATTTCCTCTGGTTGCTTTCGTCGCTTTGGATACGCGGTGGGCGTGGTTAACTTTATTTATACTGACTGAATTAGGAGCTCGTTTCGTCTCGTGACAACTGTGCTTCCAAGAATACACATATTTCTTAAGTAGGCCTACAACCGAGAGCTGGTGGGCTCCGCCTCCGATCGCCAGGGCTCAAATTTAAAATCTTGTGTCTAGTGAGCATTGTCATACGATTTATCTCACCATCGTCAGGAGGTTCTCTTGGTCCAGTTTAGCCTGCATGTACACAGAAGATCCATAAAGTACCATTCTATATAAATTATGATTTGCGTCATACCACGAGACAGCAAACCAATGTTGATTTAATGTTGGGTCAGCGTCGTAGACGCTCTAAAGTAAGATCGGATAAACGTATATTTTTTACTGGGATACTACTTAGCATTTGTGTTACTGCCTAGCGCAGGTCGCCTTATCACACCAAATTACCCGTCTACTTATTATATTAGTCTGTGTAATGTGCTTCAATGTTAATCAGATTAGTGTTTATATGTATTATAATAGACCGTGTATATAGACCGTGTGATTTGCTCACCTATAGATGAGATTCTGTTGTTGTTATCACTCGCTAAACTAATGCGGTTACTTTGGGTGTTTACTCAGCAGATAAGGGCCTAGATGAGCTGGGATTTGAACACACCTCTGATAAATGTCATTGACCTGAAGCGTGACTGCTGTATTTATGCCTTAAACAACAGTAAATAGGTCAACGTCTTTTATCTTCACAGAACTTACTGTTCAATTCTGTTTTCATTGATCGTTAGAGGTTAGATATGAATCAGTGAATTTAGAATGATATAAGCTGTAGACGTAGTCACAAAAATGAAAATACTTTTCGAAACATTGCACCAGGTGATATGATTTCGACAGGGATTACAAAGTCAAAGCTGAAAGTTAATCCACCAAAATTAAATTGCTACTGATTGCCACTGACCAACAGCGAATTAAGTTCTTAGATGCTTTCTATAGCTAATCTGTACTACGGAAACGCTATACCTAGCAAACACAAAACATTTGTGTTGCTGCTGCGTATAGCAGTGTCAAAACTCGCAACATATAACCAAAATTTGATCAGCATGTTCGAAAGATTTGTAAGCTAAATGGTGTATTTATCATATCTGAGATCTGCGTCAAATTCGAAGACATTTTACAATGGACACGTGTTAAAATGAATATCAATTCAATTTTCAGCTGCAGACTTGCTTATTGCAAGTATCTTCTTTTCAATGTTGATTATAACCAAGCAGCTAAAAGTATTTGCCCAGCCCGACTAGATACAATGGCTTTGGTTCTGGTTTGTCTTCCTCGTTCTATTTCTAGATCATGGGAGCTATTAAGACGAAGTCGAGCAACCACAGCGATTAGTGTTGTGTCAGTCAGATTATTTACATAGGAAGCGAGTTTAGGATAGGACGAAACTGTAAGTTTTGCCCTGTCGATAATTTAGGTGAGAGATTTGTTCAGTCCAGTCAATCAAGGGTAAAATATATATTACATGGGTAGATTCTTTTCAATTTACTATTCCAATGCTGTCTAATCCTGGGAGACAAGTGTATGATTTTTTCAAAAATGTGATTATCTGGTAGTGCTGTGAGACGAGCCTTATATTTTTATCTTAATCTATCCAGTGGTCTGACTGTCAGACCTGATGCGGCAAGATGAGTATTTTATGGTTTGAGCTTGTTGTTTTAGTTTGGCAAAAGTATAGGGCGTGACAGGTGTCGCCGCAGATGGCCAGAGTAGGTGTAGAGTATTTAAGCGATTTTTCCAAACGAGTCCAAGACTAGATGATTAGCTTTGAAATTTACAATTATTTTAAAGTTTTAATATAACGATCCTAAGGCACAATCAGTCAAACAGGAAATAGCAATGGGTATCACTTACAGTTATCACGCAATGTGAAAAGCATTTCGTGTATCGAGTATATGCCGTATTATGCTGTTCGTAATAGCATGATTACTTGCGCAGGCGATGAATAATCAGTTAATGGTTCACGGGTGGAAAAACATATACTACACACGCGCCGGAATACCCAACAAAAATAAGAAGTAAGTCAAAGAGCAAAAGTTGCATTTTTTCATGGCACGTGCGTACAATACTTATAGTAATCACTAGAAATGACATTTTTAGTCACCCTTTAACCCTTTAACCGCCAAATTATTCAATTGGAATTTTCACCCACTTGAAGTTGTGTCTCGCTGACGCGATCCACAACTTCAAGTGAGTGAAAATTATTCAGATTTGACAAAATGAGGATCAACAAATTTCAAATCTTGCTGATAAATGTCACTTTTTATCTTTCACAGGTTTAAAAGTTGATATGTAATGTGCTAATAAAAAAATGTAAAAAACGAATATGGACGGCACCGGCGGTTAAAGTGTTAAAGCTTTAAGCGTTAATAACGACTATAATCGGTTTTAATCTGTATTATTAGCAGGTTAATAATCACAGTTATTGGGATTCAATGTTTAAACATCACGATTTACAAATACTTATCTGAAATTAACAAATATGGGTAATTTTCATCCACTTGAAGTTGTCTAGAAATGAAATTTTTAGTCACCCCTTAAAGCGTTAAGCGTTAACAACGACTATAATTGATTTTACTGATAAATGTCACTTTTTATCTTTCACAGGTTTAAAAGTTGATATGTAATGTGCTAATAAAAAAATGTAAAAAACGAATATGGACGGCACCGGCGGTTAAAGTGTTAAAGCTTTAAGCGTTAATAACGACTATAATCGGTTTTAATCTGTATTATTAGCAGGTTAATAATCACAGTTATTGGGATTCAATGTTTAAACATCACGATTTACAAATACTTATATGAAATTAACAAATATGGGTAATTTCCATCCACTTGAAGTTGTCGGTCGCGATGGCGAGATACATCTTTGAGTATGTGAAAAAATTAATTAAATAACTTGGCGAAGGATTTAAAATATATCAACTTGGCTATAGCTTGATTGTGATAAAGCATGAATGAAGTTTAAATATGAGGAGTTAAATGGGAGGAAGAAATTGAAAGAGAAAGATTAGAAGGTTTTAAAATTTAAAGAAGCGTTATTTTTAGGCCTGCACTCAATAGATCCATATGAATCTTCATTCACTATTATTTTCGCGCTAATCATAATGTGAATTGCTCCGAGAATCTGAGAACGTAGACGCGTGACCTACGCTAATCTTTAGAGCTATCACTTATATGCGCACGGACCCGATACCCAGTAAGCACAAAGTATAACTTTTGTACAATGTTGGTACAACGTCAAAGACGTTGGGCCGATCTTGTACAAATGTAATACAAATGTTTTGTGTTTACCGGGTGGCTCATTTAGTCTGATTGTGGCTCGGAGCTTAGAGGTAATGGTTTCTAATCCCGGCCGGGTCGGATGTTCGTCATTGAGGTAGTGCATGAGCTTGCACAGTGCTCCCAAATGTGCAAATGTATGGATTGTGTATTGCTGTATATGGTAATACACTATAAAGATCTTTGAAGTCAATGGTTCGAGATGATCTTTGGCGAACGCCGGCAACCTTTCCTAAGTATGGCCGATTTACATTACCACGTTAGGGGTCGATGTCTGCCTTCGTTCGATAGCTCGTTTACCTCCGTCAATCTGATAAAAGTTGAATATATATAGAGTTATTGGCAGCTGACATTATGTAATAATTATGTTCCTTTTACATGTCATCAATGTATTAATCTTTGATATTCAGTACTGGAAACATTTGGTAGATTACGACTTAGACGGCACATGACAGCGAATGGGTATGCCGTAATAAATGTGAATGATTGTGTACGTAAAAACAAAAGTCTTATCAACGGTCAAAGTTGATAAAACCGTTACTGAATCTCTCCCCTTCTAAATTATCTGGAAGCGTTCCGCATATAATTACATTGGATTTTGAGGAAAAAATTTCAATGATAACGTTCAGTTTAGGTCTAAATGAAGACACATTGCATAACGAATTACAAATGAGTGGATGGATGTGGCCGTACGTCGCTTTCTGTACTCTGTGGCAATATCGCGAAATTCTCGGTCGAAATTCAGATTATACCAGATCATATCTAGATTCATTGTAAATTATTTTAAGTATTCTTTATATTGCTTGTAACACAGTCACTCCAGAACTTAAGCAGTTTCGAATTATTTGTAGCACTACGCACTCCAGAACTTGAAACGTTTTGAATAGCTTTGAAATTATCTGACACTAAACCAATGGTCCCTTGATCCGACTAACTTGTAGGCAGCTTATGTGTAGTATTATTTAACAAAGAATATGGTAATTTCATAATACTAACAATACTTTTTATTGTCAACAGGCATGGGCCTATATTTTTTGTCAAAGAAATGTTAAATGATATATATTTACTACGTTAAATTGTCAATGTTTTATGCAATTAATAGTCTAGCGGCAACATTCCCCGAAATATAGCTACCCAATTAGCGACATGAGCTTCAATAAAACATACAAGTTATAAATATGGGCCAGTGACCTCAAAATCAAAATTGACATAAACTATAAAAAGCCATTTATAAACTGTTTTGCGGAAACAAAAGTACAAGAAATTAATAATTTAATGAGATAATACATCTACATGTATTTACGAGGTAAATTTAAAACAGTAATTATTGATAACATGAATGAATTACGGTAACTGTAGCATGTAGTTCTCCCAGAATTAAAGTCGCATTCAGGTTATATTTAAAAATAACGTTGTCACAACGTTATGATGACATTATGCAGTCGATATTGGAGAAACACACATGTCTATTCTAAACATGGAATAATTGGAAAACATATTTTTTAGTGTACAGTGTATGATTTGTATCTGCATACTCGAATATTTAATATGTTATTGTTTTGTAACGTTAAAATAACGCTATCACAAAGTTATAGCATAACTAATCAACATAATAATATGAATGATGTTATACTATTTCTGACCAACGAACATAAAACCAAGACTGTTTATGATACAGCTATTTTCGAAACACATTTTCTGTTTCTCACAGTTTATTGAAATATTGAAATTGTTTACACGTCAACACGAAAAGAAAGAAGGGTTATCATATCCTTTTTAAAAAGGCTATATTGTATCATAAAATGGCTTTCATCGTCAATTGTTGGCTCTTACTCCTTCACCATCAGCATACGGCATTGGGCTAACGTAAAATAACTAATATTTTCACGCCTCCAGAATACGGCCTTGGGCTGAAATTAAAGTATACCTTTGAATAATTAGATGGACTAACCCAGGCTAAAATCAGAAAAAAAATCGGTGATTTTATTTTGGCTCCTTAATATGTTCATATGATGTGAACATGTCCATAGACTAGAACTGCAAAAGTTTTTTTTAATTTTTGTGCTGCGTATTTACCAGTTAAGCTGGATATAGAGACGAAATTCCCTTATTTTTTATTTTTGACATGGTTGTCCAAAATAATAAATCAGGAATTTCGTCTCTATTTCTAGCCCAACTGGTAAATGCGCAGCACAAAAAGTAAAAAAAACTTTTACAGTTCTAGTCTAAGGACATGTTTACATCATAATTATGGTCATATTAATAAGCCGGCATCGCGATTTTTTTATGATTTTAGACCTGGGCTAGTCCCTTTAACTAAAGATTAAAATATTTTGTTACACGATCTCTTTAATTACCTCAAATTACATCTACCATTAGCTACATTTTACCCTTTCAGCGCGTTGACCAACTTTTGACGTCAGATTTCTGACGTCAAAAGTCGATCCCCGCACTGAAAGAGTAAACTATTTATAACGCAGACCAATAGTAGACCCATAACATAGGTATTCAAATGAAGCAGAAAGAGCCAAGTAAACAATCTATTATGATGGCAAATAAAAAAAAACCTTTGGTCTCCATGATGTATAGAAAATATTTCACTGCTGTAAGCGTGAAGACAGTGCCCATTAATAACATGATACATCGGCAGTCGAGAATATGTTTACGTAGTGCAGCATTTGTCATATAACAGGAAAGAAATCACCTTGACTGACACCTTAATAAACACAAGTTGACGCGATGCTGGTTTAATGTTGTTCCGGCATCGCAAACGCTTGTCCAGCATTGGGTTAGTGTCTTGTTTTTGGTAGAAGCGTTCCTCAAGTAGATCTAATTAACTGTTGATCTTGAGCATTATAAATATAGACGAAGGACAAGGACGTAACTGGAGCCTAATTAATTGAGGTTTGCCAATATAGCGATCGTCGAACCGGGAGTCAATTAGCTAGATTATTTCTGTTTACATCCAGAATCGTGATAATAGTTAATGACCCAGTGATGTAGCTATTGGAAGAAATTACCATTTTTGCCCGGATGATCAGTACATGTAGGCTTACTTGATCGATATTTGATCCTGATATAGAGCAGTCAATTCTGGCAAGGATAACACCTAATTAACATATAATTAGTATTCATAAGTAGCAAAACCATGAAAAAATCCACAAAAAATAATATCTCAAGAATCGGTATATCGATTTTAATGATCTTGAGTTCTGTTATTTAATCATCGTATAGCCTCCACGATAAAAATATTCCTGATATGATTGGTGGTCAAGGTCATGTCATGCCCTCAAAATACTTCCAATAATTAAATTGTTTAAAGTAAAATACAGAAAACATCAGTGCAAGCAACTGTGAGAAAAACAGAGTCAGTACTGAATTGACTTTGAAGATGGCCTTGAATCACCAAAATAATGTAATAATTTGAATTTACAGTCAAAATCCCATGAAAAAGAGGTATTACACACGTGCCTAACATGTTTTGTTAAAAATGATATTTTCCCTTACTTGACTTTGCTATTGCCTTTTTGATCTTAAATATCACCTTGAATAAACAAAATAATTTCAGAAATGGATTGTCCAGTTAAAATTACATGGAATTCAGGTATTACACTTGTTCTCAGCTTCATTTGTTAAAAAATAATATTTGACATTGTAGCCATGGAGTTATTTGACCTTGTGTCTTAAATTTTTTTTTCTTATCCTGGGCTCACTGGAGCACATAAGGAATGAGATAAAATAGTCGTTTGCTTTTAACCATTCAGTTTATTAGAACTGTTTTCTAGACCACTAATTGGATATGGCCGCCAGTCTATCATGATGATAGATGATAGATGACATATCCTGCCATATATATATATTTGTCATGTAATGCAAAATGTGGCGGGATTTATTCTTCCAAACGATATATGCATCTTATCTGCGTTGACCACTGTTTATATATCACAAGTAACGGTGTAGAGATTACACGTTTCTTCAAATGTAAGATTAGTGTAGAGCTCATGCTGACCTCAGAGCGGGGGTTTACCTGAGCGACATCTATGTGTGGAGAATGTATAGAGCTATGAAAGTTCAGATTAAAAAAGTACTAATGTATCCCATTTTCTATGCGGATTGTCTATTAGTATTCCCGGGCATATTACTAATGTTATGAAAACATGGAGAATTTGCGGGGTTCCAGTTTAAATAATAAATATATATCATATTTACACATTGAGTCACGTGACATAAACATGATAAAGAACATAGTAATTATCGTGGATATCGAATGAATTACTACATTTCTACAGCGCCTAATGCCGCTTTAAAGTGTATTCACTTTTTTGGACTGGGATCAGTGGTTGGCCTTTCATAACACAAAGTTTAGCCTATATGTGCACAAAAGTGACCCAAACTCATTCATTTCATTTATTTCATAACGCGAAGCTAAGACATTTCAATTATACCAGGATAATGCATAGCGAAGGATCTGCATTCGTTGTTGGTTAATTATGGTTAATTAAGATTACAGTTATATGTCAAGGTTATGAACAAAGGCGGTAGTCCAGTGGGGTTGATGCACTGCAAATTGAAAATCACTGAATAATAATACACGACTTGCAAAACCTTTGTACAGCTACGCCTGTATAAATCCTTGTACTGCTACGCCCGTATCGTTGTCAAGTAAAAATGATAATTAATGCCACAAAAATTGGCAAAATTGTTTAATGAAAATACTCAGTACATCAAATAAAACAATATTGCAGCTGTCCATCTCTGATATATATAGAATAAGTTGTCATCATTTGAAGCTGGAATTCTAGCTTCAAATGATGAAACACTGTAACAAACAATAATACTTTTATTATGTTATTTGGTGGATCCCGTATTCTTTCTCGTGTCCGTGTATCAATCAATGAATCAATGAATCAATGAATCAATCAATGAATCAATCAATCAATGAATCAATCAATGAATCAATGAATCAATGAATCAATGAATCAATGAATCAATGAATCAATGAATCAATCAATGAATCAATGAATCAATGGATAAATCAATCAATCAATCATTCAATCAATCAATCAATCAGTCAATCAATCAATCAATCAATCAATCAATCAATCAATCAATCAATCAATCAATCAATCAATCAATCAATCAATCAATCAATCAATCAATCAATCAATCAATCAATCAATCAATCAATCAATCAATCAATGAATCAATCAATGAATCAATGAATCAATGAATCAATGAATCAATGAATCAATGAATCAATGAATCAATGAATCAATGAATCAATGAATCAATGAATCAATGAATCAATGAATCAATCAATCAATCAATCAATCAATCAATCAATCAATCAATCAATCAATCAATCAATCAATCAATCAATCAATCAATCAATCAATCAATCAATCAATCAATCAATCAATCAATCAATCAATCAATCAATCAATCAATCGATCGATCGTTCGATCGATTGATCGATCAATCAATCAATCAATCAATCAATCAATCAATCAATCAATCAATCAATCAATCAATCAATCAATCAATCAATCAATCAATCAATCAATCAATCAATCAATCAATCAATCAATCAATCAATCAATCAATCAATCAATCAATCAATCAATCAATTAATCAATCAATCAAACTTCCATAGCGCCTATATCCTCAGCGGACCGAGCTCAGAGGCACACAAATCCTTAGCGTGATTATGTGTCATAATCGAGGCCAAAGCAGGTTCGTGAACAGGGAGCCGGGCTGCTGAGGGATTAGGGCGGAAAAGCCAGATCAAATAGGTGCGATTTAAATAATTTCCGGAATGTTAAGATTGTTTCAGCATTACGTATTGGCACAGGCAGAGCGTTTCATAAGGCTGGACCAGATATAAAGATAGCTCTTGACCCAGTCTCAGTCTTTATACGAGGAACAACAAATCTATTTGAATTTGTGGAGCGTACATATTTTGAGCATTTCGGCCGAACAAGTAAGTTAGCCAGATACGCAGGTTGGTTATGTCAGGGGCGGATCTAGCTTTTCAGTGGGGGGGGTGGGGGAGGGGGGGGGTTGAAATTTGTCCAAAAATATATATTACTGTAAATGTGTCGAGGGGCCTGCCCCCCGGGAAAATTTTTGATTTCCAAAGGTTTTCTCATGCAATCTAAGGCATATTGGGCGCTGTTTCTCAATCAGTATATCACCAAATCAGAAGGAAACCCCCTAAATAAGGTGATGATTTTTTTTCTGAGTTGAAATTCGAGCCCTGGCGGTCTGATGCCGATCACGCTAAGTCTCGGTCACGGAGGCTCTGCACAATACACTGTTTGCACGATTTTGCGCATAAGGAGGACTCCCAACTAAATAGTTCAGTTTTAATCACTGGGTGGCGTGTTGTAATAGGAAAGAGTGTGACGGGACTCCCAACTAAATAGTTCAGCTTTTAGACATTGTGTGGCGTGTTGCTATTGGGAAAGGTGTATATGGAATCTTTACGAATGTGCTAGAAGAAAGTACTCACACTTCAAGAAAACATTTAGTATTGGTTCAGAGCACCCACCCACCAACCCATCCTCTCAAAACGTAGCGTGGGATATGATAAAACACATGGTTTTCCGTAACTTTTTTTTATGGAAAAAAATGCAATTTTCCATGCCCCAGGTAAGCGGTCATAGTCTGACGCCTACAGACATTAGATTCTGACGTCCAAAGTCGATTCCCGGGCTGAAAGGGTTAAATGTTTCATTAAAAAATAGGCTGCGGGGATTGTATTTAATTGCGAAACTTAACCCTTAAAGCGCTGAATTAATTTGTAAAAACATCGCAACCAAAGGGTGTTTTTCAATTTGAAATCACCATAAATGTCTTAGTTTCTGATTCATTTGAATACCTATGTTATGGATCTACGGCCATTAGGAATATTTTTATTCTTCCAGCGCGGGGATCGACTTTAGTCGTCAGAATCTGACGTCTACAGACGTCAGATTCTGACGACTAAAGTCGATCCCCGCGCTGGAAGGGTGAATGCCCAGCAAGCATGATAAGTTGGCCCAACGTCTAATGTTTGTTGGATAAGGTACAAACCACACACCTTTGCAAAATGCTACACGTATTTGTTTGTTAACATATGGCGACGGCCCCTAATCCATAGAACATCTCATCCCGTGCATGCACCACTGAGGACTTGTTCTGAGAGAAGTATGGCCATATTTTTTCCTGAGTCACAGCTGGAACTTTTGACATAGGCCTACGAATTGTTAAGTAATTAGAAATCTCAAGGTTTTACTCAACACCAGATAGATGTCTCGTTGTCCTTGACTTTTAGATTTCACGACATTTCTTGTGACAGGCGCGAGTTTGACGTCAAGAATTACTGCATCATCATTTTATATAGGTGGTTTTCTGTTAAATACACTTTTGAGATCCAGAAAAATAAAAAATATTATCAAACAATTTCTAGATTTATTTTCACTAACAGTAATTAAATAGTTCATAATATCGTCCAACTGTGTGTTTCACTACTTTCGCAATCTAAATGACCCTTAATTTTTCTAAATGGAGAAGCAGAAAATCGTGTGTGTGGGGGGGGGGGGGGTGATTTTCGATCATTTTGGTAGCGGCCATTTTAAAAAGCGGTCTTTGGCAAGTACTTCTCTATCGATTAAATGTTAACAGCATGATGCTGACTCATGATGGGTCCCTGAACAAAATGAAGTTATTCAAGCAGAGTCTTATTAGTATTTCAAATCATAACTTAAAAAGCGGATAGATAATATATAACTTCAAAAGCGGATAGATAATATATAAATATGCAATTATTTGTCATATTTTGGGCGCCATCTTGGATTCAACACAAAAAATACTACAATTTAGCAATCGAAAATAACTTTAACAGATTCCTTGACCATTAAAATGTAGAAATTACCATAAAATTCATGCTTCTAAGTTGATTAAGAGGCACTATATCTCCAACTATGCGTTTCTAAACTTTTCGGTGATTTTGATAGCGGCCATTTTGAAAATCGTTTTTTGCAATTTCTTCGCTAGCAATCGAATGTTAACAGCCCGGAGACGACGAGTGGTATCATTTTGTTCAGGGACATCTCCCGGGTCAGAATCAGCCTGTTAACACGTGATCTGTAGGGACGAAATTGCCAATATGGCCGATTTTCAAAATGGCCGCCATCAAAATTAGCGAAATCACCATAAATTCATAATTGGGCATATCTTGCCTCTTAATCAACTTAGAAAGACGATTTTGGTGTCTAATCCTACATTTAAGAGGTCATGGAATCTGTTCAAACTATTTTCAATTGCTAAATTATAATACTTTTTGTTTAATTCAAGATGGCGTCCGAGAAAATAACGAAAAATTACATATTTTACCTCTATGGCCTTTTGAAGTTGTGATTTGTGACTTAAACTATGCTCAGGAGTCCCATTGAGTGGTATCATTTTGTTCAGGGACACAGCCCGAGTCCGAATCAGGCTATTTCAGATTTGTGTGACCATGGCATTTCAACATCTACCCAGTCAGAGGTTAAAATGCTGGGTTAACGCTGGGCCAGCGTCGCAGACGTAGCGGACGTTGATCTGACATTCACCCAGAATTGTTTCAATGTTTCGTGTTTGATGTCAGCGCGAGCAGCTACATGAGATCTTATTTTCATGAATATGGTGTCCGGATAGGGTCATCTCGCCCTTTTGCAGTTTCGTTGTTTCGCAGTTTCGTTGTTCCGCAGTCTCGTTGTTTCGCATCGCCCTTTCGTTGTTTCGCATCACCATTTCGCTGTTTCGCATCGCATCGCTCTGTCGTTGTTTCGCAATTTCGTTGTTTCGCAGTCTCGTTGTTTCGCATCGCCCTTTCGTAGTTTCGCATTGCTCTTTCACTGGCTCGTAGTCTCGTTGTTTCGCAGTCTCGTTGTTTCGCATCGCCCTTATTTATTTATTTATTACGAAACAACGAAAGTACAAAAAAACGACAGTACGAAACAACGAAAGTTCGAAACAACGGATGTACGAAACAACGAAAGTGCGAAACTACGAAAGTACGAAACAAAGAAAGTACGAAACAACGAAAGTACGAAACGACGAAAGTACGAAGCAACGAAAGTACAAAACAATGAAAGTACGAAACAACGAAAGTACGAAACAACAAAAGTACGAAACTGCGAAAGGAGGGAACAACGAAAGTGAGAAAGGGCGACATGGTCCTATCTGGACATCATAATATAGTGTCTGGATAGGGCCATCTGGACGCCATATATTATGGTGTCTGGATAGGGCCATCTAGCACTCTCGTTGTTTCGTACTTTCGTTATTTCGTTGTTTCGCACTTTCGCTCTTTCGTACTTTCGTTGTTTCGTGCTTTTGCAGTCTCGCACTTTCGCAGTTTCGTACTTTCGTTGTTTCGTACTTTCGTTGTTTCGTACTTTCGTTGTTTCATTGTGATGGGCGGCAGCGTTAACCTCTTCACCAAGGCTCCGGCTTGATAGACGGCAGCGCTAACCACTTCATCCAAACTTCAGCGTGATGGATGACAGCGTTACCCTCTTGACCAAGGCTTCGGACTGATGGGCGGTAACGCTAACCTCTTCACAAAGGCTCCGGCTTGATAGACGGCAGCGTAAAACCACTTCATCCGAGCTCCGGCGTGACAGACGGTAGCGTTAACCATCACATCATGGTCTCTGCTGAACAGTGAATCCCGGCGTGACAGACGGTAGCGTTAACCATCACACCAGGGTCTCTGCTGAACAGTAAATCCCGGCGTGACAGACGCTAATCTCTTAACAAAGGCTCCGGCGTGATAGACACCAGCGTAGAACCACTTTATCCGAGCTCCGCCGTGATGTACGGTAGCGTTAACCTCTTTACCATGGCTCTGGCGTGATGATCGGCAGCATTAACCTCTTAACCTCCGCTGAACAGTGAATCCCGGTGTGACAGACGGTAGCGTCAACCATCACGTCAGCTTACGAAACAGCTAGAGTACGAAACAACGAAAGTACGAAACAACGAAAGTACGAAACAACGACTATACGAAACAACGTAACAACGAAAGTGTGAAACTGCGAAACTGCGAAACAACGAAAGAACAACAAAAGGGCGATGCGAAACTGCGAATGTGCGATGCGAAACTGTAAAAGTACGAAACTACGAAAACAACGAAAGTGCGAAACTACGAAAAGGCGATTCGAAAGAGCGAGATTTTAAACAGCAATAAAGCGAAAGTGCGAGATGGCCCTATCCGGACACCAATGTGTTACGTCAATGCCGGATCGTTAACTATCTGCGTCCTGATAACAAGATATCGTATTTCACGTCAATTATTTGTTTTAAAAATAAACACGCATTAGAAATTAATTTAAATTCGATTAATGTCAGTTATGAAAACACCTACATGCAAAATGGAATATTGTGGTGTATAACTATAACATAATGCGCATGTCATATAGGCATATTGCAGCACACATACTTTCCTAGTATTTATTTATATTTATTGTTCAAATAATTTTCATTGCATTATTTGCCCGTCAATGACGTGCTAGAATTTGTTTTGTCTTGAAATATCGATAATATATCTGTAATGCTCATCAAGTTGAAAATAGTCCTTGCATTTTAGTTTTGCCATTGACAAGATGCAAAATATGTTTTTTTTTATCACAGGATCCACTGAAGTTATCATTTTCACGTGTAATCTCTACCCCGTTACTTGTGATATATAAACAGTGGTCAACGCAGATAAGATGCATATATCGTTTGGAAGAATAAATCCCGCCACATTTTGCATTACATGACAAATATATATATATGGCAGGATATTTCATCTATCATTTATCATCATGATAGACTGGAGGCCATATCCAATTAGTGGTCTAGAAAACAGTTCTAATAAACTGAATGGTTAAAAGGAAACGACTATTTTATCTCATTCCTTATGTGCTCCAGTGAGTCAAGCCCAGGATAAGAAAAAAAAATTAAGACACAAGGTCAAATAACTCCATGGTTACAAGGTCAAATATTAATTTTTAACAAACGAAGCTGAGAACAAGTGTAATACCTGAATTCCATGTAATTTTAACTGGACAATCCATTTCTGAAATTATTTGGTTTATTCAAGGTGATATTTAAGATGAAAAGGGCAATAGCAAAGTCAAGTAAGGGAAAATATCATTTTTAACAAAACATGTTGGGCACGTGTGTAATACATCTTTTTCATGTGATTTTGACTGTAAATTCAAATTATTACATTATTTTGGTGATTCAAGGCCATCTTCAAAGTCAATTCAGTACTGACTCTGTTTTTCTCACAGTTGCTTGCACTGATGTTTTCTGTATTTTACTTTAAACAACTTAATCATTGGAAGTATTTTGAGGGCATGACGTGACCTTTACCACCAATCATATCAGGAATATTTTATCGTGGTGGCTATACGTTGAATAAATAACACAACTCAAGATCATTAAAATCGATATACCGATTCTTGAGATATTATTTTTTGTGGATTTTTTCATGGTTTTGCTACTTATGAATACTAATTATATGTTAATTAGGTGTTATCCGTGTCAGAATTGACTGCTCTATATCAGGATCAAATATCGATCAAGTAAGCCTACATGTACTGATCAATTCTAGCAAAAATAGTAATTTCTTCCAATAGCTACATCACTGGGTCATTAACTATTATCACGATTCTGGATGTAAACAGAAATAATCTAGCTAATTGACTCCCGGTTCGACGATCGCTATATTGGCAAACCTCAATTAATTAGGTTCCAGTTACGTCCTTGTCCTTCGTCTATATTTATAATGCTCGAGATCAACAGTTAATTAGATCTACTTAAGGAACGCTTCTCCCAAAAAACAAGACACTAACCCAATGCTGGACAAGCGTCTGCGATGCCGGAACAACATTAAACCAGCATCGCGTCAACATGTGTTAATTAAGGTGTCAGTCAAGGTGATTTCCTTCCTGTTATATGACAAATGCTGCACGACGTAAACATATTCTCGACTGCCGATGTATCATGTTATTAATGGGCACTGTCTTCACGCTTACAGCAGTGAAATATTTTCTATACATCATGGAGACCAAAAGTTTTTTTTTATATTTGCCATCATAATAGATTGTTTACTCGGCTCTTTCTGCTTCATTTGAATACCTATATTATGGGTCTACTATTGGTCTGCGTTATAAATAGTTTACTCTTTCAGTGCGGGGATCGACTTTTGACGTCAGAAATCTGACGTCAAAAGTTGGTCAACGCGCTGAAAGGGTAAAATTTAGCTAATGGTAGATGTAATTTGAGGTAATTAAAGAGATCGTGTAACAAAATGTTTTAATCTTTAGTTAAAGGCACTAGCCCAGGTCTAAAATCATAAAAAAAATCGGTGATTTTATTTTGGCTTATTAATATAACCATAATTATGATGTAAACATGTCCTTAGACTAGAACTGAAAAGGTTTTTTTACTTTTTGTGCTGCGCATTTACCAGTTGGGCTAGAAATAGAGACAAAATTCCTGATTTATTATTCTGGACAACCATGTCAAAAATAAAAAATAAGAGAATTTCGTCTCTATATCCAGCTTAACTGGTAAATACGCAGCACAAAAATTAAAAAAAACTATTGCAGTTCTAGTCTATGGACATGTTCACATCATATGGACATATTAAGGAGCCAAAATAAAATCACCGATTTTTTTTCTGATTTTAGCCTGGACTAGTCCCTTTAATTATTCAAAGGTAAACTTTATTTTTAGCCCAAGGCCGTATTCTGGAGGCGTGAAAATATTAGTTATTTTACTTTAGCCCAATGCCGTATGCTGATGGTGAAGGAGTAAGAGCCAACAATTGACGATGAAAGCCATTTTATGATACAATATAGCCTTTTTAAAAAGGATATGATAACCATTCTTTCTTTTCGTGTTGACGTGTAAACAATTTCAATATTTCAATAAACTGAGAGACAGAAAATGTGTTTCGAAAATAGCTGTATCATAAACAGTCTTGGTTTTATGTTCGTTGGTCAGAAATAGTATAACATCATTCATATTATTATGTTGATTAGTTATGCTATAACTTTGTGATAGCGTTATTTTAACGTTACAAAACAATAACATATTAAATATTCGAGTATGCAGATACAAATCATACACTGTACACTAAAAAATATGTTTTCCCATTATTCCATGTTTAGAATAGACATGTGTGTTTTTCCAATATTGACTGCATAATGTCATCATAACGTGGTGACAACGTTATTTTTAAATATAACCTGAATGCGACTTTAATTCTGGGAGAACTACATGGTACAGTTACCGTAATTCATTCATTCATGTTATCAATAATTACTGTTTTAAATTTACCTCGTAAATACATGTAGATGTATTATCTCATTAAATTATTAATTTCTTGTACTTTTGTTACCGCAAAACAGTTTATAAATGGCTTTTTATAGTTTATGTCAATTTTGATTTTGAGGTCACTGGCCCATATTTATAACGTGCATGTTTTATTGAAGCTCATGTCGCTAATTGGATAGCTATATTTCGGGGAATGTTGCCGCTAGACTATTAATTGCATGAAACATTGACAATTTAACGTAGTAAAATATTTTTTAAACAATATCATCAAGTTGTTGATCAATGAACAACAAAAATGAAAAGCGGTGAAACAAGTTATTTAAACAATTGAGATCCGTCAGCTGAGGCATTTTTCACACTGAATGTAGCTCCTTGTAACCACAGTAGGTCACAGTGAATCCCTGTTAAAACAGACTGTTATCATGGCTATAACGATAAATCGCGCGATAAAAAAAAAACACTTTATGGAATGAATGGGGGGTTAGGCCACCTTTGTGCACATATGGGCTAAGCTGGGCCGGGAGAACCTCCTAAGAATGGTGAGATGACAACGCTCTCCAGACACAGGATTCGAAATACGAGCCCTGTCGGTCTGAGGCCGAGAACGCTACCTCTCGGTCACAGAGGTTCCCCACAATATTGAATGCGTGCACGTTATGACTACAGTGTCAGCTCAGAATGACCATCAGGAAAAAAGAAAAAATGATTTATTAATGTCCTTATGATTCCAATGGTCCTGGAAATTTGTACTGCAATAACGTTTATGTGATTTACCTATTTTAGGGTACTTTGAAATATAATACCAATCAAATTGAAATATGTGACAGATATAATTTTATTCGCATTCATATATAACTCGTGTATATCAACGTTTCGCTGAGGCAATTTAATTTACATTTTTTTTAAATTCAAGGACAATTTATTTACTTTGGGTAAATTATTTACTAATTGTATTTATCTGTTCATATAACTTGAAAGATTTTCACTATTACAAAAATATAGGGGGTTAATAGTACAAAACAAAGTTATAATTATCGTCTGCATACATTATAAATATTAAAAAATCACTAGTTTATCGGTTAATACATCAGTATCGATAATTAATTATTTATCAGGCTATTTTGTGACAGTTAATAGCTTTCCAAGTATTTTTAAGATTTCCCTTATAGTTTTGAAAGCAGGTAGTAGTTTATTTTTGAGAATCGAATATTTTGTTTTGTCATCTTATTTTGGGGCTGTAAATTATTTTTCATGCTTTCATAATTAAGATTATAGATAACAGTCTTTTTTTAACCCTTTAAGTCCTCACGATGCATTAAAGAATCGTTTTACATCTCTGAGAACAGGCTTAATTTACCAACAACTAGGGTTTTAGAATGAATATTCCCATGAAACTGGTTTGCAAATAGATGGCAATTTTCTTTACTTTTTCACCCACATCAAATCATCTTCATTCACTACAAGTCGAGAATTGCGACAGCAATTCGCGGCTTGTAGTGAATGAAGATGACAATGTAAAGTCAGGCTTGAAAGGGTTATTGTAACATATAATTTATCCCTGTAGGACATGTATTTTATTATGCCTAAAGTTATCCAACGAGAACCTTAAATTTGTTACGCTTTGTAGATAAACAGTTGTCTTTAGCTTTAGTTAGTGTTTCGTGTAAAATATTATAACTAGTGTTTGAGTACAAGTTTTCGTTTGTATTTATTAAATTCACTAAATCAGCAGAAACAATGTTTAAAGTTTTCAATGTTTTGGGTCTCATTTTAGATAGACTTGTTTACTTTACAGTTAAGCAATATAAAATAAGGTAAATGGTCAGATAATGGTCAGATATGGGTGGCGTGATAATTGCCGTTCATTAACCATGTTAACTACAGCCGTGAATTGCAAAATAAATAATGTGGCGGGAGTGTTAGAGAATCGCGTAGGCAGAGTAAGTTTTGGTATGTAGCTGTAGGCCTAGATGAGTAAAGTGCCATGAAAAACTGAAAATAAGTGTTTTTCATTAACTTTCAAAATATCAATAATGTAATCTCCCGTTAGTATGACTTTGGGTTTGGATTGATTTAACATTCCTAAACTAGGTAAAAATTCATATAAAAGCTGTGAAAAATTTTCATTCAAATTTCAAGGCGTTATAATTCCTATATAGTAAATTTTAAGTCGTGTTTTGAACTAAATAATTCAATGAATACACATTCCCAAAGATCCAATATTATATGCTAAAGTGTTATTTATAAACAATCCTATTCCACGTGTTCTGAACTAGTCCAGTTGTCAAATGGCATTTTTTAACTCAAGCGTGTTTCGCGGTATGGACGATGTTTTATGATTGATTCTGGTTCTAAGGGATATCCTGAGCAGGAATCAGCCGGGTGCCACTTTGGCACCCTTGGGCGGAATTTTTTTATGGGCAAAAACAATATGGCCGCCAGATATTTCAAGGTCAAATATGATTTTTCAACAAATGAAGCCAGGAACAAGTGTAATACCTCATTTTTATGTGATTTTGCCTGGGCAATCCATTTCTTGTATTATTTTTAAGATTCAAGGTCATCATCAAGGTCAAAAGGTCAATTTCAAGGTCAAATAAGCAAAAATACAATTTTCACCAATTAAAGCTAGAGACATGTGTAATACCTCTTTTTTCATGGGATTTTGTCTTAAAAAATATATTTATGGTATTATTTTGGTGATCCGAGGTCATCTTCAAGGTCAAAAGGTCATTTCCATAGTCGAAAACAAAATGGCCGCCAGATATTTCAAGGTCAAATATGATTGTTCAACAAATGAAGCTAGGAACAAGTGTAATACCGCATTGTCATGTGATTTTGACCAGACAATCCATTTCTTGCATTATTTTCATTACTCAAGGTCATCTTCAAGGTCAAAAAGTCAATCTCAAGGTCAACTAAGCAAAATTACCATTTTAACAAATGAAGCTAGGAACATGTGTAATAACTCTTGTTCGTGCAGTTTTGACTGGCCATTATATATCTGAAATTATTTTGATTATTCAAGGTCATCTTCAAGGTTAAGAGGTCAATTTCTAGGTAAAGTAAGAGAAAATATCATTTCTAACAAAAAAAGCTAGGAACGTGTGTCATCAAAAGTCGATTCCGAGATAAAAAGTACGATTTTTAACAAACATAAATAGCAAAAAGTGTAGTACGTCTTTTTAGTGTAATTTTGACGAATAATTCATTTCTGCTACTATTTTGATGATTAAAGGTTATTTTCAAGGGCTGTGTGTCAATTTCAAGGTCAGGCATAACGTAGGCCTAAGCACAAAGATGATGTGACTTTAACTAGATAATCTAATTCTAGTAGGGTTTTACTGATTAAACATCATCAAAGTGAAATGATCAGACAACTAGAAGGCATCAAAGGGTGACGGAGAGGTGTCAAAGAGCGATGAAAAACATAACAGATCTATGGGGAAGTGCTAAAAGGCGACAGAGAGTTGGTAAAGGACAATGGTGAGGCATTAAAGGGTGCCAATGAGTCACTAAAAGGCGCCCAGAGGCGCTAAAAAGCGACTAAAAAGGGTTAAAAGAAAATGAGTAGTCATTAATGATCAATGAGGAGGCGTTGAAAGGCAATGAGGAGGCGTTGAGAGGCAACAAAAAGGCTTGAAGGGGCAAAAAGGAGCGTTAAAGAGCGACGGGGTGCATTAAAAGGTGGCGGGGTGGCATGAAAGGACTATAGAATGGTAACAAGGAAGCGTTAAATGACAGTGGAAGTATGTTAACGGGTGATGTTGAGGTGCTAAATGATGATGAATAGGTGTCTAAGGGCAATTAGAAGGCATCAAAGACTACTGAGAATCTCTAAAGGGCATTGGAAAAGCGTTAAATGGTGACGGAGAGACGTCAAAGAGCGACGGAAAAGCGTTAAAGGCCAAAAAAGTGTTAAAAGTGATGTGGATGCAATAAAGTTTGATGGAGAGGCGCTGATATGCGCTGCAGATACGTTAAAAGGCGATATGAATGCACGTTAAAGGCGATGGTGAGGCGCTAAATGGTGATGGGAAAGTGTTAAATGGTGAAGGGAAGGCGGTACAGGGTGATTAGGAGTCGTTAAAGGGCGACCATGAAACGTTAAATGACGATGTAAAAGCGCTCAAGGGCAATGGGGAGGAGATAAAGTATGATGGATAGGCGTGTGAGGGTGGGGAGAAGGCACTAAAGACAACATAGTGTTGCTAAAGGGCGACGGTGAAGCATTGAATGGTGACACGGGCGATGGAAAAATAATAATGGTTGATGGATATGCAATAAAGGGTCATGGTGAGACGCTAACACGCACTGCAGATGCGTTAAATGGCGATGGAAGGGGTTAATGGGCAGTGAGGAGATGTTGAAGGGCAATGAGGAGGAGTTAAAGGACAACGAGGAGACGCTAAGAAGAGGCGCTTAAAATGGACGGGATGCGTTAAAAGGTGACGGGGTGGCATGAAAGGGCTATTGAACGGCGTTGGAGGGTGACTAGGAAGCATGAAATGAGAGCAAAAGTACGTTAACAGGTGATGGGTGGTGCTAAAGGGTGATGGATAGGTGTTTAAGGGTTATAAGAAGGCGTTAAAGTTGACAGAGAATCGCTAAAGGGCAACTGAGAAGAATTAAATGGTGACGGAGAGACGTCAGAGAGCGACGGAAAGTCGTTAAGGGGCCAAGGAAAAGGGTTAAAGGTTGATGGAGATGTACTTAAGGTTGATGAAAATACGTTAAAAAACTCTGCAGATGCGTTAAATGGTGATGCTAAAACGTTAAATGGCGATGGAAAGGTGGTAAATGGTGATGGAAAGGCGTTAAATGGCTACGGGAAGCCTTTAAAAGACGGGGAGGAGGCATTAAATTGCACAAAAAAGTGAAAGCGCAATGGAGAGGCGTTCAGGGCGAAGAAGAGGCATTAAAGGGTGAAGGAAAGGCCTTCAATTGCAACAAAGGAGCGTTAAACTAAAAGAATGTTCAGCGCGAAGAAGAGGCGTTAAAGGGCGACGGAAAGGCTTTCAATTACAAAGAAGCGACGTTGACCTAAAAGCTACGAAGACACATTCTTGTCCCCTTTTAGCGCATCTGCATAGCCCCTTAATGCAATTCTGTCGCCTTAAAACTCCCTCTGTCGCTCTGTAACGCCTCTTGTCACCCATTAACGCCTCCTCATTTCCCTTTAATATGTCTCCTCATTGCCCTTTAATGCCTTTTCATTGTACTTTAGCGCCTTCTCATTTCCCTTTAATGCCTCCTCATCGATCGTTAAAGCTTTTCCTTCACTCTTTAACACCTCTTCGCTAATTGCCCTTCAACGCCTCTCGTCGATCTCTTCACCTTGAGCTTGTTTAATCATTTTAACCCAACATAATTAGATTATCCAGTCAAAATCAAAACCAACACAAGGTATTATGCGTGCTCCAATTTCTAGCACATATGTTACAAATTATATTTAACCTTGAGGATGACTTCTAATCACCAAAGTAATAGAAAAAACACATTTTTCACTCAATATCCTACGAAAAAAAGAGGTTTTCACACATGTTGTAGCCGTAATTGTTAAAAATCATTTTCTCCTTTACTCGACCTTGAAATTGAGCTTTTGACCTTAAAGATGGCTTTTTATCATCAAAATAGTTTCAGGGAATAGACAGGAATAGACACCAAAAAGACATATTACACTTCTTCCTATTTTGATCCTTAAAGATCATATTTTTACATTTTTTACCTTGGAAATGACCTTTCGACCTTGAAGATCAGCTTGGATCAACAAAATAATACCACGAATGGATTTTTCAGACAAAGTCGCATTAACATAAATGGATGTTTCAGACAAAATCCCAAGAAAAAGAGGTAGTACACAGGTTCCTAGCTTTAGTTGTTAAAAATGGTAATTTTGCTTATTTGACATTGAAATTGAGGCTTTGACCTTGAAGATGACCTTGAGTAATAAAAATAATACAAGAAACGGATTGCCCAGTCAAAATCACATAAAAATGAGGTATTACACTTGTTCCTGGCTTCATTTTTTGAAAAATCATATTTGACCTTGAAATACCGGCGGCCATTTTGTTTTCGACCTTGGAAATGACCCTTCGACCTTGAAAATGACCTTGGATCACCAAAATAATACCATAAATGGATTTTTGAGACAAAATCCCATGATAAAGAGGTATTACACATATTCCTAGCATTATTGTTAAAACTGGTATTTTTGCTTATTTAACCTTGAAATG
>OZ024914.1:30878197-31114936 GCA_964017125.1 Flabesymbios commensalis
TGACCTTTTAAGAGCTGATAATATTTCATATTTATCTCGAATTTGATATCTACAGATCTCATTCACCCCCGGACCCGCAACATTTTGTGATGAGAAAGCATTCGAAAGCACTTTAAAATCTGGTCAACCTTTTTTTCAGTGGCCTGGAAATCTATGGTGCCGGTGTCATGTTGTACGAAGAACAGTAATGGGAAGTACGTAAACCTCTACAACTGTCAGAGAAACGTAGCAGGGCCGCCCGGACTTATACGTCTCAACGCCACGCAAGCGAGCAACCCGGGGTTACATTTTAAGGTAAACAACAACAATTCTTGTTATTTCAGCATTTCCTGTATTGTGATATCGCCCATATTAATGTCCGCTAGCAGAGTGTCGTATGTTCCTCCAAAATAAATGCCATAGGGCCTATACGAAGCTTTGCTTTGGCCCATGCAGTCGATGTGTCGTCTGTGAATATCAAATGATAGACATACTAGCATTTGGCACTCTGGCTGCTATAGAAGAAAACGACAGTACGTTGCTTAAATAACAAACGAAGATTTCAAGACAGATAGATACAAATACAAGGACCGCATTGTTCGATAGGGACAGACTTATTGGTTTGTTTTGTTGACAACGTTTTTATTGAATTTTATTAAGTGTAAAAAATTACTTAGTATTTTGGACTCGGCGTGTTTGTCACTGCCAACTTATAAAAAATGTGGAATATAAATAGAAAAAAAATATTTGTAAATAAGTTGCAACTACACTCTAGTTATTTTATAATAGTTGTATCTACTAGTATTCATTATTTACGTGATACATTATACAGTTTCATTCATTTGAAGCTGGTATTGGCGACGCAATTGTCAGCTTCAAATGAATGAGAAATGTAGAGGAGAGATGTAAATTTTAAAAGATAATTAAATTATCGTTAATTTAATAATCTTTTAAAATTATCCGTTATTTTTTCAGGGTTGTTTCTCGGCCGCGCAGTCTGCTTTGAAAGATTACACCCTACAGGTGGCTGTGATGGGCATAGTGACAGGGTCACTGCTGGTGAGTTAACCCTTTGACCCTCACGATACATCGAAGTATCATTCTGCATCTCTGAAGAATGACTTAATTTTCACTGAAATATTGATTGATTGAAAATTGTTCAGATTCCATTCAAAGCATTAACCCTTTAACCGCCGGTGTCGCATATATTCGTTTTTTCATTTTTTTATTAGCCCATTAAGCACCACCTTTTAAACATGTTAAAGATAAAATGTGACATCAATCAGCAATATTTGAAAACAGATGACCTCCATTTTGTCAAATCTGAAATTGTTTCACTCACTTGAAATTGTGGATCGCGTCAGCGAGACACAACTTCAAGTGGGTGAAAATTCAGATTGAATAATTTGGCCATTGAAGGGTTAGTTGTGAATATGTCTAGTTATTTAAACATTGGGGTATTTTAATTTATGTTAATTAGATAATTAGCGACCTGCAATCATGGTCACGCTAATGGTCGACTTTAGGACGGCTTGGGTATTTTAGTTGTTTTTTGACCAGTAGTATGCGTGATGTATTAGTGCTCTAATGACGTGGTGATTATTAAGTATAATAGACAAGCTCTAACTTTCACAATTGTAAAAATTAAAATGGATTAGTAACGCTCGTTTTTCTTGTCTTCATTGTACATTATAAAAGGCCATGGTTTATCTGATCCATGCATAGCTAGATTTCGACTACGATCACAATACGATTGAGTTTTTGTAGTGATTTTCATCCCTTGTCCTGCTATAGTGTCAATTTCCAGCTTTAAACATGTTAAATGACGAGACAGATTTGATCAATTTAGTAATATTTTATTTGATTTGAAACCATTATATACGGACATAGCAGACAAAAGGTTAAGAGTTTAATAATACGTTGCTAACCTTTTCATCGAGTATAATCGTTTTGAATCTTTTTTTTGGCAATCTAATCACTGTTATTGGGAATGAAATACGTGTGTGTGTTTGAACAGCAAGTTTGCAAATGTTTGGTCTCAAATTAAACAAATATGAGTAGGTCTAATTTTCACGCACTTTAGAGTTGTGGGCCGCGGTAGCGAGACACAGCTTGGTTAATATTTAAATTAAATAACATAGCAGATAAGGGGTTAAATTGATAAAAGTCCGGCATCGAACCATTCTTGATAGAGCTGTTGTTTTTTATTATATATTATATCATCAGGGCATATGGCATACTCCCAATGATTAACCCTTTGACTTCCAGGTCGGAGTGCATGCCAGGATCCAGATATACTGGTGTAGGAGTTCTATTTTTCGTCATTTAAAGCTGGAATTGCTAACGCAATTTCCAGCTTCAAATGACGAAAAATACATAAATGTAGTATATATTTGACGAAAATTTGTGTCATTTTATGGTTACGTTCATTGACGAATGACGACGGAAATTTCCGTCATGTATGGTAGTGAAAAGGTTAAACACTTTTATCATGATATGTATTGTTTTTTTTCTTTTTTTTCAGATTTTTGGTCTGATACCATCCGTAGCTCTATATCGCTATCTGACTGCTGACTGACCATTCCTGTGAATGCTGGGGATTAAAGTGTCTATCTGTCACTGATAGATCTACAACCCTTTAGTCCCTATCGTCATCTTGGCTCTGCCAACACTTGGACTATTAGCACAGTCGAAAGCTCGCCCCATATACGATACGTTGAGCCAATGTTGTCCTAACGTTGGTCCAACAACATTTAAACAACATAGGGTCAATATGTCGTGTTTACTGGACTCTTTTTCTCCAATAACAGAGACCATGTGACAACCTATCTTGTCCCACTGGGCAACAATATTGGAAGTGGAATTATGCAAGCAACTGAAACATCAACGTGAACAAAATGTGCGTCATTTGCTTTTGTTAAGGTAACTTCACTGAATCTCATCAACTAGTATTTCTTCTCAGTTTCATTCATTGTTGTGATGTTATGTCATTGAACAAGGTAGGCCTACACCACCCTCACGTGCTACACTTCAACCAGGTGTAAATGAGTACCTGGTGGGACAGAGACGGGAATATGTACGATAACTCCTAAGCGTCGAAACGGCTTCAGGGCTGTATGCTTTCCAGGGGTTAAAATGGCATATTAATAAACAGGTCCTGTGACCAGAGGGTAAAATGTAAAGTCGACTGATACGACTTCACACTTGATTTTAGACTATAAACCTGCATCTTTACCTTTACCTATTTCTCAAGATGTGTTTTCAGTGTTTCTGATCTGTCGTTACGACAAGCTTTCTCCCCTGACGAAAAAACATTCCATTCTGACGAAAATGATTTCTAGCTGATTAATAAAAATGTCAGGAATAATTTCCGGAGATATTTGTCAGAGTTTCGTCAGTGAAAAATAGGTTGTTTCAAGGCTTGAAATGTATCTTCAGATATCACTAGAAACCATCTGAAGCCTTCTCTAAAAAAAATCCCGGGGACTTGCCCCCGGACCCATTTAGTCTAGAGTTGCGACCGCCTTTGGTGGGCGTTCGCCGGAAGACGCGCGTGCATGCTGACTCCAACACCAGGTTTGGAGTCAGAATCTTCGTATTCCCTGACTCCAACTTTTTTCAGAGCCAGAAACACTGGTTTTATTGTCACTTATGACACTTGATTAAAATATGAGGTTCCATATTCGACAAGTATACACTGGGTAAGATGAACAATTCATATTTACCACCAGAATCTCAACGTCGTCCCCTTGGATATGAAAATGTGTATCTGCCACTTTGCAAAGTGGTATTTACACCCTTTCATATCCAAGGGGACGACGTATGCAACAGTATTGCTGGGTATTATACCAATATATTCACTTTGTTCCCAACGTTTCTTCAACGTATTACTATTTAAGTCGTCTCGATTCACTGATCTCAGCAATGACAATAATATTTACATTAGAAAAAGCCCATTTTCGTAGGGACCAATTTGTGTGCTTAGTTGTTCGGCGAATCGAGATGACTTGAACCTTTTTGACATGGGGGGACAACAATGTCCCACATGCAATTTTATTAACCTTTGACAAAGTGAATACTTTTTAAAACTTTAAAAATTATATAATTGTTGTTATTTAACGATTTTTTAATTGTTCGCACACTCAAAACCTCCATATCACAACATTGGTATAAACATGATAAATCGTCGTCTCGGCCCTACTATGCAAATTGCCAGATACCACATTTAGTAGGGTCCACCCCAAAAAAATGAGACGTTGGCCCAACGTTGGTTTACTGTTGGCTCACCGTCTGGGACGTTTGCCCAACAGTAAACCAACATGGGGTCAACGTCTCATATTTGCTGGATA
This sequence comes from Flabesymbios commensalis, assembly GCA_964017125.1. Lineage (NCBI taxonomy): Eukaryota > Metazoa > Annelida > Polychaeta > Terebellida > Flabelligeridae > Flabesymbios > Flabesymbios commensalis. Next base: position 30,882,526 of record OZ024914.1, read on the forward strand.
TGCCAAGGTGACGATGACAAATAATTTGGATAAAGATACTGAATCAGATGAAGTACAAATTGTAGGCTATATCACAGGTCTAGTTTTTAAAAGTTGACGTATTTTCATTCATTAGAAGCTGACAATTCTTTCAACAATACCAGCTTCTACTGAATAAAATGGTTAACACTACTTGAAGATTATTAACATTAGGCCTATATTTAATTCATATGTTCGAAATCACTGTTTTGCTACTCTAAAGGGACCCCTTGGGATGAGACATTTCCAATGTTGTCAATTTTGAAAATTTAATTTATATGAAGCTATATAGCCTACTGATCTTAGCTAAAAATACGAAAAAGTCAAAAAACAATTTTAAAGCACCGAAAAAGAGCGAAATAGTTGTATTTTCAGGTCGTATATTGCCATATAAACAAAACAAGTCAGCAATATTAAGCACTTTCCATCACATATTCCCACGTATCAGACGGTAAGATCAGAGCAGTCGCCGCTAATTGGGGGATAATTGGTGTCTCATAGTCAGGACACGGGAGGACACACCTGCAGCACTGATTGTCTACCCAACGCTGGGCCGATGCCATCAGCATGTGGCCCAATGCTGTGAAAACATTCAATCGTCCTTCAGGTATACAAATAGTTTGTTTGGGTTTCTTCTGGTTTCATAGAAATGTTGATTAAAAATATTTGTAAAAATATAAAAATTCTGAAAAAAATAAAAACATGATCCGTGGGATACACTACTTCAGTGCGGAAGTAAAACCAAAATTGATGTCATCCCAAGGGGCTGCTTTAAATGTTAGTACACTTTTCATACTAATACTATGCGATCTGTCACTGTATATCAGTGATTAATGTGCGGTAACCCCACACTCCACGCCCTGTTTCTGACGCAATTTACATCTTCAAATGCATGGAAAATACTGTGTAGTAGGCCTTACGTAGTGACGTCACGCTTATCTGACAGGGTGATAATCGTGATGTAAGTGCTTTAGTGTCGTCAATGGCATATCTACACATGGGATTCTCGTCAAACGAGATACATTGGATCAGTATTGGGCTACTATTGGGCCAACTTATCATAAGTTGGCACATTGGTGGGCCAATGTTTTGTGTTAGCTAGGCTACTAGAGTGGGAGAAGTGGTTCAAATTCCAGACCCGAATATTACTATACACATTGAACCAATGTGGGGCATGTTGGTTCAATGTTGGCCCACCGTCTGCGACACTGGCCCAACATAAAACCAACATTAGTTCAATGTCTGGTGCCGTGGAAATGAAAACAGCAGTAACTAATCACTTGAAAAGTAAGCAGCTACCTTTTTTTGCCTTGACACTGCAGTATTAAAAGCCGCCTCAATGTGCCATGCCTCGTACATTTGCTCTGTTCAAAGTAGGGCGATTTGATATAGGCTACTTTGATATCGAGGGATTCTAGAGGTACAACCACTTGTCATTTTACAACAAAAATCTAAAAATCATTGATATACATTACCTGAAAAGCAAAACTGTCAAAGAAATGTTCGCGTCCGCGCTTTTACTTTTAAAGGAAATTATTTCAATGTATCCAATTATTATCGACCTCGTCTGTTCCAGTATCTAGGTGCGCCCTGAAGCAGAATGTGCAAAAACTCGTATCTACCAAGTCTTAAAATAATGGTCACCTCGAACTTACTTTCTTGAGATTGAATCAGAAATTACAATCTCAAACATGTTATTATATTATACTTAGATCAGTAATGAAAGGGTCGTGGCACTATTTGTATCGTATACAGATTCAGTGGGCGATGCTCGTGGAATTTGATCTGTCACCCGCCCAGTAAACACAAAACATTTGTATAACATTTATACAATGTTGGACCAACGTCGATACGTTGGGCCGACGTTGTATCAATGTTATACAAATGTAGATTCAATGTTGATTTAATGTTGGGCCAGCGTCGCGTAGGAATATAAATACTCAACATCATACTGATTTAAAGATCTGAATAACAAATATATACGGGGACTCCACTTGTACATGCATTTCGATCGGGCATTCATTATTCTATCTGTACGCTCGCTATACCAAGGATGCATAGTGATATAAAATACTCAAACTATATCCTGACGAATAAGAGATCTGAATAATATAAAACACCATTTAACCCTTTCAAGCCTGAACTTATCATTGTCACCCCATCCACTGACTTGTAGTGGATAATGATGACTTGAAGTGGGTGGGAAATTCAATAAAATTGTCATGTAGTTGGATTACAGTTTCATGGAAATTTTCTTTCTAAACCCCCTTACTTGTAGGGAAATAGAGTATGTTTTCATAGTGAAATGTAAATGATGCTTTGATGCATCGTGAGGGCTTAAAGGGCTGAACATTTAAATTGTATTTGGTCATAATGTCGGTTTTATTTACTATCAGTCGTTAATAGCCTCTCAATTATGATTATTAAGTATAATATTTTATCATTTTACCGTTCTTTTTATTACAGCTGCTGATTTTAAAACTATATTGTATCATGTATTAGATGATTACTGCACACGAACGTATACCAATCGCCGTTAGTAGGGAATGAAATGAGTGTTCAAACCTCAAGATTTCCAAATATTTCCTCTCAAATTAAACAAAATATGAGTAATTATCACCCACCACTTCAAACGGGTGAAAATTTAAATGCTATAACTTAGCGTTTTGACCCGGCGTTTTGAGGGTTAAGATCTTCTCCTGTACAGCCGTGTCGTCCTCTCCGAGGCCCTGGATTGATGTATTTGTTTTACCCGAGAAAACCAACATGGCGGTGACTGAGAGCGATCCCGACCCCAAGGTTCGAAAAATGTCAATAACTTTTAAATGACTGTGCGACCTTTGAGCTGAGCATGCGACCTCGTAACTGAAATTTGACTGATTCTAAAAAAATATTTTCGATCAGATTATTCGACCAAAAGTCTTATTTATGACCGTCCAAAGAAATCGTCCCACGATTTTGTACGCGGTCAATCTGTGGCTGAAAGAGGCTGCTGTACAATAAGGCAGAAGCCAAATTCCATTCTCATATATATATAGATGTGTAGGCATACATATCATATAGGTAGGCCTACAGTGGAAACCACCACAAGTGATCGATTTTGAATATGTATGCAATATGATGATTGACACTTTCATTGTGGTTAGTTTATTCGCGAACTCATCCATCATTTATAGCATTGATATGCATGTACTATCAACATAAATCCACCCATCTCACAATGATGACTCAACGTTGTCGACAAAGAGTCAACCTCCCTGTGACATTTGTTCGACAGATATACGCTACTGAGGATATGTAATGTAGATTTATTTTTATATAATATATTGTATGCTATATATTTTACATCAAACTCGTATAGTACAATGTTATAATTACTGACATTGGAAATAATGTTATATATTATTGAAACTTGTAATAAAGTTATAATGGCTGACATTGAACATGTTGAAATAAATGTTTCATATTTTTAAACTCTATTTAAAGCTCTATCATTGGAATAAATGTTATATTCTATACATTATTGTTTTGTGTGATTGCTCAGTATTATATTTTAAATATTTTATTTACACAGTATATTTTAAAAAATAAGTGTTTTAATGAGATTAAACTTTCTGATTTGTGAATGACACACATACAAACAGTTCTGCAATACTGTTTGATAAGTTTCTTTCATTCTACGCAAGTCTCATCTTGAAATGAATGAAAAATGCCCAGGTACTTTTAAAAACTATTATCATATCCTCAATCGCCACTTTATTTGAAAACTCCATATTTGATCTTCTGTCCATGTCTTGTTGTGATAAAATAATTTGAATGCGTGCGCAGGATGCAATATACTATCCAGCAAAGTTAAAAGACCATATCTAACATAACTAACTACTTTCCAAAGAAAGCAGTTACATTTGACTGCCTTTAAGTACGAGCGTTTGCAGAGTAGTAGGGCTATAAGTCTACTGGGGTTAAATTACTACTCATGATTGACGAGATGAACCACTTAACATAATGAGTGGTGGATCAAGAGGGTCTATTTTGGCAATTGAGGGTTGCGGACGCTATACTAACACATGTATGATCTGTGAGCTGACAAGAACGGAATGTAGGCTATTTCTTAATCAGAAAGTGTAGAAACTATATACGGGTGGTTCAAGTATTACATCACAATTAACATTAATTTGCTGTTTATATTAGGTTTCACAATGAGGATCAGTGTCTGACCCTGTCAATTATTCACAACGTGTATTAGAGTTTGTATTTTTTACATTTATTACTTCGACAAACAGCTATATAATATATAGGCCTAATAATAAACACTTACATTGAACCATTGTTGGTTTCATTCTGGTCTAACGTCTTCGACGCTGGCCCAGCATTAAACCATAAAAGGCTCAACGTATAGTTTTGATGGGTTGCCATTATCAGCAGGTCAAATCTACAGACCATTTCTTATCCGCTATAACCCATTGACCTACAATCCTTGGCGTTATTAGCTCGCATATAGAATGATGCCCATTACTTCAAGTGTGAGTTATATAGGCCTAGCTTCTTTCACCACTGGAATATTTACAAATTGAAACATTCTAAGTGCGGTTTTTGAAACCCTTATGCCGTTACAAGTATAAATATAATGTCGGCTACCCAGTAAACCCAGTATAACATTTGTACAATGTTGGACCAACGTCGAAGACGTTGGGCCGACGTTGTACAAATGTTATACAAATGTTTTGTGCTAGCTGGGTACATAAGCACGGTTAACCTTCGAAGGGTGCACACGCTAACAAATCAGTGTCCAAGAAGGCGACTTGTGCTGCCCCAACACTTCACTAGTCTGAAATTTCAGCCAGCTTACCTACATAATTTGCTTAAACCTTTAACCGGAACCCCTGATTAATCTCCGCTCTTCAGATGATAATCAACTTTATATTTCGGCCAAGCTTTTCCATCCTAAAAACTCTGTGTTCCGGCATCCTGGATCGACGAATTGGAACGGTAAACGGAGAATGATAATGAGCCTGGTGCGAATTTGCAGCGCCTCTGAGCTCGCGTTAGTAGTTTTCATTTCATTTGAGGACGTTTTCGACCAAATAGGAGATACATGTACTTTTAACGTTCATCCCAGTAAACACGAAACATTGACCCAATGTTGGATTAATCTTGGGCCATCGTCTTCGACGCAAGGCCAACATTAACCCAACATTGGTCAACGTAAGATCTTGTTTGCCGGGATTGGCCTATATGTAGCTCTATATAACTATGGCCTATAGAGTATATGCCTATTATTATATGTATTTTTCGTCCCCTTGGATATGAAAGGGTGTATTTGCCACTTTGTAAAGTGACAGATACACTCTTTCACGTCCAAGGGGACAATTTGTTGTTTTTAACCTTGCCGCGAAATTATTCAATTGGAATTTTCACCCACTTGAAGTTGTGTCTCGCTAACGCGATCCACAACTTCAGATCTGACAAAATGGAGGTCAACAAATTTCAAATCTTGCTGATTAATGTCACGTTTTATCTTTAACAAGGTTAAAAGCTGATATGTAATATGCTAATAAAAAATGTAAAAAACAAATATGGACGGCACCGGCGGTTAAAGGGTTAAACAAGTTTCAACCCAAATAAAATGAAATTGGTCACATAGTTTGTGATAAAAGCTCGGTAAATAAAATTAATTCAATTTGTAAAGTGTCATAAATAATATTATTTTCCGTTCATTTGAAGCTGGAAATTGCCTTAGCAATTCCAGCTTTAAATGAATAAAAAATACTCACCAACAATTCAGCAGTACAGGGGCCCAGTAAATAAACTAATTCAATTAAGGAAGCGTCTATTTTCCATAGATAGGCCTATAATTATTTTCCGTCAATTGAAGAGCGGGAATTTCGCTGGCAATTCCGGCTACAAGTCAATGACAAAATAAATAAACAATAATTATTCAGCGAGTATTAAATGGCACCACTTCGGTCGGATAAGTACAGTATAGGCCTACACTACAGTATAGGCCCACACTCAAGTCGAATCATATTAGATAGGCATCTAGATCCTAACGGAGGGATTAATAACTATCAAGCACTATTAAGCACTATCAATAACAAGATCAATCAATTCAACTAAAAGGACCCGATGGCTGCTGACTCATTGGAGGACCGAACTCAGAGGCGCGACAATCCGTGTCAGCGTTCGAAGCGATGTCCAAGTCGCGGTGTCTAAGGCAAGGCATGGTCGTCAGCAGGGAGCGGGCAAACGAGGAGCTATAGGACGGAACAGTAAAATCAAATAAATGTCTCATTATTTTTTTAAAATACGTATAGGGCCTAATACTGATGTTCTTGGGGCTACAGGTGGTGATCCCTTCAACAGAAAATATCCTGGAGCCAGTCTTTTTTCTGGAACAGGGCTATATCTTTAATTTGTATGCCAAGCTGTTGTGGAGGGGGGGGGGGGGGCGTTGACTGTTTTCTTTGTATATAAAGCACGGATACTTCCTGGAACGTAGTAGGAACAGCGTAGTGCTTTCACAGTGTGGCTACCGCGGTGCTAATGTCGGTCCAGCGCTAACAACGCTGAGCCGACATTGGCGCGACGCTGGCGGCACTGACAAGCATAAGTGAGTGTGATAACAGCGTTGACGCGTTGACGGGCCAACACCTACGGCGTTGGTCAGCCACCGCGTCACGATAACAACAGACGTCACAGTCTGTTGTCACTCACAACATGTCATCACAGGGGGTGATAATCAACATAACTGTCACCCCCCGCGAGGACTGTCATGGTGAGTGAAAGCAAGGGTTTAAATCCCCTGGTGGCTCTGAAAAGAGAACAAGCGAACTTTCTTAATTTCACAATTAAGATGACACGCTTCTAGGAACTTTCTATTTCTCAAATTATCAACTTTAGACACCTTTTAGACCATTCCACCCAAATTCAATGAAATAACATAACTCTGACGTCCTTTCTCAGGGTATGCGGGAGTATGCGATGGCACACAGACAGTCAGGCAAACAACACGAGGTAAATTGATCACATTTGATCCAAAATTCAGAACGCAATTTTAAGTATGTCAAACATACTAAGTGAACTTAAGTGTACACGAGAGGCATAGGTTTAATAAAAGAAATGTCTCAAATGTTCATTTAAAGGATCTGTCAAAATTAAAACTTTATCGGCCTTTCCCATCCAGATTTCAAGAGTTAAGACACGAGATATAGCTGTTCGACCCTCTGTTCGCCGAGGGCGCATCAAAATTAATTAAATTCTAAAATGCTTCTGTTTCCAGGTTCCTTGCCTCCCTTGCCAACCAGACATTTTCCAATGAGTATTATATACTAATGAAATAATTGGATAGGCTAAGAGAAAGCTTTCATACAAGCTTCGAATGCCTTAATCCCACTCTCAGCACCCTTCGGGTGCTAGGGTTCACTCAAGTGGAACGTAGTATGCATGGCTTACAAGTACATTGATCAAAGTACGCATTTTAATGCATACCATTCCCATACAGAAGGTTTTATGCCCACTTATTATGAAGTTTATTACGATTTAAAAGCAAATTATATACCGCATTTTGTTTTTAACTAGGATTTAACACGTCAATAATTATAAGCAAAAGTTATATAATTTTGATGAGTTCAGCCTGATTGTGTCGCTTTAAAACGTGATGTAAGAGTCTTTCCCACACATTTCGTGCACCTTAAATTATAGGGTATAAAAACTATATATAATCATACGAGAAACAGTTTTTTGAATTTTTGGAGTGTGTGTCATTACTCTGTCGGATTTATCATTATAACGGCAGAACTAAGCGGGGGGGGGGGGGCGCGACCCTCTGTTCGCCGAGGGCGCATCAAAATTAATTAAATTCTAAAATGCTTCTGTTTCCAGGTTCCTTGCCTCCCTTGCCAACCAGACATTTTCCAATAAGTATTATATACTAATGAAATAATTGGATAGGCTAAGAGAAAGCTTTCATACAAGCTTCGAATGCCTTAATCCCACTCTCAGCACCCTTCGGGTGCTAGGGTTCACTCAAGTGGAACGTAGTATGCATGGCTTACAAGTACATTGATCAAAGTCCGCATTTTAAATGCATACCATTCCCATACAGAAGGTTTTATGCCCACTTATTATGAAGTTTATTACGATTTAAAAGCAAATTATATACCGCATTTTGTTTTTAATTAGGATTTAACACGTCAATAATTATAAGCAAAAGCTATATAATTTTGATGAGTTCAGCCTGATTGTGTCGCTTTAAAACGTGATGTAAGAGTCTTTCCCACACATTTCGTGCACCTTAAATTATAGAATATAAAAACTATATATAATCATACGAGAATCAGTTTTTTTGAATTTTTTGAGTTGGTGTCATTATTCTGTCGGATTTATCATTATAACTGCAGAACTAAGCGGGGGGGGGGGGGGGAGGCGAGACATAATTACGAGCAAAATTCTGTCGGAGGAGCCACAGGCCAATGTATACAGGTAGGCTATATGCTCTGAATTCGCAACTGCGAATTGAAGTTGGAATTCCTGTCGGAATGACCAGCTTCAAAAGAATGGAAAATTCACATTTTTTCACAAGTTAGACCTGCTAATATATTCGCAATATATTGGTAAATTATTTGAGAGCCAAATTTGATCAATGTTAAGCAAAATTTATGTTATGAAAAATCATTTCACAAACGCTTAAAAGCGCCGCGGGACTACAAAAGGTGCAGTATCCGGTATCGTGACAGCCTGGGCGGGTTACTCAATATGATGCGTGACTAACATGACTAAAGCGGGAAAGACCCATCATAAGACCAACAATATAAATCCAATGAAATGAATCGGGTTTTAGGCCACTTTTGTGCACTCATAGGCTAAACTGGGCCAGGAGAACCTCCTGAGGATGATGAGATGAAACTGCCATCCAGACACAGGATTCGAACCTGGAGGTCTGAGGCCGAGCACGCTACCTCTCGGTCACGGAGGCTCCCCACAATACTGAGTTTTACGAGTGGATGGGGAAGAAACATTTATGTTTCTTTCGAACCGCCGAGACCGAGAAACGTATCCCGAACTTTGGCGTGAAAGGCAGCGGTGCTAACCACTACCCTATAGGGCCCCCACCCATATCGCATAGTCCTTGTCGGCCTGTATATTCGTGATAAAAACACCGTGACCATGTCCAAACTCGTTATAAATGGCTTATTTCATAACAACTCCCGGGGAGATTACTCAGACATACAACTCTGTACCTATAGTAGGCCTACAATGTCTCGTCTCGAGTGAATATCGCTTTACATCACTTTCTGCACAGTCATGGCAATATCGGCGTTCGCGATAGAAGGAATCCCGAAACAAAGACTATGCCCTACTCGTATCCAAAATGGGTTTTCTTGAATACGTTTTGAACACTGTAAAAGTCAAAACGGCACAGCGACCCATAACACATTCAAAGAGCGTCAGTAATCCGACATCAAGCCAACACTGGGGCATAGCCTCGTCGACAAAAAATATCATAATTTAAGAAATTATAAATTAAAAATCTTTTCAAATAAATTACCAAAAAATATTGTAATTTTTTTTTTTTACATGGGGTAGGCCCGGGGTATGATCGTATCTTTTTGTAGTAACTGTAAGTATCATCAAACATCGCGAAAATATTGGGTATAATAACGGAACGATGTTAACAGCATCATAGTTAAAAAATCAGATGATACAATCTTTTCTTACTTTCACAGCCTAAGGTATCTTTACTTTAATTTGGCCGGAACAAGGCTAATTATCATAACGTCTTATAAAACCATACATTTAGTCGAAAGTATAAAATGCATTAGTAAGATTTATAAAATAATCTACATAAATGTTTGGAATCAGTGGTCAAAACAAAATTGATCAATATTTAGGATAATCATCTATTTTAGAAAATTCTTGCTCGTCAAAAAGAACACAATAGGCCTTCTATGCTTAAAATTGGAAACAACAAAAACAAGTAAGTTTCAATAAATATTTTTATACATTGTATATTCCAGTTATCAGTTTATAACTTTTAATTTTTTTAAAATACAACAATAATGTGGAATGCTCATACTTTACATACTACATAACACAAACCTTAATCCTCCCAAAGATATTTAGCATATATGAAGCTCTTAACATCAACGTTTTGCTAAATTTTACTTTAACCCAGTAATTACCAACTATATGCTACATCTGTAGCAGATAACTCACTAGGGACATTCAGCTATTTCTTATGAGGACTAATGCTACGTTATTATTTAACCTTTAACCGCCAAATTACTCCATTTAAATTTTCACCCACTTGAAGTTGTGGATCGCGTCCTGATCCACAACTTCAAGAGACTGAAAATTATTCAGATATGCCAAAAAGTTCAACTCTTTAAATCTTGCTGATTGATGTCATATTTTATCTTTAATATGTTTAAAAGGTGGTGGTAATGTGCTAATAAAAACATGAATATATTCGGCACCGGCGGTTAAAGGGTTAACCCTTGTGCTGCTCTTTCAAATCAAACAAACTGAATAAAATGGTTTTTTTTATAAATAGATATAAGAATTATAAACCCTGAAAGTGCGGAGTTGTAGAATTTTAATATTCACCCACTTGATGTTAGTGGGTGAAAATTACTCATATTTGTTAATTTGAGACCAATATTTGCCAATCTTGATGCTCAGACACACATTACATTCCTAATAACAATGATCTGATCGACTGCTAAAATATATTCTAAATGTCATGCTTAGCACTTTAAGGGTTAACAAATAGTTCAGCAGCTCACATGACAAGGGTTAATTTCAAACAAGCTTGGCATATAAGCCACAGAGACAGCAATATGCACGGCCACCCAATCAACATTGTGGGTATTAAATATAGCTCCACCCAAGTCTGGGTTAAATAAAAACAATATTTTTCAAGTGAGCAGTTTAGGATAAAAGTAACACAATAGTTTTCATAGAAAAAGGTCTAGTTCTCCTGGGGATGAGTATTAATGTACTTTAATTTTTACTTGACTCAATCTCAAAAAGCCATGTTGTATATTTTTAATAGAGAACACTGCCTGAGCAATATAATGAATCATAGCTTAACATGGATACAATATATAGCAAAAAAATTATTTTTTTAATTAAATAATATCGAATACACCTGAAAGTTGATGCGGAATATGTGAGGGGAATTAATATTTATCATTCACTCTTACCTCCAAAAGCAAATAGAAGCAAAAAAATAAAATAATAATAGTTATGTGACAAAAAATTATGACAAATAAAATCATATATCCATGACATTTCATGACATTACAAAACAATATGCTTTCTTAAAATGTCTTGGCTTTTTTTCTACGAAGAACAGGAATTTGACTATTCTGTGAAATGCAGTGATGTCACTGGAAACCCTCTATTGAATGTCTACTCAGTAAAAACAATATTATACATGTATGTATTCACGAGTCCCCTCCCCCAAGGCTATTAAGTTTCACAGAATTATTTAAGCAACAAAATTTATTTTCTAAATAATTTTTCTCGGCAAAAAAATACAATAAAATAAAATAACCAAGATGTGGCTGAAAATTTCAGGTACTAAAAGTTATAAAACAACTAATAAGCAACACAATCAGGCCAAACTCATCATTTTAATCTTGGCTCCTTGATATGTCCATTATATGTCAACATGTCCATGGACTAGAATTGCGTAATATTTTTTTAAATTTAGTGTTGCGCATTTACCAATACTACTTTAAAAGAAAAATAAGGACAGGATTTAATTTCAGACATGCATGTCCAAAATAAGAAATACAGGAATCTAACTGATAAACAGGGTTTTCGGTACACTTTCTAAGGCTCCATGTGCAGCAACCCAAAATTTAAAAGACTTGAGCAATTCTATTCTATGGACATGTTCACATATTATGGACATATTAACATGATAAAAGAACCAAAATAAAAATGATGATTTTTTGGCCTGACAGAGTCGCTTTAAGATGAAACATACATCACTTGAAATATGTGTCTGGAAATGAACAGTTTATATTTCAATAAAATTTGCCATAAACTGTAAACATGACACAAAAACACAACCAGAACATTGCAGAATGATATTCATCAGGTTATATTTATTTTTTATAATTATGTAGTTGAATACTGAATTGAACAGTAAATGAATGAATAAACAACATATTGATGTGCAGGGTATCAGGGAAAAAAATTGTTCAGTAGCACATAGCATTTTGTTATTCAATTCTGCCCATTTGCTAATATATATCAATGATAAGGATGTCTAGCAAGTTACAACTTGGAAGAGCACATTTTCTAATCAATATCTTCAAAGATTTTTTATCCTGGGTATGCTTAAAAATATTCAGCAGCGCTTCCAGAATTAGAAAAACAATGTTATGAAGGTTCACATAAACAGTCTTGGAAGGCATACAGTCATGACCTCCATCAAATGGTAACTTTTTTCAAGGTCATTTCTTGTATTCTGTTTTTGTTAATGCAAACAATAACAGTTTTTCACATAATTTAAATTTGAAGAATCTTGAATCTTGGGATTCAAACAACCAAAGTCAGCCATTATTCGCATTGACGAATAAGGGTATACATGTCCTATTATTAGGGACGCGATCTTAACCTTCATACTGCTAAATTGTTTGTTTCTATTTTTCATTCATTTAAAGCTGGACTTGTAAACACAATTTTTAACGTCAATTGACAATTTTTTTAAGAAATATGGAAATTTTTCAAAATTAAATGATTTGTCTGATTGACACAGCATCTTTCACAACATATTTCAACATTTTGTTTCTGCTCCCAATTAAGATAATACCCCAGCAAGCACGAGATGTTGAAGCAATGATGGCTTAATGTTGTCAATTGTCCATGACAGTGGCCCAGCATTCAGCCAGCATTGGGAGAATTCCTCATGTCTGCAGTTTTTGACCTCTCATTGATATGCTCAGTCTTTTCATTTGGAAACTTTTGTTTATATTTCACACTTATACATCAATTCATTTTCACATAAATCACAATTGAAGTTTTTTAAAGAAATCCCTGATCTGATGCACCGTTAAAATATTCCTACAGCAATAATTCATTATATGTTATCTGTCCACATTTCTCTTTGCCCAAACATAATCTCTGTGTAATGGTGTGAAATGATGACCAACTGCTTCCTCAACTTCATGTACTCTGCGACGAAAGCGGCATCTGTCAACAGCATATCCCTGCCAAGGTCCGAGACGAGCAGCGGTCAAGTCCTCGGCACAAGCTGCAATTTCTGGTGGATCAACAATTTGATCAACATCGCCAAATTTGACCTGTAAAAGCCCATAAAATTTCACCATGAAATATTTATCAGAAACAACAATTCAGTTAAAAAACTATAAAATTACTAGTATATATTTAATTTAAATAACAATTTAGTACTAGTATATTAGTATAAACAATATATCTGTGTAAATTTTGGGCATGTAGAAACACAGTAGCACTTGGGAGAGAAACATTTCATTTAACATATATGATGTAAAGTCTGTTAAAGTTTAATGATACATGTACACATGGATGATATTGTACTTGTAGTGAAAAACAAATATTACTTAAAACAGGTTCAAGGGGTGTCACAGTGACAGGTGGATGTATGTTTGTTTTATATAGAAGGCATGCAACAGCTCTCCTATTTTGCTTTAAAATACACATTTTAATGCATCTAAATTTACAAACAAAGTAACCACAGTGACTCTATGCGCCCAATAAAACATTTTAAAAGATGGATGCTTGCTAGTTGCATAACATTGGAACCGTGCAAAAGAGGGCTTATATTAAACTAAGTGCCTCAGTTGACATTGTTTACCTTTCAAACTCATGGAGAAGACTGTGACTGTTTGTGTCTGTGTTGAAAGGTAAACACTGTTAACAAGATATTTAAATGTTGATTTTATTGGGTGCATAGTCACTGTGCTAACTTGTTTGTAAATTCAGATGTATTAATAAGTGTAATTCAAAGCAATAGAGGCAAGATGTTGCTGTCTTTAGATATATATTTATACAAACACCCACATGCTGTCATACCACTAGGCTTGGATCTTGGGGCCCGTGCTTTCTTTCTTAGTAGTGATAGAAATAAATTTTATTGATTATGCAGTTTAATCTTTTAATTATCACAAGGGTGTATACATGCTAAAGCACCAACCTTTTGATGGGATGTTATTGTTTCATCTTGAGACAAGCCACCACCATAAAAGTTTAACCACTTGGAATTGGCTTCAGAAGTTTTAAGAGCAACATCACCACATGTTGTTTCTTTATCTATTTTGCCCGTTGAAGGATCAATATCATCAAAATCTGTGTGTTTGGTTTCTGAAGTGTTTGTTTGTGGGTGTGATACCTCACTTGATGAAAAACATTTAAAAGAAACATGAAACATTAGAGGCTCACAAAAATCAAACTGTTCTGCTAGTTCTGAAGACCAATCGTCTGTGCCACTATGAGTTGTATCATCCCAATCACTATCGGAATCTGATTCGAACTCAGAAGCACTTACTAGAAATGAGATCTTTGAGGTTCCACATTGAGGTGGGGAGGAGCCAACACCCACAACCACCGCAGCAGTTCGACTTGATGGAGATATAGAAGTGGGACCACAGCGAGAGGTTTCCACAGTAAAGTTGATCGTTTTTCTGGGTACAGATTTTTCATTATCAAGTACATGAACATTGACCTCATGTGTAGTGTCTCTTTGCTGCTTAAGTCTGCGACGCTTCTGTGCAGATGGTCGACTTTTTTTCTTTTTCTTTTTATCACATTTGGTAAATTGTGGTGGGGGCGTAGATTTTTCATAACTAACATGGTTAATTGAACAGTTATTCAAAATACTATTGGGAGGAGATACAGACACATCATTATCTGTAGTTTTCTCATTTGGTTGTTTTCCTGTTACTTCGAGCCTCTTCACAATGAAACTAAAAGAATCAAGCTTGTTAGCTAAATCAGAGATAGTTTGTTCTGATATGGTGTCTTTTTGTTTGATACACTCTTCTATTTCACCTTTATTTTCACAGCTAGCAGAATCTAGGGAACAAACTGTGTCTGGCGTATCTGGCAATTCTTTCATGACAGAATCTGGAGACACGGACACCGATGCCATTGACAAATTATCCATCTCACCAGACATTGCATTATGTGTAATAAACATATCACTTGATGATGCATCAACTTTTGTTGTTTTCATAAGATTTGAATCTACATCTACAGTGCTGGTAAAGTCAGCAGTTTTAGGGTTATTAGTTACTGCAGAAAACACACTGTCTTTATCTTTAACATTAATATGCTTTGCTTTCTTATTTTTCCTTTTACTGCTGGAATGCTTCCCACGTTTTGAGCTGGGTTTATGGGAATTATGCACCCCGGGTGAATAATTGAAGGCACTATTGTAAGGAGAAGAGTAATTTACGTTTGGATGAGTCATTTGGCGTTGTTGATGTCCATAACCATGGGCTCCCACAGAAGGATATGGCACTGAATAATAATCCATTGGTTGAGGGTGGGACTGATAATACAAATTATTTTGTTGCAAGGCTGCCGCACAAGACCATGGGACAGTTCCAACTGAACTTTTCACTGAAGGAAAATATGAAGGTGGTTGAAATCTTGAAGCGCCTGAATTGTACATATTATAATTTGCCTGTTGCACAAAATTTCCTGGAAGACTTCCCGATTGTGGATATAAACGTGACAGATTCATTTGGGTCTGCGGTAGTCTAGCCATAGGCATAGGGGTTTTACCAGTCCATCCATTCATGTTTGACTGAGTTACAGATTGCACTGGAAAAATAGTGTTTATCCAATTATTCTCTGTTGCGTTTTTATGTATATTTTTCAATGTTTCCTCAGAGCTCGTCATACAAGAAAAATCATCCGATGCTGTTGATGCAGTTTGCCCGGTACTGTCAAGTCTGAGAAAATTTGGTTTAGCGTTATTTTGACTATGAAGGAGTTGGTTTATCTTTGATAAATTCGATGGACCCCCTTCCAAATCAGGCGTACCATGAGCACTGTCTGTATGTTTATAACGTCTGACAGTGTCACATAATCCATTACCACTGGCACTGGTGTATCCAGAATTCTTAACACTGAATGGCGCTGAAAAAGGCCATCGACCCTTCAAGTTCAAGTGGTCCTTGTCAAACAGCCCCATCGGCATTTTATTATCCGTGTGTTGTGTGACAACTGTCACACTTGAAAAGTGTAAAATTAATTTACAAAGTCTGCTGATTGTTCACAAGCCAACAATTGTCACAATGTAATCCATGCTGTGGCAGCTTTAAACAATATAAATCATTCCAACAACAATGACAAGGCTGGTCTCTAAAAATGCGGGCTGCATTGATCCCCTGTGTGAAACAACGTGACGGTCTCTGTCGGAATAGAGCGGGCTTGGCGCCAGCTTCAGAATGCGCAATATTTTCAGCAGGTTTGCCACCGTTGGCTTCAAAAATACCATAAGGCTTGCCTACTGGCCACATGTAATTCACAACTGTATTACTGCTTAGGTACGTATTATCTTCTTTTTCTATCGGATACATTTTCATACTTTATTTACCTCTTTAATCAATATAATAACCTCATTCTTCGTTGTAGCATGTTTATAAATGTATTTTCTGTCAACGTGAATCAGGGAAATGGTCATCTCACTCATAATAGATGTTACGCTTCCGCGAAAAAACATAACTCGTTTACTCATAAGGTACAATATTTTATAAAATTGCTAATAACAGCAGTAAATACTAATGATTTAAGTAGGGTAATATGTTATTCTAAGAATTACCCCTGGAAACTGCATATTTAATTGATATTGGAGAAATCAGATGCGCTCAATAATCGTGCTATAATATAATATATATAAACCATGTCATAGTTTATGACCCGTAAATATTGCATCAGATACACTATCTGTGAAATATAGCACATTCGCGACAAATAGCTTCATTTTAATTCACTAAACATCTTATAAAGTAGTTAATATAATACCTAATATTTCAATAAATTATCAGGAAACGCCAAGTATGGTGTCGTTTTGATAAATGTCACCGATATATAAAATTTGACCTGACCTATTTAAGAGAGGGGGATTAGTTTCCAGGAAATACCTCAGCGTATAATGACGTAGCTATTCGTACTCACACGTGCCCGCAGTCACGTGCTCATAATTATAATGACGTCATTATTTGGGACATGCATATGGAAAATTTTTCTTGTATGACGAGCTCTGAAGAAACATTAAAAAATATACATAAAAACGCAACAGAGAATAATTGGATAAACACTATTTTTCCAGTGCAATCTGTAACTCAGTCAAACATGAATTGATGGACTGGTAAAACCCCTATGCCTATGGCTAGACAACCGCAGACCCAAATGAATCTGTTACGTTTATATCCACAATCGGAAATTTCATATCACTACAAAATTTATTCCAGATGAAAACATGAATCTGGTCGAAATTAAAAAATACTTATGTTCTCACTTTGGGGTAAACGGGTTTTAGAAATTGTTTTTAACCTAATGTGAATGTGCTGATTTCAAAAATGCTGCATGCCAAGCTCGATTTCGACCCTTTGACCCCTAAAATCCCAAAACAAAATAGAGTCTAGTCAATAAAAATAGCTGATTTACAGATACAATCTACAATTGTTATTGGTACAAATCACAAATGTGACAATAAAACTCACAGAACCATTTGAGCGTAGCAAATAAAGATAGGCCTACTATATTCAATTTTGAAAATAATTCAACCCTTTAGTCCTTGAAATTACTGATAATAATATTATATTTAGTTTTCTGTTGATAGATGCATTTTGGGATGAAAATGTCTCGATGTAGGTTTCAAAGTGACTCAAATAGGCCTAATGATTTAAAGATTTACTCGCATATGGGCAAAGCCCGCCACTTCAAGAATCATGTGACCCCAGCAGTGTTCTCGTTTGTAGTGACCTCCACTTTTGTTTAAATAGTTTTATCATTTCATTCATGCATAGACCTTTCAGAAAATGTATGATTATCCATAGCCTAGACAAGAAAAAATGTGCTTTTGACCACTGGAATGCCATAAAAATGACATTTTTGGCATGTCGCCAGCCTTAATTTTCGTCTTAGACTGTTCATGAGTGGGTACAATTTTTGGAAGATAAATTGTTTAAATTTGACGAACATATAGTAGTGATTGTATTAAGAAAGAGAATTCCCAGAAGTAGAATATTGTCCCTTGCAAAATTGAACTTATGTTCATGTCGCCACAAAATAAAAGAATACGTTACATTTCAGTTGGTTAGTTGTTTTTATCTGCCAAAAATTCTAAGATCAACTAAAGTCCCTTTCTGTTTGATGAATATGTTGTCTAACGTAAGTATGTAAGAAAACATAAAAAAAATTAGGTGATACTAACAGTGCCACTCTTGCAATAATCAATAGAAACAAGCAGACGCTATTTATTTTTTTAGAAAACAGAATACGTTACATGGACTCTGAAGATATAGTGATATGCACACTTAACAATAAATGACCCTTTAGTTACTCACTAGGTATGTCTTCAAGTAGCAAGTAAAAATTTAGCCTGGTCACTGAACCCAGCTTTACAATTGTGCAAAAAGAAAAGAAAATAGAATACGTTACACAAAATACGTTACATTTTGTAACGTATTTTGGTAACGTATTTTGGTAACTTATTTTGCTCTTCACTAAACAATGTTGTAATAGTGCATTCTGTTTCGTATCAAAAGTAAAAAGCACTCACACGTACTTTGCATAATACAACTATTTACTGGATATAGTGACTTTTAATATCATTACATTATCATAACATGAATTTTGTTAGTTATGTAACGTATTTTGTTAACGTATTTTGCATTTTTATTTGAAATATTTAACCAACAGCCACGAAATGACAGAAACTCAGTATATATCGTTATAAAATAATCGAAAATATGCTTAGACAAAGAAAAACCTCAATTATTCTATGTGACAGTGTGTGATAACTTCCATTATACACACAAATACAGAATACGTTACTTTTAATTCTGATAATGATTTTGCGCCTGTTCAAGTATACTGTAATTGTTGATATAATAAGTATGTTAACAATGACACACATAATTTATTTGATTGCCTAGGTTTATTTTAAACAATATTGAATGGTTATTGAACATGTACACACTACTGTTCTTACTAGGAAAAAAATAAAATAAAAAACACAAACATTTTGAAAAACCTTTATATCTCATATACTGCAATGTATCAAGACCATTTTATAAACCTTTATATCTCATATACTGCAATGTATCAAGACCATTTACACTAAACAACATCGAAATTACATTAATATATTTTATTTTGCATGTTTTTATTTTGTATAGTATTTGTACAAAAATGCTCAATACATATCAGATATTTTGAGAAATGTTTAAACTATAAAAAAATGTAACGTATTCTGTGTGTGTTTTTGGTGCTTTTAATTGTTAATTAAAAAAAATGATTAAAATTGATGTTTTAGACTTGGTATCTCATTTTTTTTCTCTATTTTAAAATAAAGTTGCAAAAACAGATCGAGTGAGAAGTTGATTTTTTAATAATAGCTTGTGGAAAAGTCTTGAAGTGGCGGGCTTTGCCCATATATATAAATTGATATAACCCTTTAACCCTGAAAGTAACAAACAAACAAACAAATAAACAAAAAGTGAAAAAAAACTAGGGCCTACAATAGGCCTATGTGAAATTGTGGATAAAACTGGGCCAGGAGAACCCCCTGAGGATGGTGAGATGATTGAAATGACACTGTCCTCCAGACACAGGATTCGAAATTCGAGCCCTGGCGGTCTGAGGCCGAGCACGCAAAATGAGGATTGCCTAGGTTTATTTTAAACAATATTGAATGGTTATTGAACATGTACACACTACTGTTCTTACTAGGAAAAAAATAAAATAAAAAACACAAATATTTTGAAAAACCTTTATATCTCATATACTGCAATGTATCAAGACCATTTTATAAACCTTTATATCTCATATACTGCAATGTATCAAGACCATTTACACTAAACAACATTGAAATTACATTAATATATATTATTTTGCATGTTTTTATTTTGTATAGTATTTGTACAAAAATGCTCAATACATATCAGATATTTTGAGAAATGTTTAAACTATAAAAAAATGTAACGTATTCTGTGTGTGTTTTTGGTGCTTTTAATTGTTAATTAAAATAAATGATTAAAATTGATGTTTTAGACTTGGTATCTCATTTTTTTTCTCTATTTTAAAATAAAGTTGCAAAAACAGATCGAGTGAGAAGTTGATTTTTTAATAATAGCTTGTGGAAAAGTCTTGAAGTGGCGGGCTTTGCCCATATATATAAATTGATATAACCCTTTAACCCTGAAACTAACAAACAAACAAACAAACAAAAAGTGAAAAAAAACTAGGGCCTACAATAGGCCTATGTGAAATTGTGGATAAAACTGGGCCAGGAGAACCCCCTGAGAATAGTGAGATGATTGAGATGACACTGTCCTCCAGACACAGGATTCGGAATTCGAGCCCTGGCGGTCTGAGGCCGAGCACGCTACCTCTCGGTCACGGAGGCTCCCCACAATACTGACTTTCACACGTGAACGGGGAAGAAACATTTTTGTTTCTTTCAAACCGCCGAGACCGGGAACCGAACCCCGAACTCTGGCGTCAAAGGCAGCGGTGCTAGCCACTACCCTAGGGCCCCCGCCCTTTTGTGGTAATGCATCTGTGCTTAGTGCGGGTGGATCATCACGATTTGCTGCCACCCTCATGTGCAGCATGGCAACGTCCGTTCTAATGAGTGAGGCTGTCATAGGCCAAGAGTATTAGGTTTCGTACCTGAACGATTTCATAACAAGCAAAAAAATTCAGGAAATGTTCAGAAAACGATCCCCTACAACATACCAAAAGTCCCCAAAAATCCACCCTGAACTCTTTGATAAATTTAAGATGGCGTCCAAGATGGCCGCCAATTTTACATGTTGTCATATCTTGGGTTTGAATCATCATAAAATGTCAGTCTAAATATATGTATAGGGGAGGTAAGGAATTCGATTTCAACAATATTTCGGCATTAAAATAATATTTTTAGTGATTTTTTTACATATATCCTGCCCTACATATAGGCCCTATGAACTTATATTTTTGGTGCCATAGGCCTAATGTATTTGCAAGGTCTCATGCAATTAGCAAAATCATAAACGTACATAGGAACAAGTGAAATATCTTTTTGTTGTGTAATTTTGACTGAAATATCCATTTCTTGTATTACTTTCATGATTTAAGGTCATCTTCAATGTCAAAAGGTTAAATTTAAGATCAAGTAATCAAAAATAAGATTTATACCAAATAAAACTAGGAGCATGACTGTAGTAACTGATTGTCATGGGATTTCAACTGGAAAATCCATTTATGGTATTATGTTTGTGATTCAAGGTGACCTTTCTGAAAAATATTATTTTTAATAAATACAAATAGCAGCAAGTGTAATGCTTGTTTTTTTATATGTGATTTTGAATAGAGAATCCATTGGTGGTGATTCAAGGACATCTTAAATATCCAAAAGTAAATTCCAATTTCAAAATTTAGGAAGTATGATTTTTGATGATTAAAGGTCATCTTGAATGTCGAGTCGTAAATTTGAACCAATGTAATATCTTGTTTTAATTTGATTTTGACTAGAAAATAAACGCCCTCCCATCCCTTTGATGTTTTAATGTCGCCCTTTAACGCACCCGATCTCTCTTCAAAAATAACGCATCTGCGTCAGTCTTTACCGCTTCCTCGTCGCCCTTTAGTGCCTCTCCACCACCTTTTAACACACCCAGTCAAACTTTAACGTCTATTCTTCGGCATTTACCGCCTCCACATTGCCCGTTAACACCTCTTCACCGCCTTTTAGCGCTTCCCCATCTGTTATCCCTTATAATTTCTCTTTAAAAATGACCATTTTAAAAGTTTACTGGATTTGTTTCACCTGCAGCAATACAAGTATAGCAAAACATTAAGCATTAGAAACCTACAAGAATTAAATTATCTAGTCAAAATCACACCTTAACGAGGTATTATGAGTGCTCCAATTTGTAGCATATGGATGTATATGTTCTCCACCTCCTCCCCGAAAATTTAAAGGCGGGGGTGGGGGGGGGGGGGGGTTGGTAAATCAAGGGTTCCTTTTTATGACAGTGATATTCGACCTTGTGACATGTATGATCTAGAATGTATATTTTTGAAAAGGGCGAGCAGTTCTTTTAGAAAAAAAACATTAAATTAATTTCCTACATTATGAGCCAAAACTGCTTTTTTGATCGTTCAAATTACATTAATAAATGACGGAATAACTGCTGTATGTCCAAGAACTTTGTCTAAGTTTTACCTACATATATATAGACACATGTAGCTTGTAGTATGGTTATAATTCGGACATCAGGACAATGTACCAGTGAATTTTACCACACTTGATACATTTGAGTAGACATAAAACAACAGTCATACACTATAAATTACTCATATCAATTTCCTTCTTTTTGGGTCATTGGCTGCCATGTTGGATTTAACACCTTTCTGTTAGTCAGATTTAGATTTTTTTCCTGCTATTAAGAACATCCCACAGGTGACAAAACCACTGGAAAAACTTCGGTTAGATTTTTTTTGGGGTACGAGTGGTTGTTTGCATAAATCGACAGATGTTGTTGATTTTGTTTAATGTAAGCAATGATTAACTATTCATCTAATTAATATAATGTCAAAATCGAGCTCCTCGCCTCCAAAAAAACATATATTTAGACTCTTTATTTACATTTCTATGATGATTTAAACGCGAGATATGACAAATAGTGAAATTGACGGTCATCTTGGACGCCATCTTGAATTTCTCAAAAGGCTAAGGGTGGATTCCTAGGGACTTTTAGTATGATGTAGGGTATAGTTTTCTGAACATTTTCTGAAATTTTCAGCTTGCTACGAATTTGTTCCAGCTTTCACTCATATATACCCTAATACTCTTGGCCTATCATAACAAAGTTATCATTGACCAATGACGCTAAATGAAACAACGCACTTGATTATTATCTATCTGAAAACTGTACAATATTTAAAAGACTGTGAGAAAATAATTATATTGATAGTTTAATCTGTGGAATAGGGACGAAATAAGTACATCCTAAGTGAAAACGACCAAGTGCAGTATTCTTCCCGACCAATTGAAGAATGATTCAGCGTGCCACATGATGAGATCAGCCAACCACCGCTGTCATTCAGTTGTAATTTAAAACAGGGGTAGAATATCAGATTTGAGCCGGCTATTCTATATCCTTTCAAAGCTTTACAATAGTAAGCACATTGAAAAAAATGATTGTACTGCGACTAATCACATTATCCCCATGGTCACTAATATTATAATTTAGAAATAATGCTGATCTCACGAGTTCGTTCGAATAAAATGTTTCCATAAATGCTCAGCTGTCAGGTGAACAATGAAAATGCATTTGTTATATGGCTTTTTATTACCCTTGTAATATTTTCCATATCTATTCGATAATTGTTCATTGAGATATGCTTTATTAAAGGTTCCCACATTGAAGTCTATTCTCGTATAGAGTTTCCAAAACATGACTTTCAGTTTAATTATGATACAAAATGCCGTGTATACGTGGCCATACTGCATCATTCAGGACTCTCATATAAGATGTTTTAATGATTGTATGGCCGAATGATATTCAAACTGTCGCCATTTGAATTTTGTGTAAACACGCCATATGCTAATTTTGGTCACGTGAAGGTGGCGTACGCAAACCGTGAGAGTCTGACAAAGTTCAGTTGTAAACACACCAACCACTTCATGCTGTCACCAGCGCCACACCCACGAGCCTGTAGGGGGAGATAGGGGGAGATCGCCTTTCTCACGCTTGATAGTTTGCCAGCTTAGACCCGCCGCGTGCAGCTATCATGTGGGCAGCTGTATGGTGGTAATGTGTATGAAAAATACGCGCCAATACACACCCAGCAAACACGAGGCATTCACCCAATTCTGTTTCAATGTTGGTCTACCGTCTTCGACGCTGGCCCAACATTAAAACAGCATCGGGTGAATTCCTCGTGTTGTTGGGCAGGGTCGTCCTCGCCCGGTGCGCGCTACCGCCAGTCTGTGCCGCAAGGCGGGAATCTGCCAACAGTCATGACAGTAGTGAGTAGGCCTACCAAGCTGCAGATAACCCCACAGGTAGGCCTATCGCCTACCGACCCCACATCGGGCTTCTGAAACTCTAGATATATGTTAACATCTCAGTTAAAGTAAGCCACAATTATCATCTAACCGTAATAACCCTGTCTAGTCACTTTTGACTTGAAAAACGGCTCAGCCATTCCATTGCTCGTTTGTTTACTGAACTGTCAAAAATAGACACGGCCACATCACCAGTGATCACATGATCGGCACATGACACATGCATGCTCTATTGTTGATTGATAATGCCTCGCAACTTGTAGGTCACATTGGAGAATTGTTGAATGACTATACTGCATTTTAAAGTCGTTTTGGCGGCGATATTTATCGAAATAAATATCAATAATAGATAAATCAGGCCTTATAGCCAATTTTATAGTCTCATTACTTCGAAGTGTGTACCTTTAACACATGCATATCATCAGTCCAGTCAAGACTCGTCTGATTGGGATGATAAAATCCTAATGAAAATAAGTGAAAACTATCAATATTGATTTATAAAACAAATCTCTATGAAGCGCATGACCTTCCTTTAACTTGGGGTGGAGCCAAATGCTTTAATTGTATATTTTGAAAACATGGCTAGCAAAAGAGCTGTGGTATTTTAATTGTGGTATTTTAATTTTAATAAGCTGGTAGCTTCACATTCCAACTCAGACCATGTGGCTGGTTACCTGTGTCACCAATGGACCTACATATTTGATTTACATGGTTCGTATCTCAACTCGACAGTTATCGTTCCTATACATAATACCCAAATATACCTGGAATTTTCAATAATAGGCACGGTGTGGCCAGGCAGCCCATGAAAATGCCGTTTAAAATCGTTTAAAAAAGGTGGACTAGATTTTATGTCCCGTTATTAGAAGAGAAGGCAAAAAATGATCGAAAACGCATTCGCAAACTCTACTATGTTCACA
Organism: Flabesymbios commensalis; assembly: GCA_964017125.1. Lineage (NCBI taxonomy): Eukaryota > Metazoa > Annelida > Polychaeta > Terebellida > Flabelligeridae > Flabesymbios > Flabesymbios commensalis. The sequence continues at coordinate 30,907,750 of OZ024914.1, forward strand.
TTCTGGAGGACATTGATTTTTATTGTGATTGGTTGTGTCACGGGTCAGATATTTATGTGCGCTCAATATTTTTTGTAGACTGCTGTAGTAATCTGTTTTGAAATTTCAAGCGTAAGAGCGACTAACCTGATTACAAAATGTAGGCCTAATATAGTTTTATAAAAGGCACGTACATTACCATATTTTTATCTGATGTCAAACTATCCCAGCTCTCATTTTGGTGGTGTATTCGTGTGCAAACTTGTACTGAAAAGGATGTCGCTTCCGCATATTCCTAACATGGGTTCTGGGGATTAGTAAGATATTTTTTATAGTGCATGTTAATATTAGTGTGGGCGGGGTTATAAGACACATTGGAACTTATTAAACAATAAAAAATATTGCAAATATAAATAATTTTAAATCGTAACGGGTCTTGTTAGTAAAATGTTTGGGTTTTTCATTCACTTAAGAGTTGAAACAAGTAATTCCATAGAAAAGGCTTGGATCAAACACTTAACACACCGGTTTTATTTCTACACATTCTACACATCAAAAGTATTCCACTTAAAACTAATTTGTTATGCGATAGTCAGGGTGCCAAAGCTGATATTTTAGCCGAGCCCTGCTTGGAATGATAAAGTTTTTTTTATGGTGGATTTTACATCATTAGGACCTCTGTAAGGAATATCAGCCGGATAGCAAGCGAAAATCCTTGAGCTAACCGTGAAATCCAAGATAACCGCCAAGATGGCCGCCAAGACGGCCACAACATATGATAAAACCTAACTTTTAAACTATTTGTCTTAGAATATCATGTAATACCACTTTTCTGATAGTAATGCACATCAGCAGGCCATTTCAGGCATTTAATTTGTAATCGGAGTGCAGATAAAAGTTGGCCGCCAAAATGGCCGCCATTTCACAGAAAAAAACGTTAATTTTATATATTGAGCCTAGAATGTCAAGTGACACCACTTTTTAGAAGCTATTTACATGGTTTGTATTAAGAATTACGGTAGATATTACATCATTAGGACCTCCATGATAATTATCACAGCGGATAGCAAGCGACTATCCTTGACCTAACTGAGAAATCCAATATGGCCGCCAAGATGGCTGCCATGCAATATGGGCGCTACCGCATGATAAAACCTAACTTTTGAACCATTTGACTCAGAATATCAAGTAATACCACTTTTCTGATAGTAATGCATAGCAGCGGTCCATTTATAGCATTGTTTTGGTCAATAGAGTTCACAGATAGAAGATGTTCGCCAAAATGCATTCTTCAGATTGTTTGGCCTATGCAAGGTGAATAGCGATGTAATGTTAAATCACAATAACTTCATTGAAATAAGAATCTTAGCAACCGATGGATGAAATTTTGTATGATGAAAGGGAACATGTTACATAATCTGTTTAACAATAATATCAAAACACTGATTCAGTTCATGTGACGGCTATCATTTATTCTTGCAATCATCTTCTCACTGTGCTTTTGCCAGGGCTCCTGCTGTAACAATGACTCATGAACAGCTCCTGCTGCATTATTGTTTCAATTCATGGTTGGTTAATGATATAGTTTGACCTTGCCTACTTACTTGAGCTAAGAAGATGAATCTATGTTATTAGACGTAAGGTATAGTCTAGTGGCCCAGCATCTGACCTTGCAAAATTGTACTTGACTATACTGTCTGGTACCCAAAACCAGTGGATGTATACTTCTTCTCTTTTTAAAATCCAAGATGGCCGTAAAGATGGCTGTTAAATATGAAAGATACAGAACTTTTGTGCTAACAATTCTGATCTTGGTGGCAGAACATATGTTTTGAGCATCCGAGAATCCAAGGGTTAAATTACTGCTCAGAATCACATATAGCTGTTCAAAAAAATTAAAATCGCCGCCAAACTAAACTTTGAAATTCGAAAACAAAGATAGAGAACTTTGAACTAAATCAGATCATAGAATTGTAATATTAGTGTCTAACCATATGTTTTTGCCATCTGTGAATCATCCATTTCAGTTTTTACGTTGACACTTAGATATGTCTGTTTGCAAAAATACAAAATAGCCGCCAAAATAAATTTGAAAGCTGACAAAATAGTGATGGTTATCACAGTAGCTATGTTTCTCTGAAATTAGCAATATGTTGTTGCTGATCCACTAAAGCATTACATAATACATCGTGATGAACATGTACATGTAAATCTTCCTGTGGGCGTATTTGTGAAGAGTTCATTGTATGTGGAAATATTATAATTAGCGTAAGCGACGTTGTAGCTCTTTCACATTAGCATAGGCTTCATAGTGATTATGTATCTATATACTGGTACGTGGAATGTGCAATAATATAAACACTGACTGATATAACAAACAGCAAGTTTATTTATTCATTTGAAATTGTCTGCTGCAGATAGGAGCGAGACAAATTCTATAGCAGCAACATGCCCAAAAACACGCAAGATGTTCTAGTGTTTATAGAGAAACTACATTACAATCACTAGACTAAAGTTACATTGTAAAAATCATTAAATTGTAGCCCTACCAATATTATCAAAATGAGACAAATTCAAAACTTTGTCTAAACCAGCAATTTGTACCTGGGAGCTGTAATATTAGTGTCTAACCATATGTTACTATTTCGGCACAGCACCTTTCATTTAAACATCAGTGTCATCTGCAATCAAAGTTATTCTTGACTTATTGTGTCCTATGTACATGACCCGTTGTGTCAAAATAACATCAGCTTCTTCATGTTTGGAAACGAAGTGCAAAAGCGGATGTTTTTACCCTTTACAAACCAATTTTATCATAGTCTTCTGTTACTACAAGGTGGTGGTCAACTGTGTTGTGATTGAACAAATGGCATTGAGTTTTGGCTTGTCGCATATAATAACTTATTCAATTGTATTTTGCTATGCCTATGTTTGAGCACTGAATCGCGTGGTGGAGTGCTCATTTTAGGCATGTCTAGGAAATTAACCTGTAGACATGCCAAGATGGTCGCAGTTTTGCAATGTAATTTCATACTGAAACACTGTGACCTTTCGCACAATATATGAGAGTGACTCAATTCATCCCACGTCAGTGACCTGGTGTCAAAGATCAGTGCCTGCACTACTATACCATTGAAGTTCTATCAGCAGTATGTAACTGCATGCGAAAGTTATCCTCCTCCTTGCATACATGTGTGTCATCTAGGGTGACACATAAGCCCCCCAGACATTGCTCGCAAAGTCATTCGTGAGTGTCTGTGCAACATTTCTATTATTGCTTGTTCGTTTTTTGGGGTATCAAATATTACCCCTTCTTGACCACAACCTTTTCTCATCCATATGATAAGGGATTAAACTACGCGACACTTTATATTTTTTATTTCTACTTATTATGTCATACCTTGTCTCTAGTCATCTTTATCAAGGCTTATTGAGCTATATTAAGTGTCTATATACATGATATAGCCACGTTTACATACAAAAGGAGTTGGGTAGCTTTGCTTCACTGAACCATAATATTTACATTGCAGCGGATTGCATCCCTGTGGACTTTGGTTTTCAAGCCTATCCTTTTAGGGGATTGTAACGTAATATTGGCCGTCGTTTTGGAGGTCTTCAAACTTTGGCCGTCCCATCCAAAGTTGCCCAAACAGGAAAACTGGCAGTACAAAAAGACGGCTGGCTAGATGAGTCACTGCCCTGTGGTGCACCCCATTATGCAACTGCAAAGGAGAGGAGGATTACAAAAATACATCATGGCTGTCACATGAACTGAATTATTGTTTTGCTATTAGTGTCAAACATATTATGTAACCTGTTCCCTTTCATGGTATAAAATTTCATCCATCGGTTGCTAAGATTCTTATTTCAATAAAGTTATTGTGATTTACCATTACATTGTTATTGACTTTGCATAGGCTAAACAATCTGAAAAATGAATTTTGGTGTCTATTTTCTATGTGTGAACTGTAATGACAAAAACAATGCTAGAAATTGACTGCTGCTGTGCATTACTATCAGAAAAGTGGTATTACTTGATATTCTGAGTCAAATGGTTCAAAAGTTAGGTTTTATTATGCGGCAGCGGCCATCTTGGCAGCAATCTTGGTGGCCATCTTGGATTTCTCAGTTAGCTCAAGGATAGTCGCTTGCTATCCGCTGTGATATTCATTATGGAGGTCCTAATGATTGAAAATCCACCGTAATTATCAATACAAACCATGTAAATAGCTACAAAAAAGTGGTGTCCCTTCACAATATTTGAAATTGACGTTTTCTGTGGAATAGCGGCCATTTTGGCGGCCATCTTGAATCTGTGCACTCTAATCACAAATTAAATGCCAGAAATGGACTGCCGGTGTGCATTACTATGAGAGAAGTGGTATTACATGACATTCTAAGTCAAATAGTTCAAAAGTTAAATTTTATCATATGGTTGTGGCCATCTTGGCGGCCATCTTGGATTTCTCGGTTAGCTCAATAATGTTCGTTTTCTATCCGCTTGATTTTCATTATAGAGGTGCTAATGATGCGAAATCCACCGTAAAAAAACTTTATCATTCCAAGCAGGGTATACCTGGGTGGCACCCTGACTACGAGCATTTCTAAGGTGACAACATTAAACACGTTTTTCTCAGTTAGCATGTTCTTGCATGGAACCCTATATAAGTAGATTATTAAGCAATTCAATGACGAGTTAGCAATTTATTTTCAATGTTGTATATCTGTTCCTTATTTGATCCAATATTTTTTATAGACAAAAATATGGACTATATATAGGAAGTGTCGCATGAGAACTTTTAATCTACAATATTGATAATATTATATTACACATGGCATTGTATATTGTGAATAATTTAAAAATACGTTTTTGCGGGGTGTTAGATGACAAAATATGTGTTAAACATAAATGTAGCTTAGAAGCTGAAGGGTTAATAAAATAATAATCCTGCAGTGCTATATCTCAAACGTGTTAATACAATATCATTGTATATGCTTATTTGTAAGCAGAACGCATACACCTTTCATTTTCACAGAAAAAAATGTATTTTGCTTTCAGGGATTAAAGGGTCAAAACAGTGCTTGGCAAACAGTATTTCTAATTCGGGACACCCAAATTAGGTTTATAAAGGAAATGCTGACCTCACGTTTAAGTAATTTAGGAAAGTATTAACAATTTATTTTTAATATGTCATATGCTTTCGTTTTAATCCGTTATCTTGTGTTTATTTATAAATGAATTGGAGGACAATATCTGGATTATACGGCTCAAAGTGTTGAATAAAGATCTACAACCTACAACAGAACATTGATAATGAATTATAACACATGTGAATTGTGAATGTTCTAAAAATAGTAGGTCCTAGTCTATTGAATAATAAAATGTGTGTTTGATATAAATTTTACTTCTAGTAACCAAAGGGTTAGTTGAAAAAATTATCCTTTTATAACTTAAGCATGACTAATGTAATAATAAAATATTATTTTACATGCTTATTTGTTTACAAAGAGCGTAAATCTTTTCTTTTTACATAGAAAATAGTGGTAATTTTAGCCAAAATACAGCTTGATCAATATTACTGATTATAGGTGGCTTTTATTATAATAAATATTATGGTATTTTTTGTACAACATGATGTAATATACTACAAAATATCTATACAATCATATTAAAATAGGTCTTAAATATATTACTGACATAAAAACATGGTTAAATCAGACAATGATAACAATCAGAGAATGCGTGGATCTCTGACGAAATCTAGCGAAAAGTTAGATTTTCGCTAATGGCCGCTTGTTATTTTTGCAATTTTTAATATAAAGATAGCTGAAATTTTAAATCTCTTTAACCCTTTAACCGCCGGTGCCGCATATATTCGGATTTTCATTTTTTATTAGCACATTAAGTAACACATTTTAAAAGTGTGAAAGATAAAATGTGACATCAACCAGCAAGATTTGAAAAGAGTTGATCTCCATTTTGTCAAATCTGAATAATTCTCACTCACTTGAAGCTGTGGATCGCGTCAGCGAGACACAACTTCAAATGGGTGAAAATTCAAATTGAATAATTTGGCGGTTGAAGGGTTAAGTAGACACAACGAGTTGTTTTTTAACAGATTACCACCTTGAATTTGGCGGTCATTTGTTTTCAGTTTTTAACACTTTCCAGTGCAATAAAAAACTGTTATCTGCCTATAGCGCTCATCTATAGTATCTTTATGACATATCTGGATAGATATATCGTTTGTAACAGCGATTTCACCATGTTGACACGATAGAGTTTGATGGCTAGCTGAAATATGATTTAAATATAACAGTACTGCCTCCTTTTAGGCCGGTCTCAAAAGGGTTTTACACCAATTGCGTCACTTAAGACGTTCATATCTGTAATCACAGGCCCAAAACATCAATCACAGATTCGATTGATGTACTCACTATGTGATATAAAGTATTTTTTTTTGAGTGTGTGTATGCGTGTGTGTGTGTGTGTGTGGGGGGGGGGGGTAATTCAAAAGCCCCCTCCCTACTTAACGCACCAATTTCAAAATTTAAGATCGACCATTTTGAGTCCCCCATACCACCAGCTGATGACTTTAACTATCAAACCTCTTTTTACTGGAGATGTGATACAAATCTCTGCCAGATCCCACATCATTACGGGACATTTTTCAATTTCACTTGCAGCGTTTAGGGGTGGGTGGTTTGCAAATCTCATCTTTACGGATGGGAAGTCAACTTTATGAAGAGCCCCCCCCCCCCCCCCCCCTGGGGGAAAACACAAACTAGCTTAGTCACCAAGCAATCGGGAACTAATATTTTGACCGTTTGTCAGAAGTATCAATCAATAAATAAATTGGCTTTGAGCTGATCTAATTATCATTATCTAGACCAAAAGAAACCCAATATTTTATAAATGTTTCTCCGGCATCGGTGTCGCTGGTCCAACATTAGAACAACATTGGGCGGATGTGTCGTGTTTGTGTTGTTCTGTTTATCAAAGCTACTATTCATGATTTTTATGGTTGGCCAAACCAGTCATACTGAGCACATTAAATCGTTTTAATGCGCGCATTAAATCGTTTTATTGCGCGCATTAAATGATTAATGTGCGATGTAATTCAATTTATGAGCACAATAAATAATTAATGCGCACACTAATTCAATTTATACGCGCATAAAATAATTGATGTGCGCTCTTATTCAATTTATGAGCGCATCAATCAATTATTTAATGCGCTCATAAAATTTAAATAACGCGCACATCAATTATTTAATGCGCTCATAAATTCAATTAAAGTGCACATCAATTATTTAATGCGCGCATAAATTTAATTAAAGTGCGCATCAATTATTTATTGTGCACACTAAAAGGATTTGACGCGCGCATAAATTGAAATAATGCGCGCATGTTGATGTGCGATGTAATTCAATTTATGAGCGCAATAAATAATTATTGCGCACACTAATTCAATTTATGCGCGCATAAAGTAATTGATGTGCGTTCTCATTCAATTTATGAGCGCATCAATCAATCATTTAATGCGCGCATAAAATTTAAATAACGCGCGCATCAATTATTTAATGCGCTCATAAATTCAATTAAAGTGCACATCAATTATTTAATGCGCGCATAAATTTAAATAAAGTGCGCATCAATTATTTATTGTGCACACTGAAAGGATTTGATGCGCGCATAAATTGAAATAAGCATCAATTATTTAATGTGCGCACTAAAGGGATTTGGTGCAGATAGCATGACTCAGTATGACCCGTTTGGCCAACCATAAACCATAATATTGATCATACGACATATCATCAACTTAAGTATTGAGGACATACGTTCGGTCTATCTTTACACACTGTGTGTAGGTGTTTGCTTTCTAACTCCAAGTGTGGATTTAATAAATTTTAGATGATTTCGTAGCTTGGGAAGCAACATGAGAAAAAGTTTTTTTTAACACGTAATTAGCGGACTTGGTGCTATACAAAGGAAAAAATAAAATGGCAATTTTATTACATACCAGCTTGATGTCTGTATTACACAGCATAATTCCAAACTTATGATATCAACCATTATACATAAAATGCAACAAAATGAAGTTTTCAATATAATTATATGGTATCTATATGTCACAATTGTTTCTGCTAGTGTGGATCAAAATATAATTTACTGCATAAAATTATCAAATACATATAACCATGAAGCACTAGACTGTAAGGTATGTGCTGAGGTTTGGACATAGCTGTTCAACTTTAAACTTCCTCAAATAAGTATCATTTTTTTCATTATGGATTAGATAAATTTTGATTTTTTTTGCAAATTGTGTTATCGTGGTTATTATGTTACGCAATACATTGTTGTGTGCTATAATATAATGTATGTATAATGTAATGTTACAATTAATTAATATACTACACTAATGTAACTACACTAATTTTTTTATTTAAAAACTGTATATTGACCTTCTACTACATTTGTATATTACTGCCAACCATATGTTCGCCTTTAAACTAGACTACCACATTATTCAATTTCACCTGACAGAAAAAATAAATAACTTGCTTAGATAATCAATTAGCCTAAATCATATTGATTATGTTAGATACAATGATGTTCCAAGGTACAATATATAAAACTACTAAAAAGCACAGTTTCACTGAGTAATGTAAATTAAAGTATTTAAAAGTATAAGAAATCAAAATTATTATTCTTAGGATCAATTCCGTCATGAAAGGCCGACCCATTTTTAGTACAACTCTACCAACTGGCATAGCTTTAGTTGATGAGATACTCTTTTGTAATTTTAGTTTTTTCTTCAAGTGAAAATATGTTGTTAATTCTGTAATGATAAATACAAATATACATACAGTATTTGTAGATCCCAGAATCGATGCAAATGTTTGGAAGTGCTTGAGACAATCAAAACATGTACAAAACGTATCTAAATAAGTCTCACCATGCACAATTTCAGGTGAGACGTGATAAATTTCGAACAACGATACGCACAGCCAGATGAGTGGCAATATAACCGATATATACTTAAGCCATCTAAGTTGATGTCTGAATGGATACCTAATTTTCAGTGCCACAATAATAAAAGATAGAGTTTTGAAGATCAGGCTGATCTGTAAAGTGATTGATATAACTGTTCTTAGTAAAATACATAATATACTTTTCCTCCATAATATAGAATTCAAATTTCTTATATCAACAGCAAATAACGCCAAATAATATACAACACCAAATATATCAGCTATTATATAATTGAATTTTGAGATAAAGTAATATTTTTTCTGTGACGTGTTCCACGGTTTATCATATATTATCTTAAATATCATTATCGAGGTTATCAACAAACAAGTCATAATAATTATATAGAAAAAATATTTCATATACATATTTTGAAATAATCCCCAACAGTTGCCCGAATCACTTACACGTGTACATTTTATATGTGAAGATAATATACAACAAATGGTAAAATCCGATACTGTTATATTGCAAACGGGAGATATATCTAATAAAAGATAGCCATCGTAATATATATATTTCATTTCTATCAATACCACGTTGAACATTGTTTTGTGCATTTGTATAACCTTAATGGGATTATTGCTTATATACAATACCGTCAGGTACTCCAGTTGAACATCTTTGTCTGTGATATATGTTATTAAATTTAAATTGAGATCCAGTGCCAAGATCCCGCTGAAGAAGCGATGTGCAAAAAAGTGGAAATATGCCAATTTATTTGTACTGAAATTAGCAAATAGTAGTTGATTGTCCTCGTTATATAAGTTTGAGTTTAGTGTTATATTCTGAAGTGAACATGCATACATGGAAATATATACCAGATTATGTAGACTGTAGTTGTGTATATGGAAATATGTATGAACTCCCGACAGCACTAAACCTTTGGAATAAGACACCCGTGATCGCTCTCCCCATGTGTTAACCACATCACAAGTCATCATATAGCCGTCACATACACATCCTTCAGGACACGTCGGACAGTTTAGTTCATCATCAGGAGAATGAAGACAAGCTACATTCCCGTCACAAACCTCTTCAAAACTCACACAGCGGTTCTCACCACGGCATTTTAAAAACCCAGGACAATAGTAGAGGTTACAGAAAGTTTCGTCATCTCCATAGAGACAATCTGCTTGTCCATCACATACTGCTGACACTGGAATGCAGTAATAATCTCTACATTTATACATTCCTGGACACAAGATATGTTCACATATTTGCTTGGTGAAGCCGAAATTACATGGTGTGCTGTGTAGACCTATATTACACCTCTGATGCATGGCCACACCTTGACCACTTCGTGAACAGAGAACTGTACGAGGTTCATACACATGCGGATTCACATTTTGAGGTGTGGTAAAAGATGACAATGAATCTTTCACAAACAGATTACGTTCACGAGAATAATATTGAAATATATCCATATCAGGAATGTTCATTATATCAATAAAATGACCAGCGGTAGTTGTTAACGATGATAATTTAATTTGTTCTAGTATTCTTGTGTGACAAAAATGTGCCTCGTTTATTAACACATCGGGCAAATAAACACCGTCACAAATATTATGTACATATATTGTAGATGTATCCACAAAACAATTATTGTTTAGTTGACATGGAACGTTAATAGATATGTTGAAACCAAAATCATCTGATAATAATGTCTCAATATCACACTCCCTTTCGTCGCTCTTGTCAAAACAGTCATCCACATAGTCACATTTATAAATGAATAATATACACGTTTTGTCCTCACATTCGAAGAAAGGGTTTGTGCATGCTTTGGGGGATAGTGAGTTACTATGTTTCTCGCAAACCAAAGCATCAACGTCAACTAATGTATCACAATCACGGTATTTCCCACCAAAACCGTTCAGATATTTATCATCAAGATGTGGTTGATAAAGGCCTACTTCGAAATTAATCAAGTATTGAACGATTCCACAATGAGAACCGATACGTGTAAATATCTTAATAGATGGTGCTAAAGCTAGGGCCATTGGTAATATTCGAAGAAGAATATTTCGAGCTGGATATTGGTTGATTAAACCACCAAAAATAACATTGCTTATCCTCCAAGCATTAGCGAGGGCTTCAGTTGAGATAAATGTTTCTTTCTGATTATATTTCATTTGATAAAAGTGTATCTTATTCATTATTTTTTTAGCATCTATTGGTGAATGTGTATTGAACTCAATATCAACAGACAACACTGAACTTTTCTGTTGCCAGCAAATATAATTTGCTTGTGAAAAGGATATACTTTTTTCTAAACCAAAAACTGTGAAACATTTTTGTGTGCCCTCAATCAAAAACCAACCTTCATCGCAACTCTTGTTCAAAGGGTTAAACGCAAACGAAAACGGAATATACTTGATGGCTGTTTCTTTCTGGCAAACAATGGAAGCTAGAATTGGTTGGTCACACGGAACAACGACCCATATGATAGTTCTATGATCAAAAATCCCAATCGTGCAGTTCTTCGTCAGAGAATTCGAGGGTTGCATTTCAGTTACTTCTAAACGTACATTAGCCTTTACTAATTTTGTATTGTTTTCCACATCAACAGAAATTAGTATCTCAGACTCTGCAATAGATATCGAGTTTATGACAGGGTCGTACCAGTTCACCATCGTAAGAGGTTTTCCATCGGTCCAGTAAGAGAATGTCCCCTGAAAACAGATTTATTCATCATCATCATCATCATCATCATCATCATCATCATCATCATCATCATCATCATCATCATCATCATCATCATCATCATCATCATCATCATCATCATCATCATCATCATCATCATCATCATCATCATCATCATCATCATCATCATCATCACCACACTAATTATAACACTACGGTCATCATCACACTAATTATAACACTATGGGAATGGTAAACGTCATTGTAATAGTTACCTTCACATCTCGTTTTAAGCCCAAGAATATCCCAGCTCCCATGTCTGCTGCGTTTGCAAAATAAGCTTTGCAAAGATGATCTTCTGGTGTTTTTGTGTTTGTATAACATTTATCTTCTGTGTCATATTGAAATAATACCATGTGTTTTCTTTCACAATGAGTCTGTGCTTCTTCCCATGTCACCAGCCTGTCAGTAGAATCAGAAATTAACCCTACAGCGCTGAAATAGTTTTGTCTTTGAATACCTATATTAGTTAGAAATATTTAAAAAAAATTCAGTGCGGGGACCGTCTTAAAAATGCGTCAGAATCTCTTGTATACAGACGTCAGATTCAGACGTATAAAGGCGGTTACTGCGCTGAAAGGGTTACAGAATTAAAACAACAAATGTCAATTTCAGAATTTCGTAAATCTAATAATTTCGCTCAAGGTCATTTCCACTATATCTGTTCAAATTGACATAATGGGGAAAATGAAACATACTTTGGTGACCATTATGATGTACATGATTCAAATACACAATATGGGTGCTTAAAGGTGTAGTCAACTGTCAAAATTCGCGGGACAAGGGTCCCCCAGAAGGCAATAGTGTCCGTGGGTAAGCCAAGGCCCTATTCCATAATAATACTAAATATGCGTTTCATACCCAAAGCCTCATTAAGAGCAAGTTCTCAAATCACAGCAAGTTCATATATACTTGAGTGACATCTATGAGGTAATAATTCAAAGCCCTTGTCTTTTGCCCCTACTTGGTCGCCTACTTGCAAACAAACTGACTGTATTACTGCCGGGATTTGGAAACTGCTTGACCCCCAAGTTTGTATTGTCACCCAGTAAACACAAAACATTTTTATGACTTTATGCAATGTTGGACCAACGTCGAAGACGTTGGGCCGACATTGCATAAATGTCATACAAATGTCTTGCGTTTGCTGCGCAGGAGGACTTTCTCTCAAACATTGTACATTTATCTAATGTTGGTTCAATGTTGGGCCAGCGTCGCAGACGTTGGCCTAACATTAAAACAGCATTGGATCAATGTCTCGTTTGAGTAGTATCTTGTAATCAGTTCAGCGGCTATATTAATGCCGTCAATCTGTACTCAATAGGCTACTGTTGGCCTACACTTGACAGTCCCAGGCATGCGCGTTTTGAAGCTGAATGATTCTTTAATATCTCCATAAATATTGTATACTTCTGTCATTTTACATAAATTAAAAATATATTCAAAATTTCTATGTTGACATGAGACATTTTGATGAGCAAACACTTGCGCAAAATTATTCAAGTACCTGTAGTCGAGTACTTTAGTCCAGTACTCGCCTCAAGCCTGTTTTACTGTAATAATAATCAGGGGGTAAAAATAAGCAGTGTCGCCAATAACTACATTAGGCATGCCAGGCATAGTGGTATCGTTAAATGTATTTAGACGTTATATAGCAAAATACAGGATGACCGCCATTTTAAAAACGAGGTTGAACAATATTTTGTTTTATATATTTTTTATTATTATGATACGATGGAACCATAATAATTACCTTGGTGTCTAACATAGCATTTTTCGGGTATGTCATAGTCATTTATAGTGGTGTAGCCAAAAAAACAGCTAATACGGTAGACATTGCGTAGTGGGTAAAATCCAAGATAGCGGTTATTTTTCAAGAGCAAACTTTAAAGTAACATATGTTCGACAGGATGAAGGCACACCATGATTTCAGTGTGTACAAAAAGCACCTTAGATATTGCATACTGTGCGAAATCCATTCATCCAAGGTAAACAACAAATTGCAAAAAGATGGCGGTATATCGTCTATTTATTAGGAAAAAGGGCATAGTAAAGTAATCAATCAAATATTCTCTTGCATCGAAATAAACACAATCCTGGAATACTTAAAAGGATTTGAATATGGTCCTCTTCATATTTTAAAACGTGGAAGTTTACGTTTATTTTAGAATAAAACACTTTTTAAAAGTTTATGATGCCTTCCCACCTTCCCGGATGTCTACCAAAGGTTTCTTTATGTCTGTCCCATGCACACATAACCCATCTGGCAACATCCATCCAACATCCATTTCATAGATTTTAGTGGAAACGTTATATATGACTTTAGTAAATACAAACTTTGCAATTTACCTACGATGTTATAAAATAATTGCAAATGAGTATAAAGTGTAAGCGTCAGTCTATTTTAAATTCTCAAAACATTAAACTGCAGAGTATCAAGGATCAAAGATAGGAAGGATCAAGAGGAATAAGTTGAATCTAAGGGCAGGGCGACAGAAAAAAATGGAATGGGCAGAGACCAGTATAACGAATGGTAAAGAGCAGGCAAACGAAAAGGCCACTGAAAAAGTGACTGAACAGGCCATTGAACAGAAATAACTGGGTCATTGCAGCATCATTTCCATCTATATCTCTCTTGCAGAACATTATACAGATGTAACATTCTATGTGGTGCCAAGCTTATTGTGAACCAACGATAGCACCTGCGTATAAATAGTATTAATAAATAACGGACTTCATACCTAAATTGACTATACTTAGCCTTATAGTCCGTAATTATAATTATTTGCTTATGGTACTTTACCTCTTGGGGAACATGTGCCATTCTTGGTTGCCATGATGCACCACTGTTGTGTTAGTAACCCCTATCGGGTACTGTGGGATATCTATACCGAGGTACAGTATACACCCATACTGATCACTGCATGTATTATTTGGTGGTGGTATAACTGTCACTCTGAACCCTCTCTGGTAAAAACCAGTAAATAGGTATCCATGTCCAACATATTGGTAAACGCTTGTTTTGCTTTCCTTAAGCACTGTCAACACAGCTGTAAAGTTGTTGCATTCTATAGGACAGTCCTTTGTGAAGGTCGTCACATCCAAACCAGTCTGCATTTTATCACCAACAATGTAGAACATATCAGTAGTAGTATCAAAAGGAATCACAAATGATAGTTTTAAACATTCAGATGTGATCGTAATTGAGTTAAGGAAGAATTCCCATTGTGCCCTCTGATACACTGGGTGATAATGACAATATGATTTCTGCAGGATAACCCCAAAACTTGATAATGGCCTTTCAATAATGCAAATATTGGGAACTGATATATTCACTCTACGTAAAAAATCGAATGTAGTGCTCTCTGATAGTGTATTTGTAATGTTGCTTATCTTTAGCGCTGACATCGGCCAGTTATCTGAATATAAAGCTGATGTAGTATAATTGGTCACATTAGTGTTGTGGTCCCTTACACAAGGTTGAAGTGAAGGAAATAATGCGACTTCTATACGTGATGCCCCTATATCTTGATGATAACCATTAATTTCTATGTCACAATATCCCATTTGTTTACCAAAATGTGTTGGGCAAATAAAGCGCTGGCAATATGTGTTGCCCTTCAGTATGACCTTACGTTTGCCTAAAAAAATGCTATTCGACGGAACATAATCAGTTGGGCATGGTTCGTCTTCTAGAGATCCTATTATCTGACCATAGGAATAACCAGGGTACCACACAAGGAGTATTGTTATATTTTGATTTTCACCATATATGATATAATCAGCTCTTCGAGAACATAAACGTATAACGGGCCCTACTCTGTAGATAAATAACCCACCATATTGACAGTTATGATCACCATCCAGCACTGTAGGTCCTGAATGCACAAAGTAGTTTATGCGAAACTTAAAAAACGCGTTGTATTTAGCAAATTTTCTGAAGCACACGATTCCGCGATCTTTATTGGTGTGTGCCATCATGTCCAACGGTAAACTGAATCTTTGTTGTCTATTGTAACATGCCATCCTAGATTTACTTTGATATCCAGATGATATTGATATATTTATATCAAGGCGGCTGAATACTAACCATCTCAAATAGATAACACCATTGAAAGTTGATGTAATGAAGGTGTTGTCATACACTTCATTCAAACGTTTTGATAACAACCCTGGACCATCAAGGAAAGTAGCATGAATCATCTCTTTGTTTCTTCCGGTAACAAATATTATATATTGTAAAGGATTGACTGTAACAATAAACTGATAAAAACTATCATACGTAGGATAAAATAGATGCTGAGGTAAAAAACGCTGATATGCTGACAATTTAGACACTTTGATAGGTGAATTCAACCAAGCACGTCTGGTGATGCTGTAAAATAGACTGAATGAGTAAAGCAGATCAGGTGTTAATACTATACCCATTGAGGTATGGTAATCATTGATAATAAATATTGACGACGGACGTTTTCCACATAGGAACACATCCCCAAACTCTGGAGTAAAAACAGCCAAGGCATGTGATTTACAGCCTAGATGTGACCATTCAAAGTGAAAATATAAAATATGAAAGTGCATGATATAGCCCGTTAGCACAGCAAAATGCAAATTATCTGGATTTTGTATTGTCATTTTAGAATTAATAATAAATATTCCACAATATCGTTTATTGTCAATATTTATCGTATTCTCATTTGAATAAGCTTCATTGACTTTCTTTGTCTTTTTAAGGCAAACTAAAATATGTATTCTAAAACAGTTCCTCACTGACAATATAGTTCCTCTCACTGAAGATACGAGTCTATCACTGCTTTGTCTTAAACAATCATAAACATCTTTCACTACAAATCTCTTCTGTAGCAGAAAACGATCGTTTGAATCTGATGTCCGATACGATATAGCTTGTGTGTGTGTCAGTAACCAGATGATAGTCAATATGTATTTCATGGTGACGTACAGGAACCTAAATGAACCTGTGAACAATAAAAGAAATATACAAGAAAATTACTAACAAAATATTACAAAATATACCCGGTAAGCACAAAACATTTGTATAACGTTTGTACAGTGTTGGTCCAACGGCGACGACGTTGGACTGACGTTGTACAAATGTTTTGTGTTTGCCGGGTATTGGGTCGATATAGTAAATCTGATATACATTCGATAATTAAATAACAGAAACAAGTTGCACGTGGTATCTCTGATGATCACCGATATCCCCATGAGCTAATTTATTCACACGGCTTAGCTGGCAAACATTTAATTATATTGCACATTAAAGGAAAGGTATAATGGAATTCAAAACGCTGAACAATCAATCACCCGCATACTCAACCCTTTAGCCGCCAAATTATTCAATTTGATTTTCACCCACTTGAAGTTGTGTTTCGCTGACGCGATCCACAACTTCAAGTAAGTGAAAAATATTCAGATTTGACAAAATGCATGTCTACTATACTATACTATCTTATACTAGGCTATTGCTTGCTGATTGACGTTTTATTCATCAGCACGCATCAAAGCTGATGGGTAATGTGCCAATAAAAAATGTAAAAAACCGAATATAATCGGTGCTGGCGGTTTAAGGGTAAACTAACGTATTTCAACCTACATACACAAACACACATCATTCATTAAGATGCAAAAGTAGCAACAACAAACTAAATATACCAAAAACACATCATAACTATCCAAGATATAATGGCCTGGAAATTTGAAACTACCATAATGATAAAACTCGCAACGCTAGTAACGTGTTACAATATGCAGATTTAGAAGTGATAGCTTTTCAACATTCTAGATAAATACGTAAATATATGGCCTAACTATGATGTTTTAAATTTTATTTATCTTATCATGCAAACTAGAATCCAATTATCGATCGTTTTGTTCCTCAATATCATAAAATGAAATAAAATAAATATGGTTTTAGGCCACATATACGCTTGAAATGGATAGAAGCTGCTGGACGGGATGGAGGCCTACGGGAGTGCAGGCGTTCTGACATAAAATTAGTCAGGTATTGCGATACTTCTTTGTGCAAGAATTTGCAAAATAAATTTGTGCTATGTGCATATCTACGCGTTACCAATGTATGGAAACCAGTCGTGAAAATAAAGAATTGGATGTATTTTTGTTCGGAACTACTACAATTCGGGACGCCTCACTTCGGACGTTTTGCAGCCGCTGTTAGAGATCGAAATGTTGTCCAATGTGTTTTTAATAATGGTGGTTGAAGTGTTGGAGTGCTGTTGTGCCATAGGTCTAGATGATAGACCAACGCTGAACGGGCAATGGACCATACCTCAGGCAACATCAGCATGATGCTGTTGGTTATAGAGATGTATGAGGGTCAAAACGTGCTAAAAGTCAGTGGAGTCTAGTGTTCGTTCTTCTTTAGAAGTGCTAGGACAAAATGTTGAGAAAGTGCGAGTGTGAGCGAACTATTTCTCCTGCGCTGTCCGATTGCGGTCGTCAGATCTGGTGCGTACATCTATACCACATCGGGATACCGCAGTACGTGCGGGAGTGTAATACATATAACCAGCTAGTTTACCTGCTCTGTCTAATCATTTGAATATATTATCTCTGACGATACTGCAGTGATAGGACTATTTTTGCACGGTTTATCACACTGTTATAGAGAGGGATATATCCTAACCAATCTAATAAACATGTCTGTCAAACTTTTCTCAACGGTTTCTATTGTATTTTTTCCCGTAGATTTCAAATCTGCCAGATACCATTCGAGATTTTGCATATTTAATTAGCTAATTTGCATATTTCCAAAATGGCCGCCGAAAAAAAGTAATCGGCTATCAATACAGTTCCGGCAATCCTAGAAATGTGTTTTTTGGCCCTGAGTTCGGGTTTTGAGATCCCATAATGCAATTTTGACAACAATATTAATTTTGGGGTCATTGGAAGGTCATAGGTCACGTGACCATTGAATACAATATCCAACATTCACGTTTTAGCAAAACGTGCACAACTTAACCTTTTTTGGATAAAATGATGATTTGAATGCCTGATTATATATATTTATTTTCAGAGAGTTACATCTTATACACAATACTATATCTATTAATACAAGATGGCCGCCATAATTCAAAATGGCCGCCAGCCGAATCCAAAATCAAGATATCTTAGTTTCTGGTTATCATATCTAAGCGATCTTAGTGGGCTTGATTAAGTTTTCTTGGACCAAGGAATACAATGCCAAACATCATTATACTGTCAAATGATATTTTAGAGGTTTTTGAAGTGTTTTTGATCTCTATAGGTTGATATTTTGGCAAAATTGTGTGATACATCTACGCCACCATAGTTATATTTGGATGACTTTTTCCCAGAATGAGTTTATCATCCGCACACTGTTCTGAATTCACATACTAACATGATATAACGTTAAGCCATATAAATTACATGTGTATGACAGCGACAAAATAGGTAAATAAACATCATTTACATTATAAAACGACACTGTTATGTTGTAGAGTATGTAAAACTACTACCCAGGGGGTTAACATCATATTTTCTGGAAAACTGACAGTCTGACACGGCGTGTTGTGAAAAGTTGGGCACCTGAAATGATATCTACATATATTTAGGATCACAACCTAGGTGCACAACCTTGCAAATCGACTACTGGAAATTGACAGGAGGCCAATAATGGCGGCCATTACCGAGAAACTTTAATTTGTCAATATCTCGGTCAATATTTAAGATAATTTGCTTTTAAAGTTCTCTAAACTTATCTTTTAAGGGTCAAGGATCAATATAGAGCCAACCCTGAAGTGATTGTATGTCTTCTTAACATGATAGTACACAAAGCCATGCATTTGATAGTGTGAAATTAATGTTTTGCACTAGATATTATTAATCTCGTTTGATAAGAAAACATTTGACCGAACAGGAATCAGCTTGCCATTTTCTACAACCCATCCATAGTCCTAAGGCTTGAGGATGGCTTGGCTGCATGCTTTATATGCTGTTGGAAAGCATTTTCATTGGGTGGCAACAACTTCAGCAGTGTTGACTTATTAATATTATTTAAGAAAAAACTGTTGTGACTGGTCACACACATATATCGTGATTTCAATGGGAGCACCATCATCAGCAAAGTCTACCAGTGTAGTTATATCATTCAGCCAACTTTAACATGCCAGTAGAGAATGAATAGCCGATGGTATCTCGTCCGTTGACAATGTGAATAAATGACAGTGCCCTAAAGTTTGCATGACCCATTGGAGCGGCAAAACTCGTGAATGGATAGCTGTCTTGAGATGAACGACCAATAACCAAATATACAATACAATGTATGTGACTGTAATTAGTACACTCTGTTTTATCCACCACCTAAGTGAAATTTAGTTGAACAAATGCAAGGATCACTTTGTTCCTCTTGGTACCATGTCTGACATAGAAAAGCAAGAAAGCGAGTCTTGTTGGAAAAATTCTTGAAAACCACTTGGACCGCTCTCTGTTATCTATTTTGCTATGTTCAGCAGAGGTTCTAGTCTTGATGTGAAAGAAATGGTGTCCAAAGCTGCCATTACTTTGAAGATCACAATTATACGAAGCTCTTGTCACCCGTGAATGACTAGAACCAGGAACCAAAATAGTATATAAGCGAAATTGATTCGTCTGACAAGAGTAATGACATTTCTACTCTTCGGCAAATAACACACAAAAAGTAAGTGGTGGAGACATTAACATTAATAACTTTATTGGTGATCATGAATGTAGCAATATGCCTCCATCATTGTTTGCAGAAAACGGAAATAGCATGATAGCTGATGATGCCATGGTGCTCACATTGAAATAACGGTAGATGTGTATGACCAGGCAAAGTAGCTTCTTGTGAACACATAATCCAACTTCGATGGCTGTGATATAGCTATATATACTCCGATTCATCAAGTTTTATAATAACAAATCACTGCTGAAATTACTGCCACCCTCTTGCTTCAGAACATCATCTAAAGCGGGCAGCATTGGCAACAGCACTTGACAAGTCAGCTTACATCGCCAAGCTTACCTGCAAGCCTGAGGATTATGAACGGGTTGTATAAAATGATAAACTGATCCCAGATAAATCTACAAACCCACCAAGGCTACCATATATGACACACACAATGACACGTGGCTGCAAGAAGGGTTGCAACAAAATCTGCTCGAGTAAGAGGAGAAAAATCCCCTGCTATGTAGAAGACTGTCAGAGATATCTAAGCAAAGGTTGCTGCGTACAACACCTTGAGACTTTGATGACGTGAGCGTGGGGTGATAAGGCATGGTGGGTTACTGCCCGATGTTCTGGGCATGTCTAGGGGGATTTACACTCAGACATGCCCAGACGATCAAATACTTAGGTTTTGATATGCAATTTATTGCTGAAACACCGACGCCTTTAGCACAGCCCCGCTATCCTCTGGTCGGATAGTCCTCAAGAGTCACAATATTTGAGGGTAACTCCATTCATCCCACATGAGAGACCTAATGTCAAACACTATTGCCTGTAGTTTAGGCTCTAGGACGGCCAACATCAGTGCCTGTACTGATGCGGGAGCTGCATTGGCACCACTATTGAGTGGATGAAACAGGCTACCCAGCTGGCAATCCGACACAATATTATAGCCAGCCACGTGTAGACTGCAGCTTCCCCACCATGCAACAGACGGGACAGAGCCCAAATGACCCTCCCCAGGTGAGTGCGAAAAGTACTGCTACTAGCAATCATCCCAGTACCCCTTAGACTGACTATGTTATGAAGTGATTATAATGCCAAATGCTATATCACTGCAAGGGCTAATACTTATTCTATTATAAAGTTTTTGATCAATAAACATTATCATTGTTATGACATCGAACGCTCATGATGTTTTCTTATCAAAAGTGATTATTCTTATACAGTGTGACACATTATTTCCAAAACATAAAAGAAGAGTTGTGTGTATATAGGCCTACTGGTATACATATTTACAAGACATAACATCACTTTAGGACTGGTTTTATATTGATCTTTGACCCTGAAAATATTGGTCTAGACAACTTTAAAAGCAAATTATCTTAAATATTGACCGAGATATTGACAAATTCAAGTTTTTCGGTAATGGCCGCCATTATTGGCTTCCTACCAAATTCTAATAGCCGATTTGCAAGGTTGTGCACCGAGGTTGTGATCCTAAATATATGTAGATATCATTTCAGGTGCCCAAACTTTTACAACATGCCATGTCAGTTTTCCAGAACATATTATGTCTACCCCTTGGGTAGTAGTTCTGGGTAGTAGTTCTACATACGCTACACAATAACAGTGCCGTATTATAATGTAAATGATATGTCTGTTTATCTCTTTTATCGCTGTCATATACATGTGATGTATATGATTTTACTTTAGATCATGTTAGCATGTGAATTCAGATCAGTGTGCGGATGATAACCTCATTCTGGGAGGAAGTTATTCAAATATAACTATGATATAACACAATTTTGCCAAAATATCAAACTATAGAGATCAAAAAGACATCAAACATCATTTGAAAGTATAATGATGTCCAATCTAGACACTAAGATGGCTTAAATATGATATCTAGAAGCTAAGATATCTTGATTTTAGGTTCGGCTGGCGGCCATTTTGAATTATGGCGGCCATCTTGTATTAATAAATATAGCCTTGTGTATGCGATGTAACTCTCTGAAATCAAATATATAATATCAGGCATTCTAATCATCATTTTATCCCCAAAAAGTCCATTTGTGCACTTTTTGCTAAAACGTAAAGGTGGGATATTGTATTTCAATGGTCACGTGACCTATGACCTTCCAATGACCCCAAAAATAACATTGTCGTCAAAATGGCATTATGGGATCTCAAAACCCGAACTTAGGGCCAAAATAACACATTTCTATGATTGCCGTGACTGTATTCATAGCAGATTACTTTTTTGTGGCGGCCATTTTGGAAATATGCAAATTAGCTAATTAAATATGCAAAATCTCAAATGGTATCTGGCAGATTTGAAATCTACGGGAAAAAACACAATAGAAACCGTTGAGAAAAGTTTGACAGACATGTTTATTAGATTGGTTAGGATATATCCCTGTCTATTACTGTGCACAAGGTTATCACAAGATCATCGCTGTTCATCATGAGAGTGTCAACTTAGCCTGGGAACGTGGAACCTATGCTGGTCTCACTGGTGACTGCCCTATGTTCAGAAGGTTCTATGTTCAGAAAATATTTGTTTAAAAGGTTCTATATTCAGAATGTTCTATATTCAGAAGGTCCTATATTCAGAAGGTTCTATGTTCAGAAGGTCCTATATTCAGATATATTCAGAAGGTCCTATATTCAGAAAATTCTTTGGTTTACGTAGAAATCTTTCAGTTTCAGGTAAATTGCAGTGCAATATAACAAATCACAGGCTCTCTTTGTTTTAGCTCATTCGGTCAAAGGTCAGATGAGCTTTTGTCATAGCGCGTTGTCCGTCGTCTGTCCGTCCACAATTTGCCAAAATCGCTATTGGGACTTAATTAACATAGTGAACAGCCCCAAACCAGGAGTGATCACAGAAGGATTGTCTCCGCAATTCAGGAATATGACACTCCTGTAGATCTGGTAATTTCCGCGTGGTCAAATTTTTGCGAATTTCTGATTTTGGGACTTTTCACTTTAATAGTGTTATTATAATAATAATTTTCGCGAGATTCTGGAATTCGCGAATTTCTTCTCCTCCAGAAACTCGTGAAAATTAAAACCTCGCGAATATCACCAGATCTACATTATATCTGAATTCAAATCCACCTAAATACGGGGCTAGTGTGAACGTGGCATATAGCCTAGACATAGACTAGAAAGTTCAAACCAAAAACACCTGCAGTTACAAAGATGAGCTATATACGGCGCCATTGACACTTTTCTTTCTTTCATTTTTTTTCTTCATTTTAGTCCATTCCGGGGAGGGGGGGGGGGTGTCTATAACCCCCTGCATATCCCCAAAATGCGTTGTAGGCCCCTATTGTTGAGTTGACCAATTAGAGTCTTGTTTTAACTATAGGCCTGTCATGGGCCACAATTATTTTGGTAAATCTGTAGAGCATCCCTTACGTCGATTCCTCAACGATTCTGAACCGATTTCTTTGAAATTTTGCACAGGCCATCTTTAGGTCAAATCCTAACACCGGTAAAAATTTACTTAGACCATTCGACATGTAATATAAATCCATAATTAACGTAATGAGTTGATAGAGGGACGTCATAATTTCAATTTACTACATGTCAAATCGTCTAACTTTAAAATATTGCATATAATTTTACGTTTACAAAATTTCATGAAAATCGGTTGATATTAATGACGGAGTAATTAACAAATTAACGAAAAACATGCGCTACCGGTTAGTTCTGTCCTAATGTATAGCGTGGGATGGATGGAGTTAGCCCTGGATTGATTCGTTTTACCCGAGAGCGATCTCGACCCCAAGGTCTGAAAAATGCTCACAACTTTTTAATGACTGTGAGGAAAATGATCTGAGCATGCGACATCTTAGCTAAAATGTTACTGATTAAAAAAAACTATTTTCTTCAGATATGACCGTCCCACGATTTTGTATGGAGTCAATCTGTGGCTGACACCTATTCCAGCCACTGCGGCTGGGATGAAGTTACCCTCTGTTAGGCTCCTATTGTTACTCTGGGCAAGGACGTTCTATATAGAACGTCCTTGCTCTGGGGACTATCCGACCCGGGGATATCGCAGCTGTGTGAAAAGCTAAGGTGTTTCAGCATTACATTGCATAATAAAACCCAAGTGTACGACCGTCTGGGGGTAATATCTCTATAATAGTCAGATTCACAGTAAATTCATCAACCAGGGTGAATGAATTTCGCGGATTCCTCAGTTTCACAAGGTAGTTTCACAAGGTAGTAAGAAGAAGTTAGACCCTTTGACATGTAATGAAATTAGGAGACGACGCTAATGGGTTTATAGAGGGCGATATATACAATATTTTTCAATGAAAATACTCTCAAAAACCTACCATGCCCTATCACTCTACGCTCACATCATCATCTGTATATCATTCATCTAAAATAAATTGATTAAATAATATTTTTCTCATTACCAGCGTGCATCATTACCACCCGGTATATTTACTTGTAAAGGTTGTGATATCTGCATATTTACCTACCACCACACACCACTTAGACTTTACATTTAACAGCGAATAATCCCATAGACCACATTTATCAGATAAAATAATTGATATTTCTACATCTATATCACTCGTTTTTATATGGTATTTCGAACAACGTAACTCCTTTGGAATATAATTATAACTGTCATATTTACAATTTAATGAGTCCAGCAAATTTGATCAAACGTCACTAATTTTAAGCTTGGAAACCCACTGGGTATACAACGTTTCTGCGATATTAAATGAACGTCATCGACGTTGATTCAACGTCGTGTGCCCAATTGGAACTGACACATTATAGTCACCCATGCTTTCTATACATAGGACCTTCTGAACAAATATTTCTGAACATAGGACCTTCTGAGCATAGAACCTTCTGATGATAGAACCTTCTGAACATAGAACCTTCTGAACATAGGACCTTCTGAACAAAGGACCTTCTGAATATAGAACCTTCTAAACATAGGACCTTCTGAACATAGGACCTTCTGAACATAGAGCTGTAACCGGTGTCACTGTCAGGATACCGCCGCCATAGGATGTCACAAATCCTGTGCCGCAGTTAGCCTACGTACTTCCCCAGTCCCAGTAAGCACAAAAACATTTTTAAAACATTTGTATAATCTTGGGTCAACGTCGAAGACGTTGGGCCGAAGTTGTGCAATGTTTTGAAAATGTTTTGTGTTCACTGGGTTCACTGTTATAAGCCCGTACATATTACATAGGATATGTATTTCCCCTATTAGCAAAGGCTTATAAATATTACAGATTCGATGTGCCAGTAGCGTTATATACAATGTACGTGTACTAATTATAATTTACAGTCTGTTCGCTAGTTTTCATCTGATAACACAGCTTATAAGCATGAAATCTTATTCCATGTGATACCTCTCAATGGTTTCGTTGCTCCTGCTCGACCGTGGTCTGCAACTAGTACTTATCTGATGGAAAAGCTACGCATTTGACTATTATAAGCGGAGAACTATTAGAGGCCATTAAAGTCCGGTGTTTTTTTTACATATCAGCTTTCAAACATGTTTCAAAGGAAATGTTAACCCTTGTCCTGCTGAATTGCTTCAATTGTATTTTTCGTCATTTGAAGCTGGAATTGCTAACGCAATTTCCAGCTTCAAATGACGAAAAATATTACTATTTATGAAAAATAAACATCTCCCAAATTAAAATATTTGATTAGCTAAGCATCTACCACTGAATATTTTATCAATTTCAGTGGCATTTTATTTGGGTCGAAACTTTCTTGAAAACGTATATATCCGGGTCCAGCAGGACAAGGGTTAAGCTTATGTTTTTTGAAATCTAAGAAGTGTCATGATGGTAGCGATCTCCTTAACATTTA
Source organism: Flabesymbios commensalis (assembly GCA_964017125.1). Lineage (NCBI taxonomy): Eukaryota > Metazoa > Annelida > Polychaeta > Terebellida > Flabelligeridae > Flabesymbios > Flabesymbios commensalis. The sequence goes on from OZ024914.1 coordinate 30,934,023, forward strand.
CACTTTATGTAACACTATATCAGCCAAGAGAAAAGAAACGACTCTTAAATATATATTGTAATTACGGAGAGTGTTACATCTCGTCTCATAGCAATTTGCGTAAATGTGACACGTATTTTATTTCAACCTTTTGATTTCACAAGAACTCATTATGTTATTGTTCCAATATTAGGCCTAACCCTTACGGCACGGGGATCGACTTTAACCCTTTCCATGCCCAATAATTCAGCCCCAGCCAATTTCTACAATGCCTAATTACTCTAGCATAATGGTTATTTTGGTTAAAAAACTAATTAAGATTCATCAGTAGGCCTACAGAATATCATTCATAGTGAACTCCCATATTTGTAACTGGCAATGTATGGTGGGACGGGTTGGTGTTGCACTTTACTGGGGTTGAACGCAAATGTCATGCCGAGGTCATGTCAAGGTCATATGAAGGTCAATCTTAATAAGAAATACAAAAAATACCATTTTATGCCTTCCAACTTGATTTATGCGTGAGCTAAATGTTATATATCACTGTAGTTGGATCATTCAGGATCAAACACCATTCAGAAGGTGTCGCAAGCAGATTTAAGGTACCCGAGTAGTGATAGCCCCTTCGGATTTCCCTTATTTTCACCTTCGGATAAATTCACTATTCAATCCCCCCTTCTCCAGGACTAAAATTGAATGCCAAAAGTGACCAAATATATATATTATAGTAGTGTGGAACTATGCCTTGAATTGCAACAGATTTACATATGACTGTGTGGAAAGGGTAACACGGGTTGGAGTTCCACTATACTGAGGTGGTGTGCAAAGGTAATTCCAAGGTCATATCAAGGTCATATAAAGGTTAAACTCGATAAAAAATACAAAAAATACCATTTTATGCCTTCCAACTTTATCATGTTTATATATGCGTGACCTGAGTGTTATATATGACTGTAGTTGGATCATTCAGGGTCAAGCACTATTTCAAAAAAGTGTTTCAAGTAGTTTTATGGTAATGACAATACCTGAAAAGTGACATTATGCGTGCGGGACGAGATTTCGAAATTCATAGTCGCTGCGATACCCGGGAGCTCTCATATAACATGTATTCTGAATAGCCTAATGCTGACTAATGAGGCTGCAAACTGATACGATTGGTCTCTCGCATTGAGGTAAAAATTAGCCTACACGCCAACCAGAAATGGTGCGACGTGACCCCAGATAGGCCTATATAATTATAGCAGACATCTGATAACGACGAGACACACAACAAACACAGCCGTAATTTGCACCAATGCTTGGTTAATGTTGGTGTAACGTCGCAGACGTTGGGGCAACATATAACCGGCATCTGTTGAACGTCTTGTGTTTGCTGCAGAGAGTGGATAAATCGACATACTATACCCGCTATATGAATAAGAGTAGGCCCACATACACTGTTGGGCTGTTTGTTTTCTATGGCATTGTGATTGTATACAGGCGAACTGTTTTAATTCACGCCAAAACATCAACACCGTCACTGTTTTGTGAATCAACCCAACAAAATGCCTATGTACACGGCCAGCACGAGCGTCACCAGATGACACTGTAGTACACGCCAAAAATGTTTTGAAGCACGCTGGATGCATCAGACCACACTTGTTGAGCCACAGGCATTTGCATAGTCATTTATATTGCAAGCGTTCTGATCAAACAATGGCTACAGTCCATATATCATGTATATATAGAAATAGACAAGGTATGAAAGGCCCCCCACCCCTTCATAGTCTATGGAATAAGTCTTACATATGGACCCCCGTGTGCACTTTGTGAAGAAATCATGAAATTTGGCACAGATGACCTCTTAAATACCCTTTTTGATTTCTGATATAGGGCAGTCACTTTTGACCTCGTTTTGACCTCCTAATTTGCATATTTCCAAGATGGCCGCCAACTGATATGTGTAATGAGAGTAAAAATGTCAAAATCGAGGTAGCGACCTGCAAATAGGCTCAAATTGAAGGTAATACCAAGCTGATTACAAATTTCAATTTTTTTTTTGTAATATCTCATTTTCCCATCCTAATTTGCATAATTCAAAAATGGCCGCCAATATCCAGGTGAAAACAGTAAAAATGTCAAAATCAAGATAGTGACTTGCAAATAGGCTCAAATTGAAGGTAATAATAAGCTGATTTCAATTTCAAATAAATAGTTTTGCTATATATATAAATTTATCAGCCTGATTTGCATATTTCCAAAATGGCTGCTAATCGCTGGGGAAGTAGTGAAAACGCCAAAATTGACATCCAGAATATTAGATAAAATATGGGTCGTGGTATATTGTAAAAGGCCTGTTTAATCAGTTTTCATATCTGTTTCTGTTACTGCTAGACCTACATATATTATAACGAGAAGTGTTTGGTAAGACCTAATTATCGACAATAGACAAGGCCTACTAGTGTTAGTTCTAGACGATTGGGGCCAAGTATATGGCCTATGGGCTATGGTAAACCTATGCTTTAACGTTAGATTAGGGTACATTTACAATATATTTATTTTGGTTAAATATTACCAGGGAATCGTGTGTTATCTGTACTGATAAATCTAGATAGATAAAAGAGTTTCAGATATCTCGTCAGGAACGTCCTTTCACAATCTGCTGATAAACGTAAGCACCATAAAAATCACCATCTATACATAGGAAATGTTTACTAAATTTTAAAAACCTGCTTGAAGTATACCACCATACAGCATATCCATTTATGGATGACATAAAATAAATATACACCGGCTAGACAACAAGGAAGTGATACCAGAAACTATAACTGCAGCCTTTATGGGAGCAGAAGCTGAAGGCAAATACCAATTCTCCGTATATGATCAAACTTTCAATACACACAACACAAACATAAAATAATAACCCAAACCATAATATGGTAATTTGTGATAGAAACATATTCTTTGAATAATGGGTTTTCAGAAAAATGTGTTGCCCATTTAATGTTCCTTAAATGGCGGCAAAATCCAAGATGGCCCACATTTGTGCAAGAGCAAAAAATTAAGTGATATAATTTTGGACAGAATAAAAGCAGACTCATGATTTTGGCGTCTACCATAGGGTTTTCGGGCATGTTCGACATAGTGGTGTGACCAGAAAGTACTATATATAGACATTGCATTGTGGGGGAAATTCCAGATTGCCAAGGTCAAACAATAAATCTATTTCATTTTGGTCGAATATAGACATATTCATTATTTTCTTTGAAAGGTAACTGTAACCACCCAGCAGCTTAGGTCACATTGCCCAAACACAAGGGCTGTTGGTATCTCATGTCATATTTATATTTAAAATGTCTAAAATGTAATGCATTATCTGGTTATATTGCCAAAACATATCATAAAATAACGCATAACACATAACAATGAGTATAGTTTGTTGTAAAAATTCTTATAAGATTTAAACACAGCTTTTTGGGATATATAACTCCTTCTTTAAAAAAGAGAGACGTAGAGGCATTAAAGGGCGGTGGAAAGGCATTGAAGATTTAAGAAGAGGCGTTAAAAGGCGACAGAGAGGTTTTAAAACACAATGTGGAGGCGCTAAAGGGCGATGACAATGAGTTAAAGGGCGATATAAAGGCATTCAGATCAACTAAAAAATATTTACATTGTAACGAAGATGCATTAAAAGGTAATGAAGATGTGCGACAAGGAGGCATTAAACAGGCATCGAAGGTTGAATAAAACGCGTCAAAGGGCGATGGAGAGGCGTTAAAGGGCGACTGAAAAGCGTTAAAGGTCTAAGGGGCGGTGTTAAAAGGTGACAAAGAGGAGTTAAGGGGCAATGATCAGGCGCTGAGGGGTGAAAAAGAGGCTTTGAAGGGCGACAGAGAGGCGTTAAAGTGCGACTGATAATTTTTGAATTGCGACGATATGTCAAAAGGTGCAGAAAAGGGCTACAGGGAGACGTTAAAGGGCGATAGAAAATCGTTAAAGTCCGAAAGGGGTGCGAAAAAAGGTGAGAAAGAGGCAATAAAGGGCGATGGAGAGGAGTTAAAGAGCAAGGGGAAATAGCAGTCTGGTTGTGTAGACATTGGACGTCTGTGTAGTCTAGCGATTTTTGTGATTTAGAAACATATTCTCATACTTCTAATATCAATTTAGAGTGATGACATATGCTCATTCCACCCATCCCAGGAACACACACACACAACATATAACCAGAATACACCATATTTGATTGGTCAATATGATGTTGCTGATTTCGAATATGTTAATTCTAATATCAAATTTTCACAAAATTGTTTAAAAATGATATTTTTATGATCCACAGAATTTAAGAGTACAAAATTGTGTCAATTCATACAGAATATATCAAAATCAATCAAATAGAAGCATGCGATAGGCCTATACACACACATTAATAGGATAAATAAATTATTACCATGGTATTTAGGAACTTTTCTATATGTCCTGAGGTCTGAGGAGTAAACAAGATTTCATAATTGCAGGAGAAATACCCCGAGCCTCATATTCATCTGAGCCTTGTGTTCTATTTTTTAGTTCAGAAACGGTTGTGACGAGGATAAATCACCCTCATGTGCTCTAGGTTCCCCATGCCACGTTTATTGCTTAGCAAGGGAGGTAGCCTGGTAAATGGTCAGGTCTGAGCTACGCTCTGCAGCGTCATAAATGCTAGGTTTGTTCTCTGCTCAGACTTAGACAGCTATGGGATGAACGGGAATGAACAGGCGTTATTTGGTGATGCAGATGCATTAAAGGTCAACAAAAAGAGGTTAAAGGGCGAAGGAATTGCGTTAAATGTCGATGGAGAGGTGGTGATGGCCAATGGGGAGGCGGTGAAGGGCGACGAAAATGTGATGAAGGGTGGCAGAGAGGAGTCAAAGAGGGACGCCGATACTTTAAATTGCGGCAATGAGGCACTAAAGGGTTACGAAGATGTGTTAAAACTCGATGGAGAGATGCTGAAGGGCGACGGAAAGGCATTCATTTGCGAACGGTTATTTTAAAAGTTGAAGGGGAGGAATTACAGGGTGATAGGCAGGCATAACAGGGTGACGAGGAAGCATCAAATGCCAATAATGAGGCATTAAATGGCCATGTGAAGGCATCAAAGGGCGAAAAATGTAAATAACTGTTAACTAACTTCGCGAAAACTAAGCTCCGAATGCGATCTCATAGCTGAAATGTTATTGATTCTAAAATACACAGAGAGGAGTCAAAGAGGGACGCCGATACTTTAAATTGCGGCGATGAGGCACTAATGGGTTACGAAGATGTGTTAAAACTCGATGGAGAGATGCTGAAGGGCGACGGAAAGGCATTCTAAAATACACTATTTTCGACCTGATTATTCAAGGCCAAGTCTTAGATATGACCGTCCAAAGAAAATGTCCCACGATTTTGTATAGGGTCAATCTGTGGGTGAAACCTTCAGCCACGCTAGGGCTGTTAATCAGGGCTAAATGCCGCAACCGCCTTTGGCTGATTGCCAAATTTCAGATGCGACATAGGCTTATAGCCAGTTGCAATGAGCTGGCCGAATATCATCTACGATGCTTTGCTCCATATTGCAACGTATCCACCACCTCATCTATATCATACAACCTGGGTCTGCTGATAATTTAGACATTGTATCTCTAATACTGATATGGAGATGTATAAAAATATACTATCCTGCACATGTATTACTAGCTTTAAATTATATAGAATCTATAAGTAAATGACGAAAAGGTGCATGCACACACAAGCTATTGCTGTGTTGGCCCTATATGGCATTACGGATTTCTATTTGATAGCTGTTGTGCCGTGGTTTGTCTGCAAAGTAAGTGACAGTCTTTGAAAAAACATTGAATCTATAGATACAAAATTTCAAGTATGGATTTTCCTTCATTCAATCACTGTTGCCACTGAGTGACGTTTGTCGCAATCAACAGCAAAACATCACAGGTTGATGAAAATCCCAGATTTTCATGGTTTATTTATGTTTTTACGAAAAAATGAATGAATTTTCAAGGCCTGTAGTGCTTTTTTCATATTCACGGACTCAACCCGTTTTCAAGGACCCGTGGGAGCCATGTATCAAGGTGTAGGGAAATGCTTTAGAATTCATCTCAGAGCAGCTGACCCCTCGCTAATTTTTCAAGTCTTGGCTGGCGCCTCCAACCTATACGCTGACATTTCAGGATGGTTGGAGCCCTGTCGGGAAGCGTTAAATGGTGACAGTGAAACTTTAAAGAGAACGTTTAGGAGCAATGGGAATGCGTTAAAGGGTGACGAACCAGGTCCTAAAGGGGGATGAAGAGACGCTAAAGGGCGACAAAGAGGCGTTCAAGGGCAATGGAGAGGCGTTAAAGGTCAATCTTAAGGCATTAATAGGTGATGTAGAGGCATTTATTGGCAATAGGAAGGCATTAAAGGGTGATGGAGAAGCGTTATAGTACAACAGAGCAGCGTTAAATGGCAGCAAAGAGGTGTTAAATGTCGTTGAAGATACACTAAAAGACGACAAAAAGGGTTAAAGGGAGATGGAGAAGAGTTAAAGAGCAATGGTGTATTATTGTTTTACTGTATCTATATACATGTCAAAGTAGATAGTTTCCTGTATATTTTATCTAGATGATAACAGATGTATTGTGACATTTGCTTGTTACAAAAAATTAATGGTTCGTGTTAACATTGACCAAAAATGTTGTATTACTTTTAGTTAAAAATAGCATTTTCGATAGGCATAATTACAGGTATCAGCTGTAATCTTTGTGGTCATCTTTGATCTTTAAAAATACTTTGGAATTGTTTGTCGAAAATAATATCCAATTATTTTTTTAGCTTCGCAGACAAGGCGACCATCTTAGATTTTACCAACAATGCATTGTCTAAAGTAGTTTCTGGTTACACCACTAGGTCGGGCTTACCCGAAAACCCTATGGTACACACCGAAATCATGAATTTGCTTTCATTCTGTAGAATTTGATATCAATTTATTGTTTGACCTTAAATAGACAGCGGCCATATTTGTTAACATCAATAATGCAATGTCTAATGTACTTTCTGGCCACACTACCATCACTACATGAAAACCATACGTTAGACACCAAAATCATGAATATTATGCTTATGTTCTGTTGAAAATTATATCAATTTATTGTTTAACCTTGCACAAATGGGGGCCATCTTGTATTTTACCCAGAAGGCAATGTCCAAACATATTTTTTGACCACACCACTATAAGTCATGCAGGCATCCCCGAAAACCCTTTGGTAGACACCCAAATCATGAATCATTATATTCTGTTGAAATTATATCAATTCGTTGTGTGACCTTGCACAAATGGCGGCCATTTCATTTCAGTATATTCACAGGTCTCGGTCTCAATCTTAACGTTTCTCCTGTTTCCCGGCGATTGGCGGCCATTTTGAAAAATGCAAATTATGTTGAGACAAGTATGTAAAACATTATTATTTTTTTGTAAATTGAAATCAGCTCATTATTACCTTTAATTTGAGTCTATTTGTAGGTTTCTATCTCGCTTTTGACTTTGTGATTGGCGGCCATTTTGGAAATATGCAAATTAGGTTATGAAAATGATGTATAACGATAATATTAGTATGACATTTGTAATCAGCATATTATTACCTTCAATTTGAGCCTATTTGCAGGTCTCTATCTCGATTTTGACATTTCCACTCTATTTACCCCTATCAGATGGCGGCCATTTTGGAAATATGCAATTTAGAAGGTCAAAACGAGGTCAAATTCCACTGCCCTATATCAGAATTCGAAAAGGGTATATTGGAGGTCATCTGTGCCAAATTTCATGATTTCTTCACAAAGTGCACACTACATTGACTTATTCCATAGACTATCAAGGCTTTGTAGAGAGATCCTTTGGTCGACTTTCCCCATCAGCCTATGTGCTATATTTAGTAACATTGCGTCATTTTCTTTCCTTGTGCTGATTGGTCAAGATAAGTGCCGTCATGAGACGACGTAATAATATGGGCTACATAGGGTAACATAATTTATGATTGCCTATTTTCAATGATCCCCATCTAGAAAAAATATATAAATTTACAGTGCTATATATAAATGGACAACATTAATGTTCAGTAGTGGAACTAGATAATTTACATATTGTGTGACCAAAAAAAAATTGTCCTGGTGTAAAAGATAATTTAATAAATATGATATTCAGTCAGGTTTTAGTGATGTATTTATAACCAACTGGGGTAGTGGGTGTAAGCTATCATTGTTATGAGCCCTCATGTACACTTGCCACGCAAACTAGAGACGTTAAGCCAATGTTGATTCGATGTTGGGCTACCGTCTTCGACATCAGCCCAACATTAGACCAACATTGAGTCAACGTCTCGTGGTTTGTAGATGTAGCACGTGGATGTAGATGTTTCCGTTTCACTCAGCTGTAGGCCTACACATTGGGGAGTGTACAATTAGGCCTATCAATAGTGAAGACATTTTACATAATAGTGTTCACGTTTTGACTATTTTTTATATGAATGACAAACGCTATGAAACACTCAATCTGTCAATTAAATGCCATAATTTGATCATTACGGGGCAGTGTTGCACTGGGAAAACTTAAACTTTAAGACAACTGGTAGATCTAACTCTATTTAAATGAGGCATAATAATATTACGATTAGGCCTACTGGCTTGCATTCCCACTGGAATGGGTCAGCATTAGGCATGTTCTAGGTTCCAACCCTCAATGTTTTTTTTTTTTATAATGTATTTTGGCGCCAAAATAGACCATTACGGCCAACTGTAAATGCGTGTTTACTATATAGGTCTATATACTCCTGTATGTCTTACGAGTATGGGTATTTATCTGGGATCCATCATTGAAAATACATTGGCACAACATTTTGATCTCTAACACAACATGAGATTAATATTGCAATGTCACTGCACTCGGGTATTTGTTATATATTTCCTATAGCGTTAACTTTTTCATCAGTTTGATTTCGAACTCTGCCTCTGAGATATTCTTATAGTTTATAACTGAAGTTGTTCCACCCCCCCCCCCCCCCCATGTATAATTATTGTCCCCGTGCAGCTATGTCAAAGGGAAATTACTATAGAAATTAAACGTGACACAGTCCAGTAACATAAAAAACATCAGTTCACACCGGCGTCACGTAACGGGGGAGGGGGTACACATTTTACAGTTTCGTGGAGCACAGCAATTTTTTTACACTTTGATCGATAAGATTATATTTAAGATTAATACTATTTACATGTGTATGTCGTGTTGCGGTCATTAATAGTTCTAGTCATTTTCGAAATGTATACTGTTTTGTAGATAAAACAATAATGCACATGCACTGTCTATGTTTTGTCATTTTTGTGTCTATTTAGATCTCACTTCTGACAGTAAAAAACTGTATATTCTTCAGTATTTACACAATCATTGCATTTTAGCTAATTTTCTTGACTGCCTGAACCGTGAGGCATTCCTACAGGAGGCGGCCATCATGCGAGATCTACAGCACCCTAACGTGATGCAGCTGAAGGGAGTCAGTATGGACAGCAAGGGGGCACCGCGCATCATACTACCTTTCATGCACAGGGCTGATCTCCACACCTATGTCACCTCCCATGGGAATGTGAGGTTTTTTGCGTCGTATTTTTATAATGTTATGTTTCGCTCTACAAAGCCAAAATCGGCCATTGCATACTTGAAAAGTGATCGCAGTTACAACCTTTTTTCTTTGCACAACAACATTGTTCTACGAGATTACACTTTCCCAGGAAGCATAATATGTCGATTCAATGTTGGTTTGGTGTTGGGCCAGCGTTGACGACGATGGACCAACGCCAAACCAGCTTCTAGTCAACATCTTGTGTTTGCAAATATGCACCAATTAGCATAGTTTGCATCAATTAATTTTAATGGAAAATATTTGATCTCAAATTATATCAATATGAGTTACTTTCACTCACTGAATTTTTGAGTCGTTGCGGAGAGAGACAACTTTAAAGGGACATGGCCAGGTCTAAAATCATCAAAAATCGGTGATTTTATTTTGGCTTCTTAATATGACCTTATGATGTAAACATGTCCATAGACTAGAACTGCAAAGTTTTTTTAATTTTTGTGCTGCGCACTTACCAGTTAGGCTAGATATAGAGAACAAATTCCCGTATTTCTTATTTTTGACATGGTTGTCAATAATTCGAAATCAGGAATTTCGTCTCTATATCTAGCCTAACTGGTGAATGCGCAGCACAAAAATGAAAAATGAAAAAGTTCTAGTCTATGGACATGGTTACATCATATGGTCATATTATTAAGCTAAAATAAAATCACCGATTTTTTTATGATTTTAGACCTGGACATGTCCATTTAAGTGTGGGTGATCATTTAAATTATTTAATTGAGCGCTTTAAGAATTAACTTTAATTTAAAATAATATTGTCACTTATTGCATTCCATTGCATTGCATGATTTTGTTTTGCATTGAATCATAATGTACATTGTTTTGTTGCATTGCTTCGTGTTGTATTTAATCGCATGATTAACATAATATTATTACATGTCATTAATTTATAGTTTATACATGATTGTTTATGCAAAATCTGTATTTTGTATCGTATGGGATGTATAATAATTTTGATTTATTTATTGTATGTTTTTTTTAATTTTCTAAATTTACTAGAATAAATACAGTAAAGTCGCCTTTCGTAGCTAAGTGATCCTTTCTGATGAGTGACAAAATAGACCAGGCCTACTCCAGCCTCGAAAGTTCTAGTATGGTATATTTCTAAATTATCGCCTGTGGTTTTATTCCACATGTTCCAGAAGTCCAGCGTTTTCCAGTTGCTGGAGTTTTGCCGGCAGGTGGCGAGCGGTATGCACTATCTGTCAGCAGAAAAGAAAATAATTCACAGAGATTTAGCTGCCAGAAACTGTCTGTAAGTGAGTTATTCTCATATTATCTATCCATTCTGGTCAGCACAGTGAAATGTGAACATGTGAGGGGGTCTCGTACGTCTGTGATCTGTAATAATAACTTCCCGTACGTGAGGCTATATACGTAACATGAAAATAAATCCACGATATTTAAGAAATTTTATTATTATACCAGTACAGCAAAAAAATGGTGAAAGGATAAGAAAAACATGGATACTAAATCACACTATATTCAATTTTTTTAGAAAATATGGAGTTATGTAGTTAAGAAAACGGAAGGTTATTAAAAATAATTTATTTATTTTATATTATGATAATTAATGATTATAAAATCATTCAAAATTCAACTTGATGTAAATTTAGTTATTTTCAAATTATCTAATTTGTTAATTTACATTTGTCTCCTATCAACATTTATATAACGACAAACTAGCTAACTGTTCATGTAAATTAATTTTAAGTACAATAATATTTTATAATGGGGACATTTCATTATTGCATAATTTTGTTGTTTTTTTCAGAATGGATGAGAATTTCATAGTAAAGATTTCAGATTTTGGCCTGTCTCGTCGTATCTACAGTAGAGCAGGGTACACGATCAAGCCTAATGCGCTCCTGCCCTACAGATGGATGGCATTGGAAATACTTAAAGTACACCCTTTCACGCCTGCTGCCGATGTGGTGAGGCTAGGCTATATCACCTCGTCTAGCTTATTATGTATATTTTTTTTATAACAAACGTTCTTGACTTTAATGCCAAATATTATCAAGTGCACACAATCAAGTCTGAAGAGAATTAGTAATGGCCCTGGGCAAGGTGTCCCATCCGACAAAATTAACTGTGGGTTCGCGAGTGAGACCTTGCCTAGGGAAGATGGTATTATAAGGAATAAAACGAGAGGTATGGCGAGTTGTTTTTGAAGACAATGACAAGGACATAATATCGCAGCTGGCTACGCTGGTCTTTTTTTAAGAAATATGTAATATTGAGAAAAAACTAATAGTGATCCAGTTAACGAAACAATAACCCGGAAAACAAAGAGGTGAGGTTTGGGTTCCATTGAATTTATTGCCAGCAATGGAAGAATTTCAATTAAAAAGGTCTTTCAAGATCACCCTACTCAGTCATCATTAGAATTTATGGCCTTTGATAAAAAAATCTAACGCTTAGTGAGTTTCACTGACGAAACTATTAAAACAGCTGAAAATACCTGGGTGTATTTTGGATCATCATAATAATTTGAGCAAAAACTGACTATACCATCGCTAAAATTACACACGGATTTAATAACATGTTAGCAACTATAGATAAAAAATATCAAAGGTTACATTGTGGTGTTTTTAATTGTAGCAGTATATTCCACACAATCAAATTTCAAAATTGTCAACAACACAATATCTCATATGACATTTTTTTAAATATATCAAGTGGTTTGTTTAGTGATGCGCTCGCAATTGTTGGTCATGTTGCGACACACATGCGGTGTACATGCAACTCGACCATAATTTCAGAACACAGGATATACTTGCGTTAATAGACTAAACTTCGCGTGGAAATCGCGATATAAATCTAACGTTAGACGTATAATTATGCGAATTGATAAGCCGTTTCAAAGGATTTAAATCGAACACTGTAAATAATAGCACATTGTTCCATAACACCAGGTCTTGGCAACTGCTAAATATATTCAATCTTAACGGTTTAACATGTTTAATTCATTGCGGTCGCTGAAATGTTAGGCCTATGTGATGATATGGTATTTCATGTACATGCTTTATACCTGATGGCACACTTTTATTTTTATGGTACCTCTGAGGTCTAACAACGCCTACCATGTTTAACGTTACAGTGGTCGTTCGGGATGCTGGTGTGGAAAGTGTTCAGTCAAGGAGACCTGCCATATTCCTACGTACCTGATCTTGTGCCATATTTAGAAGTGGGACAGCGACTTAGAAAACCAAAACGTTGCCCAAGTAAATTGTACGTACCTATTGTGGGAAAGTTATTTATTTATTCTGATGTATTAACATATGCTCATGTATTATCATAATAGTTATGTATAGGCCCAAAGTGATTTTTTTTTAATAGATGATTTTATCTACCTTAATAATTATAACACTAACAACCATACAGACAGCATATGCACATTGACTCATATCAAGTCACTGGCACTGATGTGATATATGGCTGTCCGTCTATTATTCGTGTAATCATGATATTTCTATTTTGTTTGACAGATATTACATGTTATTGGAGTGCTGGGACACAGTGTTGCAAGAGAGACCATATTTTGACGAGTTGTCAATAATGATCACATCACTCATGTCCATCTGTCAACGCGAAGATGCTGACGTTCATATACAATAGATAGAAAGAAATGGATAATTAAGTAACAAGGTAGCATTGCAGACAAAGCCAACATTTATCTTTTTTGTTTCACAAAGCTCGACACCATACACAACTAACACGATATTACATTATCAGATTATCACTCCTCACATTGTGTTTAACCCTTTAAGCCCACACGATGCATTAAAGCATCATTTTACATCCCTGAAAACAGACTTAATTTTCCTACAACTAAGGGTTTTAGAACCAAAAATTTCATGAAACTGGTTTACCATTACGTGGTAATTTTCTTTAATTTTCAAACCATATCAAATCATCTTCATCCACTACAAGTCGAGAATTGCGGCAGCAATTCGCGGCTTGTAGTGGGTGAAGATGACTATGGTAAATTCAGAATTGAAAGGGTTAATGTCTAGTATTAATTACTTTTACATAATATTTCTCTCATCTCGCCTCGTCTCGTCTTCATTGTATGAAAGTCTATAATGCCAAAGTGTAGCTGATGTTGCTGAGCAACGACGGTGCGTTGTTGATGGTGACGTCATCCAACACTAAATCGTACAATAAGAGCATGTTTACTACTAGTATCTCATTGTCTGTCAGGCCATGTCTCACCAACATTCTTCTCTAAACGCCCGGATATGACAGTGTCCATATTCTTGAGAGAGTCTCTAATCTTGCCTTCAGCCATGATGTCAAGAGTAAGAATTAGTTGTACGACACCCTAATCTTGCTGATGATGCTAAATGTTATAAAAATGTTAAGTTTGTGTAAGTTTGCGTTCCAACAATAATGGTATACGCATGTAGGCCCAGCATTTTCAGACTGAAACCTACAAACAATATTTTAACAGTATAGTTGTTTGTTTGTAGAACACTTACTTTGTGATATTAGATCAACAGATTCGTATCATTTTATACTTTTAGTACACAGCTCAAACAGTTTTACCATAATTTAGCGATTTCTAGTGCAGCAACATAATATTTATGTACTTGGACCGGTATATGCAGATGCCAAATGCCTGCGTGCACTAGCTTAACTAGTACTTATTATTATAGTTTGTATGTATAATGTAAACACAAATCGTCGCCTCGGAGCTAAAGGATCCTATCTGCCACTCTGACGAGTGTCAGATAGGATCCTTTAGCTCCGAGGCGACGAAATATACATGTATAATGATATGATGTCTATGTCTATGTCATATGTCTATGCATGCTTTAACATACTGTATTTTTTATGGATACCTTACTTTTAAAAGGTGTTGGTCGCCTGTTTTCGGTATCGGAGTGTATACTTTTTTTCATCTTTCATAACATTATTACAACTTTTATGATAATCATAGAGTATGTTACTTGTAAGTAATATTACCTGTATGAAATAATGTATACACATAAGCTTGATAAATAATAGTAATAATAATGTTCAACTAAAACATAAAGTTATCAATCTGCTATATTTATTATATGCCTGTATTGTAATATTTACAATATATTTTAATTTCATAATAAACGGAAGCTTTTCTACGAAGATGGTACCTAAGTTTGTGGACATGCGACAGAATAATGTCACAGCATGACATCCTGTCAGGGGGCATTGACGCTTGTGGGTTGTACCTTTACATCAAGTATTTTTTTTCTAAAACTTGATTTGGTAACAATTTGTTTGCTATAATCGTTACAACGGTGAGTGTATATGCCTAATGTTGTATTATTTCGTACATCGTTATCCTTAGGGCTGAAATTGATCATTTACAGGCTATATGAGAAATTTGACCAATGATGAAGTGTCCATGTTTACGTCAGGAGCCATATGAACACGATTATCAGTGAAGTTTGTACGGCATGTACAGAAGAAAATAAATTTATTTGACCAAAACATAATTAATTACAAATAAAGTGAAAAGTACAAATAAGAGTCAGGGACCATAGTTAAGACAAAAAATGCCGCTACCACTATGGCCACCTTTCACACAAGAAAAAATAATTTTAAGATATTCAAGTTGCAAAAGGGTCAATGATTATAAAGAAAACGATATTGTACCAGTGATTACATAATAAATATCTACAAACATGCAAAAAATGTAGATGGATTTATACAAATATATTTCAAATATATAGCAAAATGATAATGAGACGGTCGTCCCAATAAAAATGTAAACTAGCTTGTCATGATATCATAATAATAATATAATAATATTATGTCAATACAGATTATGCAGATCCAAAAGGCAGCAACTGCACACTTGTAAAGTAAGCGGATGCTGCCCTTCGGCTCAACAAGGAAGAATGAAACAAAGCACTTTACTCAGCGCCAATGGAAACAAAAGGTCGGCAGACCCGACCCTTTGGTACCATCAGAGCGAAAAAGGAAATTATGAAAGAGTAAAATGAAATATGGTTAAACATGTTAAATAACATTAAAATCAATTTTGATTCAACATGTTACATATATAACAGTGATTTATATTACATACAGTATTATATTTACTAATACAGAATGTTTTAATGTATTCAGTAAAACCAGTCATACTGTGTGTAGTTACTTTGGTTAATATTATTAAAGGCGTATTGTTAATGACAATGGGTGATTGATATCTAAGGCATTTACGTGAGAATTCGTGTTTAACTATGGAGTTTCGCAAATTGGTGCATCCTCTAGTATTGTAATTGTGAGTTTCTAAACCCGTTTGGAAAGTAAAATTTTGAAAATACACAGGAAGACAATTATTTGTATATTTAAAATCAAATTTTAGCTGTTGAACATAATGCAGGTCATATTTTTTTATATGTTCAGCTTCCTAAATATGGGATCAGTATGAGAAAAGAAATGACTTTTGTCTATTATTCGAATAGCCTTTTTTTGCAATTTGTGGATACGCTTAGAGTCGTGTCCCCATGCCAGTAAACAATAATTAAGATGCGGGAGGATAAGAGAATTGTAAATTGTTAGGAGTGTTGTTTGAGGGAGCTGGTATTTTAATTTATTAATTATTCCTATAGTTTTTGAAATTTTATTTGCTACTTTGGTCACATGACTTTTCCAAAATAGATGTTTGTGCAAAATTAGTCCTAGAAAATCAAATTGTTCAACACACTCATTTTTTTCATTGTTTATTTCTATCTTTGGAATTTCTAAGCGTTTTTTGGGCTGATAAAATAACATAAATTTAGATTTCTGTGTATTTAAAGTAAGTTTGTTTGCCCTTAACCATAGCCTAATTTTGTTCAATTCGTTATTTAACATGTTTATGTTTACTTTTGTGTTATTTTTAAAATAGAAGTCACTTAAATTGGCTAAAAGTGTGGTGTCATCTGCGTGAATAATAGTTTTAAAAATAGTGCTAGCAAAAGGTATATCATTCATATAGATTATGAATAAAAGCGGACCTAAAATCGATCCTTGTGGGACTCCAGTTAAAATATTTGTGAAGGCTGATCTAATATATGGTTATCGGTATATTGCCTTTTTCCATTCTACTTGTAATAGTGTCGATGATGTCAAGGGCAGCCAATTCAGTAGAATGTTTACTGCGAAAGCCGTATTGTCCTTCATAATAAAGAATGTTTAATGTAAAATAGTTATTTATTTGGTTGTAAATTACACTTTCAAATATCTTTGACAGTGCTGGTAAAAGAGATATTAGTCGCTAATTATTTATAGAGGTATGTTCACCTTTTTTGAACAGAAGAATGACTTTTGCTAATTTAAGATTGTCTGGGAAAATGCCTGTGGTTAGTGATTGGTTTACTGTTGTTGTCACAGCTTTTAATAAATCGAATTTAACAGATTTTTTTAAGAAAGTTGATATATCGTCTACACCTGTACTGTTTTTATGAGGAATATTATCAAACATTTTGGAAATGGCGTCTTCGTTAACTAGTTGATATGAAAATAATTTGGAAGTTGGGCTCTTCAAATATTTTTTATGTGAATCTGGATCAACATCGTTGATTTTTGAAGCCAGAGTGTGACCAATGTTAACAAAATACTGATTAAAGTGATTCACAATGGTTTGAGTCTTATTAGTTATATTATTATCTATTAACATTTTGTCAGGCGAAATTTTCTTTTTTGTACTTAAAATATTCTTTATAGCTGACCATGTTTTTTTAATGTTAAATGCGTATTTAGTAAAGAAAGAATGGTAATAAGTTTTCTTCGCGATGAAAATACTTTTAAGAAAATACTTTTTAAGATAACGTTGAGCGTTCGGAGATTTATTTTTCTTTGCTCATAGTCAAGCGAGTTAGTAGGAGTGTTTTTAAGATTTCGGTACAATGTGTCACGTCTTTTAATTGATTTTATAATTCATCATCATTGGGAATAGGCGTTTATGTGTGCTCTGCACATTTTCAAAATATAAAGTATAATAAAACAAACTAAGTCTTTTTGAGTCAATTTGTATCACTGTTTTTTGAAGTAGAGACTAATCAATATTTTAACACTGAATAATCACTTTTTGTCAAAACCTTTTGGATTTGACTTTTAAATCGCTCCTCACTACTTTGTATGAGTGTGCTTGATCACATGTTGCTTCGGCTGGCAATGAATGTTTGCGTGCCATTGGGTCGATGCTCCGGTAGTGGCTAACGTCCCACCGGGTTTGAGTCGATGTCTTTTAGCCATGCTTTTTTTCTCGAGACACTGAGATTAAATTTGTGATATCTCTCTGAACGTAGATTTGGTGGAGTCAAGAGCACGGTTGAATGCGTGTGTGTAAGTGATGGAATGAACATGATGAAAGGAATAAAACATCCCTGCGCCTGTTTAATCTTTGTGTCACTCTCTGCTCGAGTCATTGCTTCTCATCTGATCATCTACCGTCTAGGTCATTCAGGATTTGGTAGTGCGAGTCCACACTCGCCCTCTGTGGATTTTCACCCTAATTTACATCGCAATAATGTATAATTTTCAAATATCAAAATACATTGTACTTTAAAATGCTGCCGTTTTTTGAATAATAAATATTATTTGTTGAGTAAATTACATGTGCTAACCGTATGCGGCGATAGTATTTGACCCCATGCTGAATTAATTTCGCCATGCTACATTTATTCAACAAAGATTCAACTGGTCATCATTATTGTGAACGTGCTACATATTTTACCTTGACCGTTCATAGGCAGGCGGACAGGTACACAGTCATCATTCAATTCTCGGAGAACTAATCTCAGAAGCACACTAATCATTAGCATGATGATGATGCCCAGATCGGGCCGCTATAAAGAAAACTTATGTCCCATTCCTATAGTTTATATAAGGGGTACCCAAATATGTTGGTATATGAGTGACTGTGGCCTTTGTCATTCTCAAAATAATTGATCTCACCTAATTTAGGTGTCTTGAATTTTTCTTCAGTGCATATTGGCACACATTTGCAATGCATTTCTGTTCCAGATTGTAACAATGCACCCCAACATGTGACCAGACAGACAGACATTATATTTTATTGACAGAAGAAAGTCAATCCAGATTTATTTGTCATAGACCACAAATTCAGTAGCTTAAAAACTCAAAAACAACTACGGCCGTATTCACAAAGGAGCTTTAACCCTTTCAAGCCTGAATTTACCATTGTCATCACCAACATCAAATCACCAACATCAAATCATCTTCATCCACTACAAGCCGCGAATTGCGACAGCAATTCTCGACTTTCTCCGACTTTCCAAGCAGGCACCCAGCTTCATCTTTAACCACTGCACCAGGGCCCCCGTCCTATCGGACCAACAAGGATTATCATAGGAAAGTTATGTTTAATATTTTATCCAAGGGATATTTGTAACATGTATAATTAAAATGTGACCCAAAGAGATGTATGCAATACCGCATTAAAACGATATCAGAATAATTATCTTCTATAATTATGATATTAATTACGGGCTCTATAAAGAGCAAATGATATATTTCTTCGACCCAGTAAACGGTAGACATTGGCCCACTTTTGGTTTAATGATGTACCACTGTCTGCGAAACAGGCCCAACTTTAAGCCAACATTTTGCTGACGTCTCGTGTTATCCGGACCGCGCTTTAAACCGGAGTAGGCCTATTCACAAATTGTAGGCCTATGCGTTTTGTATGTGAATAGCCATCTTTGGGTGCATGGACGTCGGATCAAACTGTAAAACCTGCCGGTTTAAACGGAATTCTAAAGTTTTGTTAAACTGTAGCAAAACTGTTTTTGTAAATACGGTTTATTAATTATTTAAACGTCTGTTTGGTTACACTCGTCTAAACGCTAAGCTCGGGTTTAGTAAAACCTCTTTTGTGAATACAGCCGCTAGACTGTATGAATTAGGACTCGGACAGATCAAGTGTGACACCATTTTTTTTATCTCGGGTTTTTGCGGATTAAAAGTAGCTTGGATAATTGATGAAAGAGCCATAAAGTGATATTTAATCTGAATTAACCAGGTAAACTCGATCTGACAGAACCTTCAGCTCAGAGGTAAAACACGTTACCTTACCGTCGCTAATGAAGTGAACTAGACCATCAATACCACAGAAATTTTGCCCCGAATTTTGGTTTTCAGAGGCAAAAAACGTTACCCTTCGGTCACAATGGTAGTGTTCTCTGCATGTGATTTAAAAGGTACTGACAATTCACAACATGTCATTGCCAATTAAAGCGCAACTGCATTGCAAATGCGTTCCTATTTGAAATAATTTTTTACAAATTGAACGCGATAGAATTACAAATGCTTTCCAATTCATGCATTCATATATTTTATGTAACAGTTAATACAATGACACAGACACTTAAAGTAGATTCCAAATTTTATAATCGTTCAATCAACCATCACATGTGATGTGGGATAAGATGTAAAAGTTAACTTTAGCCCTTTAACCGCCAAATTATTCAATCTGAATTTTCACCCACTCGAAGTTGTGTCTCGCTGACGCGATCCACAACTTCAAATGAGTGAAAATTATTCGGATTTGACAAAATATTGTTGATTGATGTCACATTTTATCTTTAACATGTTTAAAAGGTGCTGATAAAAAAATCAAACCCGAATATATGCGGCACCGGTGGTTAAAGGGTTAATGATACATTTTCTGTTTAACATTTATGACTGTAACCAGCACGTCTTTCCTATGACAATCGTAATTATCCATATACGTCATTTACCTTACACATCACATCACATCACATTTATTATTTATTGACAATTAAATGTATCTAAATAATATAGTAAGTATTAAGTAGTATGGCTAAATAATATGTGCTATGACAATATGGGAATAAAAATGTACCAAGAAAAAAAATTTTGCATTATCTTGTATACACCGATTCTTCATTAAAGATATGCGTTGTCAACCCAAATAAAACGCACCTTTAATTGCACTATATACATGAACACAAGCATTTCATTAATCATGTTAATATGTACATTTTAGCTAGTAGACAAATAAATATCGTCTTCCCAAGACAATTTAATTTGGTTTCATATATCACATCATTAATAATATGTCTACATACTTTTGAACACAAATATTATTCGGCCATATAATATCAGTCGATGACGATAGTTTTAATAATTGAAGTGGTTTAGTTGTATCCTTTTTATCAGTGTTACAACAGTGATAACCACAGACTATAAACAATTCGCCGAAAATTACCAAATTTAATGGAACGCCGTATTTACGTGTTTGCCCAGTGTAACATACATGCTCAATTGTCCAGTTATATGATTGTTATTTAAGATACAAATATCACTCTAAATAATTTTAAAACAAACTATTTTTTAGGATTATTTGCGTGCGGGGATTTTTTTTTAAAATAATAAATGCAACTAATAATACGATCTATTACAGCGATATCCAATAGTCATGTGATTTACAATGTATGGTAACATCGCTTCAATTTGACTTACATATTTATATTTATTTACCAGTATCTTTCACCCACTTGAAGTTGTGGGTCGCGATACATAGTATGTCAATCAATCAATCAATCAATCAATCAATCAATCAATCAATCAATCAATCAATCAATCAATCAATCAATCAATCAATCAATCAATCAATCAATCAATCAATCAATCAATCAATCAATCAATCAATCAATCAATCAATCAATCAATCAATCAATCAATCAATCAATCAATCCATCAATCCATCCATCCATCCATCCATCCATCCATCCATCCATCAATCAATCAATCAATCAATCAATCAATCAATCAATCAATCAATCAAATTTCCATAGCGCTTAAATCTTCAGCGGACGGAGATCAAAGACGCACAAATCCTTAGCAAGATCATGTGTCATAATCCAGGCCAAATCATGTTCGTCAACAGTGATCAGGGCTATCGAGGCGCTAGAGCGGGAAAACCATATGAGAAGGCCGCTGTGATTGACTTTTTACATACACACTAATCAAACACTCGCACTCCCGATTCGTTGGCACATTATTAATCGTTTTTATCATGTGTATTATATATTATTAAAATGTGTGTTCAATGTTTGACATCTAGATTTGAAAATGTTCGGTTTAAAATTAAAACAAATATGAGTATTTTACCGACATGAGGTCGCAGGTAAAAAGTTAAATTATAATATCTCAGCATTTTCGGGGTGAATATATCAAGTCCTCTCAAACAAGCACAATTCTAATTGATTTGAGCTCCTTGTCTCTGTGCATCAACAAGTTGAGACTTCGTTAGTTTTCTGATAATTGCATCACACATTTCTTTTTATACACCGTATTTCCTCAGTTTCAGACACAACCACTGCTAAAGGTAAGCCTTAAGTTACATCCGTTTGATACAAAATAATGTACCTCCTCAGGGTTACAAGGTAAAATAGTAACATAGTAATCTATCGCATAACGTCGTGTCTCATAATACTTTTTTGTTTTTTTATTATCTTTAGCAATTATATACAATTCCACAATATTATATGACATAATACATTAGTTGACTGTGGGATATTCGCACATATGGCGATAAAGTGGGACAACATATATATGATCCTAGCCGTGGACACAAAACCTGAATATGCAGGTTCCAGATGTGTCTGAGTATGAACTTAACTTTAAAGATCGCCCCAGCTCGCTGATGGATGATTCGAGAACGGTTCACTTGCTCAGAGAATGCAGAGCTAAGACTGCTAAACAGCAACCAGGCATGGTAATGATATATGTATATGATATATGAGACTTAAAAGCGCTGTATGCTAAAATCGGTATTCCATGGGGAGGTCATAGTCGGAAAAAATAGTTCATCACATGACGGTCGGTGGATGCTTATTTTCTCGATGTAAATGTTTGTTCTTCTCATTGGAAAGTCTTGCAAATCAGCACCAGACCTAGCAGCACTACAGTTAGAGATTCTCTTGTGCCGCTACTTGCTGTAAAGAGAAATAATAAAATGATGCTATCAAATATGTTATAATAGCAATTTAACCTATTTTATTGATTTGTGAAGGTATTGCCTGATTGCGGGGGGGGGGGACATTATTAATTTAGAATCAGTACGATAAAAGGGTGATAATGAAAAATCCCTTTGCCAATATCTGAATATATTATATAAATATAATTATAAAACTTTCAATTGATATAACTATGTTAAGATGTTTTGTTCAGGCAAAACTATCTACAGTTTTGTTGTAATTGGTATGACTGTGACAATGGGGTATTTTACACCCACCTGTCCTCATTGATATTGGTAAGACTGTTACAATGGCTGATGTTACACTCACTTTTCCGTATTAGTTACAATAGTTGAGTTTGGTAATAACATACTTATTAGGACTGGCCTACGGCTGGTATCCTATTAAATTTGTGTCCTATTTAGGGGAAAGAGGGGTGCTGTGTGTGGGAAACGGTTCACATTTCTGTACACCAGTCCTTATGAACATGTGCAATATAACGTTTCTGGACCTTAGGTTAAGTTCTTTTGTCTTTACCAAGTGTTCATAAAAAAATAGTCACCACTATATTTGTGATTAAGAGCTTGGAGGGTTTTGTTTGGAATAATGTTGGCCCAACGTCGCAGACGGTGGCCCAGCATTACATGAGCATTGAATCAATGTATCGTGTTATTTGGTGTCGCCAGGATGTTAAAGCTTCACCAGCATAATATATAAATGAAATGAATCGGGCTTTAGGCCACCTTTTGTGCACATATAGGCTAAACTGGGCCAGGAGAACCTCCTGAGGATGGTGAGATGATTGAGATGACACTGTCCTCCAGACACAGGATTCGAAATTCGAGCCCTGGCGGTCTGAGGCCGAGTACGCTACCTCTCGGTCACGGAGGCTCCCCACAATACTAACTTTCACACGTGGATGGGGAAGAAACAATTTTGTTTCTTTCAAACCGCCGAGACCGGGAACCGAACCCCGGACTACCAGCATAATGCAGCAGTCAGAAAACACGGTACAACCACCCAATGCTGTTCCAATGACGGGCCAGCGTCGAAGACTGTGGGTCAACATTGAAACAGCATTGGTTGAATGTCACGTGTTTGCGCAAAGTATACAACAGACCCGGTGATAGATTAGTGTTGGGCCTATATGGTAGACGATTGACCAGCATTGAACTACCAATGGGCTGCAATGCTGGCCCAGCATTGAAGCGGAATTTGATGGGTAGGCCTACATCTTCTGTAGATTACGAGGTACATGTACATCATAGACAAGCATCGAATAAATGTTGGCCAGCACCTGCGAAAGATATATTTAAACTTGGTTCTTTCCTTAATTATATCCTGAACATTTAGGATTCTGGCCCATGAGGAATACCAATACACTGATTTTTTGTCTATAACACTCAAACAAACTAAAGCCTGGCCTCGGGGGTTCGGGAACTCCTTTTCTAGTTTCAAGAGGATTACATAGTAGTTATAAAAAAGTAATCCAATGATTTAAGTGAAAACATACATTACACAAAAAATGAATGGAAAGTACACAAAGGAAAACATTTAAAGTTAATTATGCTACATCTGTCTGTATTCAAATGATATCAACATGATCAATATCACAATGGCTAAAGTGTACGCTCACCGCCAACGTGCTGAGGCGAAGCGCATTAAAGTTATAGTCAACTGTCAAAATACGTGGGACATGGAGTCCCCAGAATGCAATAGTGGCCCTACCGTTATTCCACAATGTCAAATCAGGCCACACTCACAGTAATGAAGCCATGCATCAGATACGATAATAATAGTATGTGTTTCATACCCCATGCCACTTTAAGAACAAGCTCCCAAATCATAGCAAGTCCAGATACTTGAGCGACATCTATCAGTAAATAATTTCACAAATGCTCTCAGATGGGCATTGGGTCAAGACACAAACTGTTATGTTAAGATGGGGAGCGACGAACAGCTGATCCCCACGAATATTGACAAGGAGAGCTTTCACAGCAAACGCAGCATACTCACCAAATGTTGGTTTAATGTTGAGCCAGCGTCACAGACGGGCAAACATTAAAACAACATTGGGTAAATGTCTTGTTGGACTAGTATCTACAGTCTTATACTCATTGTAATCAGGCTAGTTATTCGGGCAGAATACTGTCAACCCCTAATGTAGGCCTATATATACTGCAGGCCTACACTTGACTATATGTTTATTTGTATCATTACTTATTATTATGTAGAAAGCCCTTATCGTGGCTATTTATAGACACCCTTCTATACATATTGACAGCTGACTATACCTTTAAACTGAGTAAGATTGAACAAACAAAAACTATTTCGACCATCAATATACAGTGGATACCCCCTAATATAGGACAACCGATGGGACTGACTAAAAGTGGTCTCGTATATCTGTACTATTGTTATTGTTATGCTTACACTCCCTTGACATTATTATATTTATACCGGTTGACACTCACATAATTATCATACATATCTGTACTGATGGTATATAGAGTATACACCGACCTGGCAATTGAATATTATATTTATGCTGACTGAGTTTGCACTCGCAACATATCTGTATTATTGCTATACAGAATTTACTCTCACCTGTTAGAGTAACACGATAATCGTCCTTCTCAGGTGGCTCAGATTGACCGTTAACATTACTGGCGGCCACGTAATAATCTGTGTAGTCCACCTCTGTCACATTGTGTATGGTCAGTGTACTGGTCAGCATGTCACCATCATACTAAAACAAACATATTAATATGGTCAATGTACTGGTCAGCATGTCACCATCATACTAAAACAAACAAATTAATATGGTGAGTGTCATGGTCAGCATGTCACCATCATACTAAAAACAAACATATTAATATGGTCAATTTACTGTTCAGCATGTCACCATCATACTAAAACAAACATATTAATATGGTCAGTGTCATGGTCAGTATGTCACCATCATACTGAAACAAACATAATAATATGGTCAGTGTACTGGTCAGCATGTCACCATCATACTTTAACAAACATATTAATATGGTCAGTGTATTGGTCAGTAAAAACATCATACTAAAACAAACATGGAAATATGGTCAGTGTCTTGGTTAGCATGTCACCATCATACTAAAGCAAACATATTAACATCGCCAGTGTATTGGTCAGCATGTCACCATCATACTAAAGCAAACATATTAATATCGTCAGTGTACTGGTCAGAATGTCACAATCATACTAAAACAAACATATTATTACGGTTAGTGTATTGGTCAGCATGTCACCATCATACTAAAACAAACATATTATTATGGTCAGCGTATTGGTCAGCAAGTCACCATCATACTAAACAAACATATTAATATGGTCAGCGTACTGGTAAGTATGTCACCAGCATACTAAAACAAACATATTAACATCGTCAGTGTATTGGTCAGCATGTCACCATCATACTAAAGCAAACATATTAATATGGTCAGCGTACTGGTCAGTATGTCACCATCATACTAAAACAAACATATTAATATCGTCAGTGTACTGGTCAGCATGTCACCATCATACTAAAGCAAACATATTAACATCGCTAGTGTATTGGTCAGCATGTCACCATCATACGAAAATAAACATATTAATATGGTCAGCGTACTGGTCAGTATGTCACCATCATACTAAAACAAACATATTAATATCGTCAGTATACTGGTCAGTATGTCACCATCATACTAAAACAAACATATTATTATGGTCAGTGTCATGGTCAGCATGTCACCATCATACTAAAACAAACATATTAATATGGTCAGTGTATTGGTCAGCATGTCACCATTATACTAAAACAAACATATTAATATGGTCAGTGTATTGGTCAGAATGTCACCATCATACTAAAACAAACATATTAATATGGTCAGCGTACTGGTCAGTATGTCACCATCATACTAAAACAAACATGTTAATATGGTCAATGTATTGGTCAGTATGTCACCATCATACTGAAACAAACATATTAATATGGTCAGTGTATTGGTCAGAATGTCACCATCATACTAAAACAAACATATTAATATGGTCAATTTACTGTTCAGCATGTCACCATCATACTAAAACAAACATATTAATATCGTCAGTATACTGGTCAGTATGTCACCATCATACTAAAACAAACATATTATTATGGTCAGTGTCATGGTCAGCATGTCACCATCATACTAAAACAAACATATTAATATGGTCAGTGTATTGGTCAGCATGTCACCATTATACTAAAACAAACATATTAATATGGTCAGCGTACTGGTCAGTATGTCACCATCATACTAAAACAAACATGTTAATATGGTCAATGTACTGGTCAGTATGTCACCATTATACTAAAACAAACATATTAATATGGTCAGTGTATTGGTCAGAATGTCACCATCATACTAAAACAAACATATTAATATGGTCAGTGTATTGGTCAGAATGTCACCATCATACTAAAACAAACATATTAATATGGTCAGTGTACTGGTCAGCAAGTCACCATCATACTAAAACAAACATATTAATATGGTCAGCGTACAGGTCAGCATGTCACCATCATACTAGAACAAACATATTAATATGATCAGTGTATTGGCCATATTAAAGGTATGGTCAACAGTCAAAATTCGCAGGACAAGGATCCCCCAGAATGCAATAGTGCCCATGGGTAGGCCAAGGCCCTATTCCATAATAAAACTAAATCTGTGTTTCATACCCGAAGCCTCATTAAGAGCAAGTTCTGAAATCACAGCAAGTTCATATATACTTCAGCGACATCTATGAGTGTCTAATTCAAAGCCCTTAGCCCTGGCCCCTACTTGGTCCTTGGCTTGCACACAAACTGACTGTATTACTGTGGGGATGTGGAAACAGCTTGACCCCAAGCTTGTATTGACACCCAGTAAACACAAAACATTTGTATGACTTTATGCAATGTTGGACCAAAGTCGAAGACGTTGGGCCGACGTTGTGTAACTGTTATACAAATGCTTTGTGTTTGCTGGGCAGGAGGACTTTCTCTCAAACATTGTACATTTATCCAATGTTGGTTTTATGTTGGGCCAGCGTCGCAGACGTTGGCCTAACATTAAAACAGCATTGGATCAATGTCTCGTTTGAGTATTATTTTGTAATCAGTTCAGTGGCTATATTAATGCCGTCAATCTGTACTCAATAGGCTACTGTTGGCCTACACTTGACCGTCCCAGGCATGCGCATTTTGCAGTTGAATGATTTTTTAATATGGTCAATGTATCGGTCAGTATGTCATCATCATACTAAGACAAATATATTATTATGATCAGTGCATTGGTCAGCATGTCACCATAATACTAAAATAAACATAATAATATGGTCAATGTACTGGTTAGCATGTCACCATCATACTAAACAAACATATTAATTTGGTCAGCGTACTGGTCAGCATGTCACCATCATACTAAAAACAGACATATTAATATGTCATCATACTAAAACAAACATATTAATATGGTCAATGTATTGGTCAGCATGGCAACATCATACTAAAACAAATATATTATTATGGTCTGTGTCATGGTCAGCAAGTCACCATCATACTACAACAAACATATTAATATGGTCAGTGTATTGGTCAGCATGTCACCATCATACTAAAACAAACATATTAATATAGTCTGTGTCATGGTCAGCAAGTCACCATCATACTAAAACAAACATATTGATATGGTCAGTGTATTGATCAGCATGTCACCATCATACTAAAACAAACATATTATTATGGTCAGTGTATTGGTCAGCATGTCACCATCATACTAAAACAAACATATTAATATGGTCAGTGTATTGGTCAGTATGTCATCATAATACTAAGACAACATATTAATATGGTCAGTGTATTGGTCAGTATGTCAGTATTTCAAGCAATAATTCGGCCAGAAACGACGAAATAGTATCGGTCGATCTTAATATAATGGAGGAATGGTCAAACCAGTGGCTAGTAACATTCAGTCCGTCTAAATCATGTGGTAAAGACTGTTACTTTAAGAGGAAGCCCAGAATCACATAACTTATATTTCTTTGACGAGTCAATATCCCGGGTCAAGCACTATAAACATCTCGCCATTGTCAGATTGTAATACAACAAAATTGAAAATGGGGAACCCATATTGATAATATATGTGCTACGACAAATTCTAAAATTAGCATATTTAAACACATCCCACAGAATGTCAATAGGAAAACACTAGCAATTGTATATAAATAATATCATAGACCTGGCTTAGAGTACTCTGATATAGTTTTTGATAACTGTACCAAAGAAGAATAATCACACATAGAATTTGTACATAAAAGAGCTGGGGGAATCACCTCCAGTACAATACTCGGTACGTCTATTAATGTTATTTTATTGAACTGGGTTGGGAGAACATGCAACACCGCCGGCAGCAGCATAAATGTTTGTTTTACCATGATGTTATAAATGGTAATGCACCCCAGTATTTAATTGACGATCTACCTGGTCATGTCCAAGATCGATCAAGATATAATCTACACAACAAAGATGACACTAATTTATACAACTGCAAGATGAGTCCATACGTTCAATTGAATTATCGAAAGGTATCGGACCTGTCCACCCTTATTATTATAGTGGTCGCACAAAAATAAACACACAAGGCTCAACACACTGCAAAGACTCCTCGTGGTTGCTTAAAACTCGACCGTCGTGGCATGTTTTAGCAAATCGCAGACAAGCTGATTCTACGACGGCAGCATGTCGCACCAGAAAGACTATTATAGCGACTTGGCGTCGTAAGCTATAACCCGATAACAGCGATCCTAGTGGCGACCGTGTAGGTCCCCTAGTAGGTGTTTCTATTATCACAAAATAAACATCTACGTCGAAGTATTAGTTCTGTCTTGCGCTCAATTTATAATAATGCAACTCGAAATTGAGCCGACCAGTGTAGCCACAGAGCCGCCACCACAGCAACATTATATTGTCTTCCGATACTGTCCAACCAGGAGGAACCTTTTATTACATTTTGTATTGTTCTAATTGGTAAATAAAAATATGTTGTTTATATCAAGGATACACAAACTGGTAGTTTTCGCAGGAATGTAACATTTACAAAGGTATCATTTTATACTTGTCAGTCAGTGCTACCTTTATTTAACCAGTCAGTGTTATCTTAACCAGTAGCCATGTACAGTGCTGTGAAAGGTGAAGGCATGTTTTAACTCTCACAATGCTGAAATATTCTTTTAATTATAAACCAATAGACCAAAGTTTTTTCAATATTTGAAACAACCCTTAATGTCTTACTTAGCTCGTTCTGCTTCATTTGAAAACCTATGCTATGGGTATATGGCCATATTTATCAAACAGTTTATTCTTCTAGTGCGGGATCCCCGCACTGAAAGAGTCAAATATTTATAATGGCTGTATGCCCATAAGCCTAGGTATTTTAAATTAAAAAAAAAACCTTTTAGACCCTTTTAGATCTTGATTTATATAAAAATATTTCAGCGCTTTGAGGATTATATTGTTTTACAACGGATTAAGAGGTAAGAAGCAAAAATTTGCAATCTGTCATTTCGCGGATATTAATTTGGCAAGATTCTGACGTCCAAGCGGTTGAAATTATTATAACTTCATAGATCACGTAGCAAAGCATGATAGCTAGACATAACATCATAGCTAGATAGACATAAACTAGTAAGTGATGAAAGGCTAAAAAGCAGTCTTAAAGTTACGGAAAATATATCAAGAAATAAATATCAGTTGTTTTGATCCATTAATTTGATTGACCCTTTAATCGTTAAGGACGACTATAGTTGTTTTTAATCAATGTTACTGGTCAATTAATTCACTGTAATTGAGAACAACATGTTTGTTCGAACATCAGTATATATTCACATATTTGGTGTCAAATTTAGCACATGTGTTTAAATTTTAACCACTTGAAGTTGTGGGGAGCGTCACCGAGCACAACTTCAAGTCTGTGACAATCATATCACTAAGCGGTTTAACCATTACTTTAGTCGTCAGAATCTGACGTCTGTAGACGTCAGATTCTGCCGAATAAAGTCGATCCCAGCACTGTAAGAATATAATATTTCTAATGGCCGTAGACCCATAACATAGGCATTCAAATGACCCGGAAAAAGCTGACTAAGACATATTTGATGATTTCAAACAACCCTTTGGTTTCCATGATTTTCATAAAAAAATTCAGCGCTTTAAGGTTAAAGGGTTGAGTACTTAATATTTATTACCTGATTGTCCACAAAGAATCGACTTCCAGCTTGTACCATTTCTGCGGGATATCCCTTGTACCAAGTGACCTCGTATGGGGCGGGGTTACTTTTTAGTTGACAACTCAGTTCAGTTGTTTCCGTACCAGGTTTTGCCACAACATTCTTAGCAGCACACTGTCTTACCTCTGGGGCAACTAAACAACAACAAATTGCCGTTTTAGGCAAATTCACAAGTAAATTCAGTATGAGGCCTGGGCCAACAGTAAAATAATAAAATAATATTGATGGACCAATACATGACTATTAATATGTACACTACTTCTTAATCACCAAACAATATAATTTGTGATATTAAAATTGAATTTCGGATGGATATTATGCGTCCGGCTCATTGATTGATTGATTGATTGATTGATTGATTGATTGATTGATTGATTGGTTGATTGATTGATTGATTGATTGATTGATTGATTGATTGATTGATTGATTGATTGATTGATTGATTGATTGATTGATTGATTGATTGGTTGATTGATTGATTGATTGATTGATTGATTGATTGATTGATTGATTGATTGATTGATTGATTGATTGATTGATTGATTGATTGATTGATTGATTGATTGATTGATTGATTGATTGATTGATTGATTGATTGATTGATTGATTGATTGATTGATTGATTGATTGATTGATTGATTGATCGAGCGATCGATGGATCGATCGATCGATCGATTCATTCATTCATTCATTCATTCATTCATTCATTCATTCATTCATTCATTCATTCATTCATTCATTCATTCATTCATATACGTACATGTGACATTCATTGTCACGTTCCTCGTTATCGGATCTCCTCCAACAGCTCGGACAACTGATCCGATGAGAACTCTGTCATTGTCATCCGAACTAGGCCTGAGTTCAAAGTCAAAAGGTTTGGATATCACGATAGACAGAGTGGGAGAGTCATGTATAGTCATGGTCATGTGACCATTGTTTACTGTGTGAATTGACGTTAAGTTACGACGTGGTGTGGATCCCTTCTCTTGTATGTACATTTCCACCGGAGTTACAGTACTGGAGAAGTTCACAAGCATCCGAGCAGTATAAGTAACTTGTTCACTGAGGTTGAAGTGGTACACGTCTGACCAGGGTACTACAGTGTTATCCGCTAGTAATATGCTGCCCTCTACAGAACGAATCAAACCTGAAACAACATAATACATGCAAAACTAGTAGTATATACTTTCAAAAGGCAGTATATGTTTATTTTTCCAGCAAAGGGGCCATCATTAAATTACTAGAGGAGGGGTGGATTTTTTTTAACTAAACAAATTCTATCTACAAGGTTGGATACCAAAGTAGGCTTAGTATTGATGTGGGAGTCAGGGAGACGAGCGAAGCAAGGCTTCACAAACTGACGTGTCTTTTGACCCTTTAACCGCCAAATTATTCAATTAGAATTTTCATCCACTTGAAGTTGTGTCTCGCTGACGCGATCCACAACTTCAAGAGAGTAAAAAATATTCAGATTTGACAAAATGGAGGTCAACTCTTCTCAAATCTTGCTGGTTGAAGTCACAGTTTATCTTTAACATTATTTAAAATGTGGTACTTAATCATGTTAATGTGCTAATAAAAAATGAAAACCCGAATATATGCGACACCGGCGGTGTAAGGGTTAATATTGCTTAGCGAAGCGAGGCAAAACATTTTTTGAGAGCGGACAAATATTTATTTACAACATGTCCTTTAGACAATTATCATTTTATATATAACATGAAAATTCAGTTTCAAAATATTTGTTTCGTAAATACTGCAGCAATGGTATTGAATTATGACACATCAGTATATCTGTAATACAAGCAGATGGGTTTAAGTGTTAAACATGGTAATCTGTGTAGTCAGTCTCAGTGCCCTCCCCCCCCCCCCTCCCCCTCGTGTACTTGCCATAAAGAACAAAATATCATATTTCTGCCGAAAATTGCACCATTTGAAGCCTTCTATTTAGACACCCACTGACACCTCCAGAGACTATTCGAGCCGTGGTGTACAGCTTCCTTTAAAACTACGGGTCTACGGTGAGATCTTTCTTTGACATAAGATACACATGTTTTAGAATAGAACGGAAGAATATAACTCTCCCGGTCAGTAGCCGGAACACATGAATATGATGAAACGTTGGTCCGATTTGTCGGTTAATTGCTGGCCAGCGCTTGATCAGCGTCACAACATTAACCCATCATCAGTTCAGTCAATCTGCCAACCTGTTAACCTAGAACTAATAGCAACATAATTTAGTCTAATTGCTTTGAACTTGGAAAATGTCACTAATTGTCATATTAAAATCTAAAGAAAATAAATGTGCGAAAAAGTGCAAAATCCAAGATGGCGTCTGCCAGATAAAAGCCTCGAAGTCAAACATGATTTTTTAACAAATAAAAGCAGGCACAAGTGTAAAACCTCATTTGATGTGATTTTACTTAGCGAGTCCATTTATGGTACAATTTCACGATGTAAGGTCATCTTTAAGGTCAAAAGGTCAATTCAAAGGTCAAACATGTAAAAATATATATTTTTAACAAATATAAAAAGCGACACGTGTAATACATTTTTTTGTGTGATTTTGACTGGATAATCATTAATAATGAAACAATGTTGATGATTAAAGGTCATGTACAAGGTCTAAGCATCAATTTTAGGGTCAAGTGACTGAAAATGTGATTT
The DNA here is from genome assembly GCA_964017125.1 of Flabesymbios commensalis. Classification (NCBI taxonomy): domain Eukaryota; kingdom Metazoa; phylum Annelida; class Polychaeta; order Terebellida; family Flabelligeridae; genus Flabesymbios; species Flabesymbios commensalis. Next base: position 30,967,660 of record OZ024914.1, read on the forward strand.
TTAATAAGTAAACCTAACAACAGGTGTGATACCTGTTCATTTTGTATAAAGAGGGGGGAACCGGCCTGACTTAACCTTCAGGGTAAATTTCGAGTCTCATGTGGTTTCATACACCAAATCTTAGGATTCATTTATTCGTCTTAAGGTCATCTGGAAATCATTTTCAAAGTAGCCACTTTTTTAATGAGGAATGAGTAAAAGCCGTAATTTAATTGCAATTGACTATACCTAAGGACCCGATGGTTTGATTTTCTAAATATTTTTCTTTCTAAAAAATGCTATTAAGTTTTCCCGGATCGCTTTCCAATCAATTTGGAATGACAAAATAGCAAGGTCATGTTACAAGGGTCAAGGTCATGAACAAATTAGCTAAACTATCACTCACGTGCATATTTTTGTTTAATTATTCATTAAAAAAATTTAAGACGATATGATTTATAATACTGCTAAATTAGTTGTTAATAATTTTATTTTAGTGTACGGTCATAAAATGTCAAGGTCGTGCTGCACAAGTCAACATCATAATCAAAATTAGATAAAATATTGGTCACGTGCACGTGACAATAGTCCGTCGCCATTATTGAACTTAAAGTCATTACGCCCACAAGATCAAATTATTGACATAAAATGTAAAAAATCGCATTAAGTGGGCCATTGTGAATTTGTTCCCAGACGTTATTGAACTTGTCCGAGAACTGCTTATTAATAACATGCATAACAAATTTGAGCAGGATAAATTATTAATGTGAAATGCGAAAAATCGCAATCAATCGGCCATTTTGCTTTTTTTCAGTTATTATTGAACTTTTCTGAGAACTGGTCATTTGTAACATTCAAACAAATTTGGGAAAGATACATGAAATCTTTTCTAGTTATCTAGTTATAAAAAGCGAAAAATCGCAATAAATCAGCCATTTTTAATTTGCTTAGCCATTATTGAACTTGTCCGATAACTGCTCATTTGTAAAATGAAATGAAATGAATCGGGCTTTAGGCCACTTGTGTGCACATAGAGGCTAAACTGGGCCAGAAGAACCTCTTGTGGATGGTGAGATGATTGAGATGACACTGTCCTCCAGACACAGGATTCGAAATTCGAGCCCTGGCGCTCTGAGGCCGAGCACGCTACCTCTCGGTCACGGAGGCTCCCCACAATACTGATTTTCACACGTTGTTTCTTTAAAACCGCCGAGACCGGGAACCGAACCCCGAATTCTGGCGTGAAAGGCAGCGGTGCTAACCACTACTCTAGGGCCCCCGCCCTGCTCGTTTGTAACATCAACAAATTTGGGAAGGATACATGAACAAGTTAGCGTTCCCACAAGTAAATGCTAACGCCGACGCCGATCTTTAATTGCAATAATTCACCTTTTTTTAATTAAAATTAAAAGGCGGGCTAAAAAAAGATGAGATGAGAAGAGGTATTACACTTGTTCCTAGCGTTGTCAGGTGGTTATCAGGGTTATCTGTTACCAATCATGTTTTCGCTTACTGGTCTTTGATAATGAGGTCTTGAAGATGACCTTTAACATATTTAATCATCAAAATAGTACCAGAAATGAATTATTCAGTCAAAATCACATCGAAAACATATGTGTGTATTACACTTCTTGCTATTTGTGTTTGCTAAAAATCATATTTTTAAATATTTTTGACCTTGGACTTTTTCCTTTGATCATGACCTTGAAGATGACCTTCAATAACCAAAATAATACAATAAATGGATTTTCCAGTCAAAATTCCATGAAAAAGAGGTTTTAGACATATTCCCAGCATAATTTGCTAGAAATCATTTTTTCCGCTTACGCGACCACTTTAATTTGACCTTTTGACTTTGAGCATGACCTTGAATCTTAAAAAGTATATACGAAATGGATTCTTCAGTCAAAATTACAGGAGAAAGGTAGGCTTTCACACTTGGTCCTGTCTTTATTTTCTGAAAAATCATATTTGACCTGGAAATTGACCTTTGACCTTGAATTCTACCTTATTCCGCATAGAATATTCCTTAAGATTTTCAGTATGCTAATCTGGATGTATTTATCAAGCCAAAACCCCTAAAAGTATTTCTGTTGCAATTTGTTCTATGTCTGATGATGTTTTACTGGACTACATTGGCTCAAAGGCTCGTGTTTGCTGGGATATCTTAACTTATATGTGGAACTTTTAGAAAATTGTGCATGAAGGTATTGCCAGATTGCAATTAAGTGACACATTTGTAAAAAAAACTTACCATTGACTTGCAAAGACACGATTTTCTTGTATATCAGGTTTCCGTCCTCGCCGATATGTTGACATGATATATTTCCCTGATTTCCTGATTGAACTTCTGCAAAATTAAACAATGAATATTGAAAATGTATGAGCAACAGAATAGATATGCTAAGCTGCTAAGTGGTATATGACAGTAAAAACAGCTGTTCACAGACATTAGGTTCCCGACAGACACCACGAGACGACGATACAAGAGTGATTAAAATTTTGAAGTTTAGTCCATCGTCCGCGATGCTGGCCCAACATTAAGCCACCAATAAGCCAACATTCTGCGTACATGAAAACGGACAATGCTTATAGAACAGCAGACCCTGAAAACCTATATATGCCATGGTATTTAACTGAAAATAAAAACGATTTAGTAAAATTGATCAAATCAAGATGGCCGCCTATAGCCTCGTTTTCTGTCGGCCAATGCCAAAATAGTCACAGCCCTCGAAAACATATATACGATAACGCCAGGTTTCAAGGCAATTAAAGGGACTGGCCCAGGCTAAAATCATCAAAAAATCAGTGATTTTATTTCGGGTTCTTAATATGACCATATGATGTAAACATGTACATAGACTAGAACTGCAAATTTTTATAATTTTTGTGCTGCGCATTCACCAGTTAGGCTAGATATAGAGACGAAATTCCTGATTTGTAATTATTGACAACCATGTCAAAAATAAGAAATACGGGAATTTCGTCTCTATATCTAGTCTAACTGGTGAATGCGCAGCACAAAAAATATAAAAATTTGCAGTTCTAGTCTATGTACATGCTTACATCATATGGTCATATTAAGAACCCGAAATAAAATCACCGATTTTTTGATGATTTTAGCCTGGGCCAGTCCCTTTAACTGAAAATAGTAGCACTTTATTAAAATTGATAAAATCAAAAAGGCTCGGTTTTGATCGCACATGAAACCGAGCAATGCTAATATACTCGCAGACCACGAATACATAGCAGGTTTCAAGGCAATCTTGTAAATTCCAAAAAAAATTAAGTCACAAATTAGCGGCCATTTAGATTATCGGTGGAAAGCTGAATATATAATCAGGTCATCTCCATACTCATGTGTAACTTTACTTTAAAAATTAAAAGATCCCATTATTATTTTTCAAGTCATCGCGTTCATAGGATTTTATATTTAATCTTTATCTATGACCTTGGATTTCAGTAAAAAAAATTCCAGAGGGTTGAATGGTTGCATAGATTATGAATTCAATCTGTTGGATCAGTTGGAGCAGTATACTAAACTGGACGTAATCCGATCATAATGTCATTAGATACTCAATTCACATGAGTATTAATAGGAACAACAATAAAACAAAAAGTTGAGTAAGCTCCACTGATATGGTTTTCCTGTTGACATGGTTAATATATAAAATATATAGATGATATAAAGTATATAATATACAGTATACTATAATGTAATGTAATTCCCCTCATATATTACCTGTGATTGTCAGTGTGTATACGGCTGTAGTTCCCGTCATGTCCAGAGTGGCTTCAAATCTTGGATCTGTCATGTTTTCAGGAAACTCCGTACCATCAACTGTGATATTATAAGGAGTGTCCAGGGAAGTCTGTGCGTTCTCATTCACAAACACCGCATTTTCTCTCACAAACTGCAGCAGGTTGTTCTCTTGTACATAGCGTATATCACATCTCATGCTGAAGGAATCTCCTTCATTCTTTATGACTGGATCAACCACTGTCTCAATCAGTGTTGAGTGAACGAGGGGAAGTAACAGCAGAAGCCCTAAACGGAATAAAGGGGGTCACTTGAATAGTAAGGATATTCTTCATGTTTGAAAAATAAAGCTAGTTATGTAAGAATCAAAACGACATTAGCATGATTGGGTGAAGGAGAAAGAACAAATTCGATACATTGGTAGATCCGAATGTATGAGGCACCCGATATGAGGATATTCGAATCTACAAATGATAGGGTAAAGTGGGAAAATTTCATATATCTTTCTAGATCCATCGGTACTAGAAATAAAGGTGTGAATGATTAAACCAGTATATGAACACATTTACACAATAAGTATCCATATGGACAAGTATTGGACACTTACGTGGAGAAGTGGGATACTAACTTTACAGGTAATTCAATTTACATCTTCAAAATTAATGACATTGGTTAATGACTTTCAATAACCTCTGGTGACCAATCCCACCACTACCAGCATCTTAATGTCTATTTGTCAGACTCCCACGGGCCAGATAGATAACTTTTCCAGTGATACCAGGCACAAACTTGGTCAAAGTTTTTAGTTAAATCACCCTCATATTTTGAAATGAACTTGGAAGAGGACTTTAAATGACCTCCGGTGACGTTTTCTACCACTACAGGTAGCCCAGAATTCATTTGGTATACTATGAGATAGATAACCTTACTAAACACACATATGGTCAACTGGTTTAGTGAAATCACTTTTACCTGTTAGCGTGATTTAAAAATTATGATCAAACACATGATTTGTCAGCAATTTTGGCGGCCATCCTGAATTTGAACAATTTATATGAGCAAAAAAAGTAAAATTGTGCTGCAATACATTCTGCATTAATAGATTAATAATAATATAGCATTTGCATGTATTTTCAGGCCGGCTATTTTAATTTTATTTTTTTACAGCAACTTTTGGCGGCCATTTTGAAAATGGCTAATTGACAGGGATCGGTCTATATTTCATCTTGGAGACAAATATTTTCGCATTCTACGGGAAATTGGCTATAAGAATGAAGATGTCTTCATATTCTACTCATGATGTCCGCCTGAACCTTTTTATATGCTTTGTTTTGGAAATGGAGTTTCGACTGCTGCATTATGCTGGTGACGCTTCCCATCCCGGAGCATCCAGGAGCCAGAAACACCAGATAACACGAAACGTTGGCCAAATGCTGATGTAATGCTGGGCCACCGTCTGCGACGCTGGGCCAACATTATTCCAACCAAAACCCTTTAAGCTCTTAACCACAAATATAATGGTGAATATTTTTTTTCTGAACACTTTTAAAAAAGTACTCAACCTAAGGACCTGATACGTTATATTGGACATTTTCATAAGGACTGGTGTACAGGAATGTATACCGTTTCCCACACACAGCACCCCTGTTTCCCCATAATTACATAGGTATTCAAATGAAGCGGAAAGAGCTAACCAAAAGATATTTATGAAGATTTCAAACTTAAAAAAAATGGTTTGCATACAAATATTTCCGCGCTTCATGGGTTAATAACATTCTTTTGATCAGGCAATCAAACCTTGTATTATCTGATTATCGGAATCCCGTCCATATTATCATGTCGTCTCCACCATATGTCGCCTTGGAATTCAGAGGGTGTAACTAATACTTTTTAAAGTAGGAGTTACACCCTTTAAATTATATAAAACATCAACCCTTGCACCGCTAAGTGCGACTATATTCAGATGGAATGGCCATCGAAAAGAACTTGTACCACAATAACTGAATAGCTGGAGCATAATTGTAACAGTAAACAAGAACGCAATGGACAATAGGCCGCCGCCATTATTTAACTTTAAGTTATCGCACACAAAACATGCACAAGGTCACATTGCAATAAATCGGCCATTTTGATTATTTTGTCAGCCATTATCGAACTTGTCAGAGAACTTCTTATTAGTAACATGCCTAACAAATTTGAGCTTTACAATTTTTCGCGCCCACAAGGTCAAATTATTGACGTAAAAATTGAAAAATTGCAAGAAATTATTGAACTATAGTCATCATTTTAAATTAAAATTAAAAGGCGGGCTGAACAGTGGGACCGGTGGCCATTTTGAAAACACACACAATAGTGACGACAGCTGTGTAGTCTTCAGTCAAAGGCCAAAGACACACATTGAAAACAATAATTATTCGCTATAATCATGATAATCAGTCATTTGCTTCAGTGATATGATGCACATACAATGCATACGCAGACGTTGTATCGATGGTTATCAACGAGGATGTGTACATTATGTACATTGGCACAGAGCTTTGGATGGATGCACACTAAATTATGAGCTTAATATGTATAGGCCTACATACACTACAATAAGCAGTTCTAGGAATCGTAATCAGGTGATGACTAACGAGTTACAACAGTCACACTGATGATATATATGTCTCTGTATATGATGTATCCGGGTGTGCCCACATTGATCTGTTGATGGTTATCAGCATCATCAGGTTATGGTGAATAATACTATACTAGTACCCATAAAATCTAATAGCACCACTGTACACGAATGAATGAAAGATTGAATGAATGAATGAATGAATGAATGAATGAATGAATGAATGAATGAATGAATGAATGAATGAATACACGAACGAACGAACGAACGAGCGAACGAACGAACGAACGAACGAACGAACGAACGAACGAACGAGCGAGCGAACGAACGAACGAACGAATCAATCAATCAATCAATCAATCAATCAATCAATCAATCAATCAATCAATCAATCAATCAAACAATCAATTAATCAATCAACCAATCAATCAATCAATCAATCAATCAATCAATCAATCAATTTAATGAGTAAAGAAATTTTATTTTATGAATGAATGAAGAAATGAATTTAATGAATGAAGAAATTGATTTGTTCATTTTATTTTTATATTGTAAAATGGGGCACTTTAGACACTTAAAATTAACATGATAATGATAAATTGTTGCTCATTTGGTGTCAGCTTCCTATACGACTGATCTCCTGTCACCATGGTCTTGACATATTCATTAACGTTGTCATTGATCTGTTGATATTATATAAGTATATTTTGTTTGGAGGATTAGATTTTATATACATTATTTTTTTAGCATCATTTATAGCTGCATACCTTAAAATTTATTTTCAAATAATAGTAATAATAAAATAATATGTTTAAAATTGTACACAACATAATAATTTTGATAAGTTGTGTTTATATTACTGTCACATCACTTTGATAGGCTATTTACTATAGATCTGGTAATTTTCGCGTGTTTAAATGGTCGCGAATTTCCGCTTTTGGGACTTTTCACGCAGTTTAGAATTCGCTAGTTTACATTTTTCTTTAGTAGCGCTATTATAGTAATAATTCCCATACTTCATTGTAATAGCTAGCTCGGTGACAACAATGGAGGTCAATGCTATTGAGTTTCACAGAATTCGCAAATTTGTCCTCCTCGCGAAAATGAAAACCTCGCGAATATTACCAGATCTACAGTATATCCATGTTTCATTCGGACAATCTGTGATCTCATTGTACATAATTATATCTGCTGTCTAGTGTATTTGACACAAACCTATCATATTATTATGATGTTTTATACATTTATACACCCGAGTTGAGTGGGAATTAAAAGTAGGCCTATTGCTACTAGAATGACAATTACAATGCGCTAAAAAGGGCTGACATGAGAGCACAATGCCCTTAAAAGTGGCTGTTCCAGAACCATTACCGTTGGTTTAATGTTGATCCACACTCTCTGACGCTGGCCCAACATAACGCCAGCATTGGTTCAACATCCCGTGGTTGTCGGCTATAATATTATAGCCACACTTAGCTATCAAATCTTAACCATATGGTAAACATGTTAAAGGTAAATTTATAAATAAACTTACATGATAATATAGGCGCGGAAACTGTCATCCTGATCGTATTTGCAATATCTACGCCGTGCAGGCCTGTGTAACGTCTCATGTGATCGCAGCGTGTCAACTAAATAGTTGGTGGTGATATTAGTATGCGGTACACTGGTAATTCTTCAAAGTTTACTTTGTATTGTCCTTAGGTGTGGCCGCAGTGCCGTGTCTCCCTCGTACCTGTCTTCTTAGTACCTGTATATTATCGACCTCACTGGCATGCCATACATTATATAGACAGTGCGTACAGGATACGGGTCAGTGTGATGACTAATGGCATTCACATTAACTGTTGTGAATAATAGGACATTAACCATCACAATGCTGAATTATTTTGTATAAACCATGGAGATTAAAGGGGTTTTTTTCAATTTGAAACCATCATAAATGTCTTGGTTATCTCTTTCCGCTTCATTTGAATACCTATGTTATAGGTCCACGGTCATCAGGAATATTTTAATTCTTCCAGCATGTTCAGTGCGTGGACCGTCTTTATACGTCAGAATCTGACGCTTAACCCTTTAACCGCCACATTATTCAATCTGATTTTTTACCCACTCGAAGTTGTGTCTCGCTGACGCGATCCACAACTTCAAGTGAGTGATAATTATTCAGATTTGACAAAATGGAGGTCAACCGTTTTCAAATATTGCTGATTGATGTCACATTTTATCTTTAACATGTTTAAAAGGTGGTACTTAATGTGCTAATAAAAAATGAAAACTCGAATATATGCGTCACCGGCGGTTAAAGGGTTAAGACGTCACATGCTTACGTATAAAGACGGTCCCCGCGCTCAAAAGGTTAATCGGGGTTAATGCTCTGTCAATTCTCAACCAATTGTCACGAACCTTCACAAGCGCTATTTTCCATTCACGTCGCAACTACCCTGAACATTTAATTGAAAAATATTGCATTACAAGTTAGTATATTTAACACGTAGCTAATACAATGAAGTATGGGGGAGGGGGTTTTATATAAGTTTATTTTCGCCGAGTTCCTATTCAAAACGGTTTCTGGTGACGTCACTGCGTTTCACAAAATTAAACCTGACTCAGAGTCAGATAATGTGAGGGTGGTACTAAAACAGTCAGATATATGATGTCATTGGCCTGTGTGAGTTCACACCTGACGAGCACATGACTTACGTTCATGAATACGTTCAGCTATCAAGTTGTTTCACTCGTGTCACCAGTGTCACTTCAGTGAATCAAGTTGTCTGCTACAGACTTGGGGTATGCCTGTCTGACCAGACTGGGCAAGATGATAGTATGTCCAGTATGGCATGATGATAGTATGTCCAGGGGTATTAACCCTTTAACCGCCGGTGCCGCATATATTCAGGTTTTCATTTTTTAATAGCACATTAAGTGCTACCTTTTTAAACATGTTAAAGATAAAATGCTACATCAATCAGCAATATTTGAAAACAGTTGACCTCCATATTTTCAAATCCTAATAATTTTCACTCACTTGAAGTTGTGGATCGCGTCAGCGAGACACAACTTCGAGTGGGTAAAAAATCAGATTGAATAATGTGGCGGTTAAAGGGTTAAGCGTCAGATTCTGACGTATAAAGACGTATTAAATATCTTTTCAGTCAATAGGCAGTCGTTTACCGACAATAGGCCTACATATTACCAATGCTCCACCGCTTTTTTGATGTCGAGCCAGCGGTGCTAACATCATTTTGTTTAATGTGTCGCACTTTGCCCTGTGAGGTCTGACCGTCAGACTACCAGTCTGAATCTGCCGGTAGCAGACAACTGGATAGACATGATAGATGAAGATAAATGTGTCGTTGCAAGGCCTATTAAACGCTCATACATGTACGTAGTGTGTACATAGGCCTACATGTTATCAGTGGCTATATTGTGTTGTTTTTCTAACACTCGAAATGTAGGTCTATATACATGATATTGGTGTCAGGAGTAATCTTTGTCAGGACTCTTACTCCACCGGGAACCTTGAAGCCATGGTAAATATTGACATTTCACTACTATCCGACTGTGTGATGATGACATGGGTGTACTTTAGTTCTCATGTAGGCCTACGATTATAGAATATGAGCATGTCTTAACCCTAAAGTGCTGATTTTTTTTATGAAAATCATGGAAACCAAATGTTTTTTTTCATTTTGAAATTATCATAACTGTCTTAGTTAGCTCTTTCTGATTCATTTGAATACCTATGCTATGGGTCTGCGACCATTAGAAATATGTTTACCCTTACAGTGCGGGGATCGACTTCAGAATCTGACGTCTACAGACGTCAGATTCTGACGACTAAAGTCGATCCCCGCGCTGTAAGGGTTAACCCTTTCAGCCCTCACGATGCATTAAAGCATCATTTTTTATCTCCGAAAAATGACTCAGTTTTTTACACCTAGGGGTTTAGAAGAACATTTTTGTTGAATTTTTTAAATAATAACAATACATTTTTTCATTTGCCACCCACTATAAGTCATCTTCAATCACTACAAGTTGAAAATTGCGACGGCAATTCGCGGCTTGTAGTGGATGATGATGACAATGGTAAATTCAGGCTTGAAAGGGTTAATTGGATTGACGTACACTGCCTATTATAGGTACATCACATGAATGTCAGAATTGTCCAATAAAATTATACTGACCTTTTTTCCGGAACTGCCGACATGCTAAAAGAAATATATGACCACATTACACTGCTTTCACCATGTTCACTGAGCAAGAAAAATGCCGTGCTAGATCAAAATCTGAGCTAAATTATGAAAACGTTCAAAAGTTGTGCCCTCAATGTTGCAAATTTCGGAAGGGATACCGAATCAAAAAAATCACCCAGACACTTGAACTTTTTGCAGCAGGTGAAGAAAACTACAGAGATGAATAATATGGAGAGTTTTAGTTTTTAGATACATCAAGGCACGCAATGAGTGCTCCGCAATACACTAACAGTAGCAAATATACAACATACTAGTATGCACATAGCAATCATAAATTTGGGCATAGCCTCCGGCCCATCTTTACCTTTTTTTAAGCTTACGAGGGGGTCATAGATAAAAAAAAATTGATGGATGTTCATCCTTATGGCTAAGCAACTTCCATTTTTACCCTCGGCGCGCCCCATAAGGAAGCGTATACAGTGGTATAGGGCAGGCAAACAAAACTTCACACAGGTTTTAACCTGTATCTCAATTCTTAGAGATTCCACCATTCGTTTGTCCAAACGGCCTTAATGATGGCCTCCAGAGCTATTTTCATTTGCTGCATTTTTTACAAAAATTTAAAAAATGGCACTTTTTAAAAAAATATTATCAGAAGGGACCACAGCATGCCTGTTCCACATATAATACCTCTTCAAGCATTTGTTGCAAGTATTATCATGATTATGTAGGGCCTAATTAAATGCGAGAACTGGCACCATTTTTTGTATTTATATTATATCATATTTTTTTCATGAAAAAATATGATATAGTTGACATGTAGTAAATTGCCAATTATGATGCTCCTCTATTAGTAGAAGAGGAAATCTGAAAATTGACGTTATTTAAGGAGTTAGTTGACACCTAAATTCCTAGAGACAAATAATATATCGCTGCAAATGTATGAACGTCTAGTTTTACGAAGCGTGAACAGTTTTTGCGGCAAGTGGTCGAGTTTTTCATAAAACGTGCATTTGTGACGTAATGTCGTGATGGTCGTGACGTCACTTTTTCACCAATTTCTACTGGATATTTATAAAGGTGGATCATTTATCAGCTGCCTAGGTTGCCTAGGGGGCCATCAATGATATTTTAATTGTGACATGTTGTATGAAATAGTAATGATGTCATAGTTTTGAATTATGAACATATGTATACAAAAAACATAAATAGACATCTCATACATATCTTAGATAGAAATAATAGACGACAGGGAGTTTTTGCCAACAATCTTATGAATATAAGCTTATATATTTTTATGAATTTCTTGATGAATTTATGTGATTTCTTCTGAAAATCTTTTGTTTTGTGTGGTACATTATATATTACCTTTGTATTCTAGTTATAACTTTAGTCAGGAGATCACTTTGGGAGAGATAATAGGCTATAAATTTCCCACCTCTACCCCTTGGGCAAAGGGAGCCAGGGCAAAGGGGGGCAGGCCATTTCAATACAAAGACCATACAGCATGGCCCCCTTTGCCCGCTGGGTAGATATTTCACACACTAATCCCAGTGAACGAAAGTATTTAGTATATTACTTAGTATTATGTCCAACGAAGCATGTCACCATATACATCAAATGAAAGGGTTTTTTCATATCTGTTTTATCAGGCTTACTTCAATGTACATACTTGTGTATCAAAAAAATAAAAAAGTACCAAGGTGGGGGTGGCCCCCTTTGCCCAATGCGCTGGCCCCCTTTGCCCAAGCTATTGAGAGCAAATCTATTTGGCTTACAATTAAAATAAGGTATCCTTGATACACTAAGTGAGTCTCTTATATGTATCTACATTGCATGCACCTAACATAGAACAGTCATTGGTTTTACAATAGTTCGAATATTCTCCTTAAATATCATTGAAACGTTAAGTGGCCCCCTTTGCCCGCCCTTCCCCAAGTCATTTTCAATTTATGTATCCCAGATTGATACAAGTTTCAAATTTGGCACAGAGCAAGGTTTTGACAAACTAAATACAATTTTGGTCTCAACCTAAAAAAATTGCGGGTTAATAAATTCAAAATGGCCGCCAAAATGAGAATTTCAAAACTTTACAAATAAAAGTCACAAAGAATCATAATACCTCGTTTTGTAGTGTTTTCGCGTCACGAAACAGTTCGGAAGGGATTTGTTTTGTACAAGGTCAAGGTCACACAAAAAAAAGTCTTTTTCGCGGTGAAATATGACTTAAAAATGAAAAAAAAGGAAAAATCATAGTCATTTTAAACGTATTTATTAAATTTATTTGTTTTTCCATTCTCGTATTATGCATAGTTCATTTCTTAGTCACCCAGAGTGAGGCGAGAGCATGTACCATAGCAAACACAGAGAGCCGAACAAACAAATCCCCAAATACAACAACAACAGTTGCCTGCACAACGCTTCTGGCACTTCAATACTTAAAACATATATCAACACTAAAATGAAATAAAATCTAAAGGTAATAAGATAAGATAAGATAGGATTTATTTTAAGTCGCACATAAAAACATATAACATTAGCTCTAACGAGCTAGTACAAGCGACATATAAAATAAAACAATAAATATAACAGCTAAAACAAGCAGGTTGGCTGGCAGGAAGTCAACATGAAATGTAAAAAATATATATATATATATATTACGGATTATATAGAAAAATACTTATAAAAAACAAATAATGTAAATGAGAAACATATATTGTTAAAAGTTACATAATCCATTTTGGCACATAAAAGTAGATTACCCGATTTTATAGAAAACTTATGATGTATATGAAAAAAAAAATAATATGGCTAAAAGTTACGTAAAAAACATTTGTCATTTATTAATCATTGCATAACTGTATCACATTTTCGATGGACCTACATCTAATTTTGCTCACAATTAAATGAAAAAATAAGCTCGCAGGCCATCTCTGGAAGTTTTGAGGTCTCTGGTTATTCTCAATGCCTCTGGCAAAGAGTTCCAGATTTTAGGGGCCAAAAAGCAAAAGGAATTTTTTCCGTGTCGCACCCTCTTCATGAGAGGAATTTTCAGGATATTTTCAAAATTTCTTAAATTGCGGGTGCGACAGCGTTTTTCAATCAGTTCAAGGAGGTAGGTTGGTGCTAAGTCATTAAGAATTTTGAAAGTCTGAATGGCGATGTTCATTTTTCTCCTAACTTCCAGAGATGGCAAGCGAGCTTTATTCAAGAGGGACTCATGGGAGGCGGTATGGTTGGAATAAACACACTTTGGAGCCCTCTCCTGAATCTTTTCCATACAGCATGCATTTGGAGCACTACAGTGATACCAGACGGCTGAGCAGTATTGAAAGTGGCTGAGGATGAACGCTCTGAAAAGAGCCAATTTGGCCTTGATGTCAAGGCAAAACGACAGTCTTCTCAGAGCGCTCAGCTGTCTGCCAGCTTTCTTACAAATCTCTTCTGTGTGTATCGAAAAGTTCAAATTTTTATCAATAATAATGCCTAAAAGTTTGACTACTTTTTCAGGTTGAATTATACAGCCGTCTAGTATCACTGGGGACTCAACTGTACAGTTGAAAAATATCAACTGAAATTTGTCAGGGTTGGCTTGCATTAAGTTGATGGAAAACCACCATATAGCTTTTGCTGCCTCAGCTTCGAGTCATGATTTTACAATTTGGAAATTTGGATGTGCAAAAGAAAGAGTGTTGACATCTGCATAATTTGTGAGGCGTGCTCGTTTAATAAAGTAGAAATGTCATTTATGAATACATTAAAGAAAATTGGGCCAAGAACTGAACCTTGTGGCACGCCCTTAATGGTGGTTTTCCATGAACTGTGCACGTTACCTATCCGGACACGTTGCTCACGATCTGTGAGGTATGATTTAATAATTTTGATTGACTGATCCTGAACACCATAAGCTTTAAATTTTGCGATCAAAAGGTCATGTGGCATGCAGTCGAAAGCTTTGCTAAGGTCCATTAACAGATTATTAAAGCACCAATTTTGTGATTTTTGAAAAGATCTCTACGCCAATTTTCAATAAGGGTGAGCAGCGTGTCCTGACAGCCATAACCCTGCCTGAAGGCTGATAGGTGACAAGAGAAGACTGTGTTTAAAAAGGGAGTGATCTGGTGGGCTAGAACGTTTTCAAAAACTTTTGCTAAAATTGGTAAAATACTCACAGGTCGATAATTAGATTTATTTATTTTGTCAGATTTTTTGTATACAGGGATCTTTAACTTATTTGGAAAGGTGCCTTCATCTAAACTTTGTTTATTATGATTGAAATAACTGGGGCAATTTGTAAAGAGGCATGTTTTAGTAATTTGGCTGGAATTTGGTCACATCCAGTTGCTTTCTTTGGATTCAGTGTTTTCAGAATTTTTAGCACGTCTTCTCTTGTCGTATGATGGAACTGAAAATTGTTGCCCTCGGAGTGTTGTTCAATTTCAATAATGCTAGGATGTTCCGTAACATCAATATTTTGATTCTGTCCAATATCTTTTGCAACATTAATATAATAATCATTCATAATCTCTGAAATTTCCTTTTGATTGTTTATAATTTTAGAATTTTCTGACAGGATTATATTTTCAGAAGAGTTGTGTCTTTTAGACAAAAAGGGTTTCACAGTATTCCAGAAATTAGAATCATTTTTCTCACACTTTGTCTTTAAATAATTTTTCATGGATAAACCTTTCTGATAAACGTCACAATATTTTACTGTATTACATCTAACCTTTATCTTATAAATTACCTGCTACATCATTATATAATGTGATATTTTCTCATCATTTACTGTATTACACATACATACAATCATTTCTATATAGCTGGAATTGGTGACGTGATTGTCAGCTTTAAATGACGTCGCAGTTTTTCAAATACATTATTTGATCATTGCCAAAACGTACCAGCGCGACGACGTACGCGAGCGCGATAGGCATCGCGACCATTTTCAAAACTGTTTCATTTTCGTCACGACGGTTGTCGCAATGGAATGAATCGGGCTTTAGGCCACCTTTGTCCACATATAGGCAAAACTGGGCCAGCAGAGCCTCCTGAGGATGGTGAGATGAATGAGATGACACTGTCCTCCAGACACAGGATTCGAAATTCGAGCCCTGGCGGTCTGAGGCCGAGCACGCTACCTCTCGGTCACAGATGCTCCCCACAATACTTTTTACACGTGGATGGGTGAGAAACATTTTTGTTTCTTTCAAACCGCCGAGACCGGGAACCGAACCCTGAACTCTAGCGTGAAAGGCAGCGGTGCTAACCACTACCCTAGGGCCCCCGCCCGCCGCGCCTCAAATGTCGCGTTGGTCGTCGCGTTGGTGTGTGGACAGTCATGTAATTTTCGCGTCAGTCGTCGCGTCACTTGTCACGTGCCTAATCGCGCTGACGTTCGCGTTGGTGTGTTTTGCACCCAAAGTGGAGAAATGTAAATAACCCTATATATTATTTTAACCATCAGTCTGTTCTCTTTCAATATAAAAACATAGAAAATGCATGTGAAACTGACGTATTTTTTATTTGGGTCATACTAACCTCTTGCCCACTCTCCCCCGAGCGACCTAGCAAAAAAATGAGTGCGGTTTTGAGAAGAGCCTAGTTACTGGAAGCGCAAGGACTTCCTGTTACCATATCTTTGCTTATTTCGATGCTTTTGCTACAGCAAATCCTCACAGAATCGATTCTAATTGGTAGCAAAATGATATATCTGTAATATGTACCACCGAGGCTGCTGCAAAGAGCTACACATTTAAAAAAGGAACTATGCGCGAATGAATTTGTGTGGTGAAACCTTAACACTCCATAATTTCACATTGCGATTCACAGGATTCGAAATTCGAGCCCTGACGGTCTGAGGCCGAGCACGCTACCTCTCGGTCACGGAGGCTCCCTCCAATACTGACTTTCACACGTGGATGGGGAAGAAACATTTTCAAACCGCCGAGACCGGGAACCGAACCCCGAACTCTGGCGTGAAAGGCAGCGGTGCTAACCACTACCCTAGGGCCCCCGCCCACAACCTGATCAATCATCTCGAGCTAACGAGCTAACGAGTATGTAGTGGATTTACTAGGGGGTAGGAGTTGTTCATGGGGGCATGACGTCGACCCTACCCCTTAGAAAGTGGCAAAACAACCTGATCAATCATCTCGAGCTAACGAGTATGTAGTGGAGTTACTGGGGGTGAGGGGGGGGGGGAGAGTTGTTCATGGGGGCATGACGTCAAGCGTACCCTTTAGAAATTTTGGATGCCATATTAATATAGAACCCACTTCTGTTTACGCCACTGCTATTTAGATCTAAATATATCAGTTTTTTTTAAACTGGACTGAAACATATAAAATAAGCCTTACTGCGCAGACGACTATTTTTCAAAAGTTTTCTAAAGCAAATTTATGACTTGAAATGTCAGGATGTGGCATTACAATATCATCATATAACATTATATGGCAGTGTATGGTCGGGGGACGACATTCTAATATAAGTAAATGAAATTTTAATGTCAGGATATCACATTTGACTGTCAGGTTATGATATTATAAAGTCAATATGTGGAATTATATTATCAGGTTATGGCCGTTTAACGTCATGATATGGCAATAATATTGCAGGAGATATATAGTCAGGATATGGCATTGTAATATCAGGATATGCCACTTTAATGTCACTATATAGTCTTATATCATTATATCATACCATTTTCGATATCATGTTAATACCAAGCTATGACATTCTATTTTCATTATCATGATTATGTGGCATATTAATGTCAGTATACAGCATTATAATATCAGTAGCCTATATGGCAGCTCAATGACACAATATGGCCTCATAATAGAAGGATGTGGCATTATAATATCAAGATCTATCATATTAATGTGCCAATATAGCATTGTAATATGAGGACATGGCAGTATGGCGTTGTATGGCGTTGTGGCATTTTGTTGTCAAGAAATTACATTTTTATGTCAGGATGTGGGGCAGTGTATGGTCAGGGAACGACATTTTTCTTTCATGATATGACAATATAATGTCATGATGTTTGAATTATAATTTGCATGGATATACTAGGATATGCATGTTTAGCATCAATAAATGTCATCTTAATGTCCCGATATGGCACAGTAATGTCCGAATATGCACTATAAAAGCGAGATATAACTAACCGTTCATCGTCATTATTATATCAAGCTGCATGGCACTATGAAAATGTCATTTTAGTATTTCAAAATAAGGCGTATATCGTTAGGACATGGTATTATGTGACTCATCACTTTAAAATCTGACGGGTCAGGCTGCGCTAACAACAGGTTAAATTCGTCAAACCCTGCAATTGGAAATGAAATGAATCGGGCTTTGTGCACATATTGTGCACATATAGGCTAAACTTGAGGATGGTGAGATGATTGAGATGACACTGTCCTCCAGACACAGGATTCGAAATTCGAGCCCTGGCGGTCTGAGGCGGAGCACGCTACCTCTCGGTCACGGAGGCTCCCCACAATACTGACTTCCACACATGGATGGGGAAGAACTATTTTTTGTTTCTTTCAAACCGCCGAGACCGGGAACCGAACCCCAAACTCTGGCATGAAAGGCAGCGGTGCTAACCACTACCCTAGGGACCCGCCCACCCTATAATCATGATAATTGGAATGTTGATGCCTAGCGACCTTTAACGCCATGTTATATGTGTGTCACAATAACCATGATAACTCATTTTTTCTAATAAATAACAATATTCTAGTCAGGGACTTCTACTGCGTCACAATAAATCGGTGAGATTATTACAATATGAGTGATATAATGTTCTAAGGGAATAATTAGACATTATTACTATTAGAAATACCGTACAGTTTCTGAATTTAATAGTACTCGTGGTACTTCTGAACGAATCCACTCAAGCTGATAATTTGAAAAAAAATAACCTAGAATGGTGACCGCATAACAAGCAACACATGGTCTCCCCGTGTGATTGATCTTGGATATATATAAAGTCAAGAACTGATATTATTCCCTCTCGTACCTCAAATCCTGGGTAAACACACAAAATATTATTTTCAAATTGTAAAAGTGATGAAGTGTACCCTTGGTTTTTCCGAAAAATGGCGTCCCCGTGATGACGGCCATCTTGAATTAAAAACAGACACAGGGTAGAGTTTAAGGATGTTTCAGCATTCGTATGGGTAGAAGCCCCGCTATAATTCCTGAAAAAAACAGATTTTAGTATATTTGGTTACGTATACTAACCATTTCTTTGCTCAAGTTTGATTTTTTTGGTTTAATTTATCACAGAATCCTATGGTTCCATTTTGTCAACAAGATCCTTTTCAGCAAATTTCAAATAACAAGATTATCACATAGCTTCCCCCCCCCCCCCCAGAACAGCGGAACAAGAGTGAGTATAACAGCCGTTCTATCTATTACTTATAGATACACAAGTAATGAGGTAATTTATTATATAAAAGCCAATTGAAAATAAATGTATGTTTTTGTTGCCTTCCAATCGTATTAGACATAACACTAATGCTCTTGCACTAATTGACGGATCCAAGATTTGACTGACAGGAGGCGCCTATCATATATCTGACTCAGTCAGCCTCCTTGTATTACTGTCTAGAGGGGTCGGAGGCATGCTCTTCGAGAAATTGTTAAATTTAATAAAGACTTACATAATGCATTCTAGAGCATATTTCGCCATAATAAGGCATTTTTTGTTATATTGGGGACATTGAACAGAGGGCATGGGTGACAGACTCGCAAACAGGAGATGTTGAGCCAATGTTACATTAACGTTGACCCACCGTCTTTGTCGCTGGTCCAACATAAGGGCAATATTGGGTCAACGTGTCGTGAATATCCACCTAGTGATAAATGGTGGATAAATCAAAGGTAAGCTTGATAAATACGAAAAACTATGACGTCATAAAAGAGCGCTGTATTCAGCATATGATTATTTTGACGTTACTACCGCTAGCTCACGCAAATGTAGAGATTAATACCTTTCCAATGATATATTATAAGGGTTTCCGGAATCAGAATTAAAGATATAATACACAACTTTATTCTCTACAATATTTCGCGTGCCTATTTTTCTAAAACAATAAATTCACTTGCATCAAAGACTTATGTAAGTTTATGGTTAATAAATATGAATTTACGACATAATGAATATATACAATTATTACCAGGTGTGCGTAGTATGTGCTGACACATTAAGAATCGACACCGCATCATACTAATACTGAGCAGTGACTTAAACATGACCCCTATTTCGTAGTTTGTCTGGCCAATTTGGTTCATAAAATGACGTCATTGCCCTATCGACATGACGTCACAAACGTACGTTTGGAAAAAATATCCACCACGTACGGCAAAAACGATATACGCCACCATAAACTAGAGACTTAAACCTTTCCCGTAATATATTTTTTATCTCTAGTAATTTAAGTGTCAACTCAACTCCAAAAATGGGTTCATTCCTCTTGTACTATATAAACACATTAATTCATTCGGTTTTAATTTCAAAATCTCACTACATGTCAGTTTTTAAAACACTCATTCAAATTGCACAAAATTGTCAGGGTTGTTGTCGTCAGATTTGCTTGGAACTTTTCATTGAAAGTCATTGAGAATTAACTGAGAAATCTGCGAAAAACACGTAACGCAGCTCTAATGTGATTTCCACCGAAGTTCTTGCTTCGGGTACTATAATTATTGTTTACAAATGTCACGTTCATGTAGGCCTATAAGTGTCATATAAACTCTTTCACCTGGGTGTCAGCACGGTTATTGGTCATACCAGTTATAACACAGTTATCGTTGTGCTTATGCTGGGATCATTGTATCCAAGAGCAAGGAGTATCTTCATTTCCAGCATACCCAAAATCACTAGAGACAATATACAATGATATAGGCCTACTAGCAAGTTGTTGTCAACACACATACATTTGTATTCATGTAAAAATATCCAACTGACTCAATGTCCTTGAAAACATATTTCCTACTATATACGATACCATTTTGTCAGACACTATATATTATGTAGGCCTACATGATCTGATGATGTGAAGGTAAATTTAGATGTTATTGTGTAAAATGAAGGCACAAATCACGGTCCTAATAAAATATGCAATGACCATGATGCCACTTTCGTAATTTACAACTTTTTGCAGCAGACAGAAATGTTGGAGAGGAAGCAGACCCGTGTTATTCTGTGGCATCCACCACGCTCATGTTCTTCAGCGTTCATGAGGACAATGCTCAACAGGAAAAACTGTAAGGTTTGTACAGTATGGTGAAGTATATATACGTACAAGTAGTTCCTTGTTTGAATAATTTAACTTCACAGTTTTCTATTGAACCTTGTGAGTGAATAGGGTTGAGCCTTGTTAGTGAATTGGGCTGCGAGCCTTGTGATTGAATTAGGTTGCGAGCATTGTGATTGAATTGGGTTGCGAGCCTTGTTAATAGTGAATTGGGTTGCTAGCCTTGTGATTGAATTAGGTTGCGAGCATTGTGAGTGAATTGGGTTGCGAGCATTGTGAGTGAATTGGGTTGCGAGCATTGTGAGTGAATTGGGTTGCGAGCATTGTGAGTGAATTGGGTTGCGAGCATTGTGAGTGAATTGGGCTGCGAGCATTGTGAGTGAATTGGGTTGCGAGCATTGTGAGTGAAGTGGGTTGCGTGCATTGTGAGTGAATTGGGTTGCGAGCATTGTCAGTGAATTGGGCTACGAGCATTGTAAGTGAATTGGGTTGCGAGCATTGTGAGCGAAGTGGGTTGCGAGCATTGTGAGTAAAGTGGGCTGCGAGCATTGTGAGTGAATTGGGTTACGAGCATTGTGAATGAATTAGGTTGCGAACCTTGTGCGTGAAGACTGGTTGCGAACCTTGTGAGTGAATCGGGTTGCGACATCACTTTGTGCACAAAGAGATATTATTGAGATAAACATGATAAAGATTGACAAGTTTGACAAGTTAATTGGAAAACTCGGGCCTTCTTTTTATCTAGGTTTTCATGGAGCCGTATGGCGAATGTTTTTACCATGGAAAGGAACGGCAGAGTTTCAGACATCTAGATGAGCCACCTAAGGAGGAAATATCTTATGAGACTGCCAAAGAAAAATTGGAACAAGCATTTCAAGGTTTGATTTACGACGATTTACATGATTTGGAAATACTAATTCTTTCATACTAGTTTTTCGGGGTCTAAATTATCCGTAACGCTTGGCAGCTTAAATCAAATCAAATCGCAAATCTAAGTGGACATGTTGAGCAAAATCATAGCCATTAAAGCGCTACAATAAAGTGGGTAATTTTCACCCACTTGAAGTTGTGTCTCACGACCGCGACCCACAACTTCAAGTATGGGGGATTACTCACATTAACTTAATTTGACACCAACCACGTTGACATTTTGATGCCTAAGCTGTTAAACACGCATTTTATTCCCAATAACAATGATTTGATCGATGTTACACCAGATGATATTACCTTATGCCATGTATACTGCCGCACTACAAACGAGGTAAATGTGAATGCTGATATTTCCCTTGTTTTAGCATGTTTAACCCTTTAACCGCCGGTGCCGCATATATTCTGGTTTTCATCTTTTATTAGCATATTAAGTACCATATTTTAAATATGTTGAAGATAAAATGTGCCATCAACCAGCAAGATTTGAAAAAGGTCGACCTCCATTTTGTCAAATCTGAATAATCTTCACTCATTTGAAGTTGTGGATCGCGTCAGCGAGACACAACTTCTAGTGGGTGAAAATTCAAATTGAATAATTTGGCGGTTAAAGGGTTAACTGACAGTTTTATCAAATAGATGCCAATTTGATCACTGCTATTGTTGCTACGTTGGATTGATTACAAAATTTTGTTTTGACAAATGATGACTGTCATTCGTACTCCACTTGTAGTAGAAACCATCGTCGTCCTCTGCGATGTAGAGAGTCAGTAGGACAAAAAATCATGAACTATAATGCTGCTATTGTCTGGTATTCCATTGCAGATCTAAATGATCTCAGGTGTAGTTTTAATACTTTTAAATGCCATATAATGCAATATATCAGAACAATTTAATGTATTACAAAATTCCGGATGCATTATTGTCCGTGTCTGTATTATCAGACCTTCATATTTATATTTTAAATAAGGAACAAACTTATCATGTCTTTCTTTCTGTTATAATTTGTTTAATATCATATTTGCCGCAGAATAAAAGTTAATAATGTTAATAATATTATGACTGTGTTTTATTATTCATTATAATTATTGTCATTATTTTCTGCTATTCATCACTACTTTATCAATTTTTTTAGAGATTGGTAAAATATAAACTTATGTTTGTTTTGCACTTTGCACACATTTTTTTCCACACAACCTATTGAACTATTGAACATAAATGTCCTCAATATATTATTAACTTTCAAACCGAGATTCATTTCCACTGGTCGGGATTTATTATTATGTTCATCAAGAAATAAAACATTTCATCGTTTTAGAACATAATGAAATCTTCATCAAGAACTGTGCATTCGCAGTCATGAATAATATCAATTCAGAAGTGTTACCAGAAGGGTATCAACACACATTTCTTATACGTCACCCGGAAAAATCAATGCAATCACTCTACCATTGCTGGTGTGTCAAAGAATGTGGTGGTATGTATGAAATATAAGTATACAGTTTTGCGATGGTTCGAATTTAGAAATGTATTATTTTTCAATTTTTGTAATAATTTTAACTGTTTAAAAACACTATCTAGTGAATGGCCATTGCTGGTGTGTCAAAGAATGTGGTGGTTTGTATGAAGTATAATTATAGTTTTGCGTTAGTTCTAATATAGAAATTTATCATTTTTCAAATTTTGCAACAATTTAAACTGTTTGAAGACTCCACAGACCTATATCTGGTGAATATGTTTGTTAATGTTAGTCATTGCCATACTTTACGCAACGTTTGTTAAATCCCAATTCACCAACATGAGAACAACACTGTCTAACGTTGAATGGCAGTAAAATGTCCATAGGCTGATTCAAATTTAGCAATTTTTTTTATATAATTTAAATTCTTTGAACTCAAAAGGGAAGGAATATTTTCAAAAGTAAGGGAATGATTAGGCCTTTCCGTTGATAATAATATTTTTTTGTGTGCTATTTATAGTTCAGCAGTATTAACATGATTAAGAAATATCGTCGTGGTCTTTAGGTAAGGTAGTCCGTGATGGCAAATTTGGTTGAGGTGTAACTTCCATGCTTAACTTAACTAATAACTGCACTAACATTACTTAGGCAGCACCTGTAATACACATGCTATATTAATATGACAGAAACGTGAGACTATTAAGGACACAAGCCTAACAATTTTGCTGCAGCCGGCAGATTTTCTTTTTTTTAACAGTCAAGCATACTGCTAATATTATTTGATAGCGGATTAGCTTTCGATTTATTATCAGTGCAATAAAACTAATTCCTCGGCATGGTACACTGTCAATCGTATCGTAAAAGCAGTTGCGGAAAATTGTCTGGGTAACATAATATATTACAAATTTATTTATGATGAAAAAATGCATTTTGAAATTAAGATTTATCATTAAGAAATTACCACAATAGTTTGGTAGATCTGTTTGTTGCAAATAGATCAAGGAAAGCATTTCGGATATCAGGTTGGGGTAAGATAGATCTGGGCTTCATCTGCAGGGCGATAATGCTTTAAGCCGTGGGCTGACACTATAATGTTACTAAGTTGCTTTATAAACATGTTCCCGTATGTCTCCAAGAGTAATAGATACAGGACTACTCTTTGTATGTAACACCACGATTAAAATGAGATATTTATTATTTGACTTATCCGCCTGATTAAAGTATATGTGCATGCAAGCTAATGAACAGAATACCATCTGGTATCAGTTTGACCTTTTCAGCAATTTATTGAAAATGATTCGACAGACGCAGGGTTAATGCCACCTGTTTCGAGAAATTCTGGTGTAGATTTGCGGTGTAGTGTTTTCCTAGTACTAATAATTTTCCAGGGTTTATTTTCGTATAAATCTATATCTTTTCGACATTTAAATGTTCCAATATTGCCGTTGGCTTGTAAAAACTGGGTGAGTCCCGTTTAGGGATTTCTAATTTTTAAATTAGGTGTTGCTATTTTTTTTATTTGTGCTGCACTTGGTGAAAAAAAAACAGTAAATCAAATGGCTTTGCTAGTAATTATTTTTTGTGCGCTGTTTGCGCAGTGGTACATTTCTAACACACATTTTAACAGGTCCAAACAATCCCTTTGACCCAATGGAGGCCAGTTACGAAGAGGTTTGGGAATTACACAAATTTGTGACAGGTGTTTTAGGTCAGCCTTCTGTGATTGTGGACGCTGATGACTTATGTGAAAATCCAGGTATGTGATTATTTTCAAACAATTTAAAATCCAAATGTAGCATGACATATACTGTTTACTCTGCATACCATCGACGTAGATTCAGACATCACCAGTTATATTTTTCCATGCATGTCCTGGTGGGTCGTTTGGTAGGATTCACTTAAGTTCAGCTCATCAAACAAACTTAACTCATAACGTTACTGGTTAATTACATGTATCTAAACAATTACCGAATTAAAGCTTAAGATAAATTTAATATACTGATAATAGATTAATTGTCAGTGGTCTTGTACGAAATAAAACATTCAAATCAGAATAATGTGAAATGGTCTGATTTTGTTAATTTGAATGGTGTGGCGAGTCATAGGTATCACACACAATCATGTTCATATCAAAAGCATTTATTGTACAATGCTCAATGACAGAAATAGTCCACCTACATCCTACTATTTTTTTTATTTCAAACTCAGCTGGCATAATTAACTAAAAACATATGATATGCTCAGTTCTCTTAACTTAGATTTATTGTTGAAATATTACTTTTTTGCAATAAACATCTCGTCTTTGAAACATCCGAGAGAAATTGTAACGTTGTCCCAATGTATTTCTGGCCCACCAATGCATCAACGCTGGATTTCCATGAGCTAAAGGTCATTTTCCGCGGCAATTACCTCACGGCCCACATTTTAGCCGCTGCTGATATGGAGAAGTCAGTGTTACATATACATGATATATGACATTTCCTAGCAAATATATTATGTTATTTCAAAAATATAGGTTTCTAATATGAGAGACAAATTTGATACAGTATGTTATTTTTTTTTTGCGCAGAGGTTCATCTTTCTAAGATACATTCCATAATTCGATGATAACATGTATCCTGTATTACATATTAATTTATTTGATATTTTATTTTCCTATAAAAAAAATTTCCTGTGAATAGTATGATTAATATATTTTCGTTACAGAAATTATGTTCCGGGAGTATTGCAAGCGTGTCAACATGCCGTTTGAAGAAGACATGATGGAGTGGGATGAGGGTGATAAAAAACACTCAGAATTTGTGGCATGGCTTCCATTTTTTGAAGATCTCCTGAATACAAGATGTTTCCAAAAAGAGCCTTCAGCCACCAGGGCCACCTTTTCTGATCCAAGCACTCTCCCTGACATTGTCAAAGACACCATCAAATCCTCCATGCCTTATTACGAGAAACTGTATTCACTCAGAATACAAATATAACTGTAATCTGCTCTATAACTGTTTTCAACTTTAAAAACCCCATACTAATCCATGTACACCTAGAACAATAGGTACATGGTACAACATAGACAGTACATGTATATTGAAGAATGTTCCCTACCTCATACGTATGCCTTGGAGAAGTATCCTTCTTCTGCGTGTCTGTGTGTTCGGTGTAAGCGAGATACGTCGTTTTTTACATTAGATTTTGTTGTAAGCTCTCCCATACATGTAGCTCGGTCAAGTTCGAAGATTATGGCTGTTCCATAATAATTGGAAAGGAGGGCTGAGGGCTGTAAACTTTTCTGAAATAAAAATGCAATTAAAATCATTGCAGAACCACTTTGGCTTTTTACAACGTTTTTAAAGGTATTAGGGTATCAAGGAGCGGGGGGGGGGGAGTGGGACATTTTTTCTCCCCAAGTTTGAAGGAGAGGTATTTTTTCTAAGGGACAAGCTAGGGGGGGGGAGGTCAATTGTTTTGAACAAAATGTATTTTGCACTTAGAATGATAAATTAATAAAAAAAAAGATAAAATAGCTTATATTTCCAAGGAAGAGCACATTCAAAATTGAGGTTGGTTTTGTACTAACTGTCTTACAACTCATAATGATGCTGCTCCGATGCTTGATATACCAGAAGGAGAATTTGTTTTCACTAGACATTGCATTTGTTTTTGTGAGGATGTTGTGCTACTGTTATCGTTAAAGGAGTGAAAACCTTCATAACATATCTGGTTGTCTGGTTATCAGTGGCTATATTGTGTTGTTTTCTGACACTCGAAAAGTAGATCTATATATGCTATTGGTGCTAGAAGTAATCGTTTTTTTCGCCGGAAACTTTCAAGCCATGGTAAATATTTACATTTCAATAATATCCGTTTGTTTGAAGATATATCCGGTTTTCTTTAATTACTTTAATTAAAATTAATCAGTTACTTTGATTCGCATACACGATACTATAATAATTACATGACAATGTCTAATTTAAATTGACGTACAGTGCCATACATTATACAAATAAATTCACTTTCTACCTCTTGGATCCCGTTGACTCATGTATTATTGATTAATTCAAATAATGGTTCTACAATCTCGCTTTGAGGTATCCGAATAAATCAAACACCAATTTGCGTTGCAACGTTCGCAACGTGAAATGTATATCATTATAGTAGAAGTCGCATTAATCTGTCACTTTTGTGTGTCATGTATCTCAGGCAATTACCAACCGATGTCCTTGAAAATTGTGCTTGCTCACTATTTCCTAGTCTCACGACAATTTCATGAAAGAATATGATAATCATAGTTGAAAAGTTTGACACTAAATTACTAATTAGGCCTATGACCCATTGATTCACTCAGTTTTAATCTTTGAATTTCACAACATGTCAACCACTCACGCAAATTTCACGACATTTTCATTGTTGTGGCAATAAGACTTGCGTGGGACAATTATTGGAAGTAACTGAGAATTAACTGAGTAATCCGCGAAAAACATGCACCGCAGCCCTATCTGATTTCTACTGAAGTTCTTGCTTTTACTATTATTATAATACGTTCATAGGTTCAGTTATTTTCAGGGGCGGGGGCCCTAGGGTAGTGGTTAGCACCGCTGCCTTTCACGCCAGAGTCCGGGGTTCGGTTCCCGGTCTCGGCGGTTTGAAAGAAACAAAATTGTTTCTTCCCCATCCACGTGTGAAAGTCACTATTGTGGGGAGCCTCCGTGACCGAGAGGTAGCGTGCTCGGCCTCAGACCGCCAGGGCTCGAAATTCGAATCCTGTGTCTGGAGGACAGTGTCATCTCAATCATCTCACCATCCTCAGGACGTTCTCCTGGCCCAGTTTAGCCTATATGTGCACAAAGGTGGCCTAAAGCCCGATTCATTTCATTTCATTTTCAGTTATTTTCACAACTGTCACTTTCATGTTCGCCTATTATGCATTCAGTATCCCTTTCACCTGGGTGTCAACATGACAATAGTCATATCAATTATAATGAAAATTATTAGCGCTGTGCATAGTAGACATATTCATTTTATTTCTCATTTTATTTTTTATCTCATATTGTTAGTTTTTTATTACCTTTAAAATACATATGGGCCTGTAAATTTTTACTTTATTTAAAAAAAAAATGTTTAGAACGGTACACACCATAATATAATTTAACTAAAATCTCTCAGCATCTAGGCCTACCGCAGCGTAATTTATTCATTTTCCTGGGAAGCTAATCCAGCTAAGAAAACTGTTATGTTGGGATCATTAACATAGTTACTCAAAGTCACTAGAGACAATTTGCTAGCAAATTGTTATCAACACACATATTCATGTTCATGTAATTTAAAACATGTTCCTATTATACAACATACAATACCACCTTTTCAGACATTATACAGTATATCATGTACATGAATGCAATTTCAGATGTCATTGTGTAAACTGAGGGAAAACACCACGGTCCTAATAAAATATACAGTGACACATTCGTAATTGACAACTTTTTGCAGCAGACAGAAATGTTGGAGAGGAAGTAGTAGTCTGGTGCGGTATGTCATTTTGGCCATTTCAGTTGCCAAAATTGATTTTATTGTTTTTATGGCTTCATTAGGGGTCAAATAAGCCAAAAATATTGGGGTTCAATTTTTCCCGCCCCTCAACCTCGTTTTATAGCACATTCAAAATGGCCGCCATCGAAATCACATATTTGGCCATAACTTGGCCTCTAGCAAAGCTAGAGTCACGATTTTGATGTCTATGCCCATGTTTTTGGGTATGAGGAATCCAATAGTGCCCATACAAAATGTGTATGTCTTGTAGATATTTCGATATTAAATATAAAACACATTTTTCATGCGTTCTCGGTCATTTTTTGTCGCAAATATGAAAAAACTTAAATTTTCAAATAATTATTTTGGAAGCGTTATTTAGAATGTATTATAATATAAACAGCACATTGCTGATGGTTTCAGAATGGTAGATGTTTCGTTGATGGACCCTGAATATTCCACCAAGAAGGCGTATAAGTGATAGCGTAGAAACCGAGCAACTTCAATAACGATGTTTGGTACATTTCCTTAATTTGCAAATGAACATTTTGCAACAGTCACAGAGGAAAATTGATAAAACTAGTGTGTCTTTTGCAAAAAAGTACACACTTTTTTGAGAAGTAGGTAGAAGGGATTAAGGTTCGATCAAAATTTAAAAAATAATACAAAATGAATATAAAATTGTGAGCAAATTGTGTGTTTCAGCAATATTTCATGTGCTGTCAAACAAATGATCAGAATCAATCATCATGATCATTGCGATTGTGATCCATCCCATCAGCAAAATTATTGGATTTTCAGATTTGTTTCTTTAAAATTCTTAAACAATGCACAAGAAAAAATAAAATAGGGGATTTTAATTCATCACAGCTCATGAGGGATATCCCATATTCTCCCAGATGCAGGGGCTACTCTGAGATCAACAATTTCATGAAACAAATAATTTAAATACTGACAATGATTACAGTCTCTGTATCGCGTATACATACAAACTCTGTTATTGCGGACTAGATTGGAGGAGGACGTGGGCATTACCACAGCTGACATTTAAGCAGATTACAACAAGTATTCAATGGCTTGGTTCATCGAAAAGACAATGAGGTTTAGGTTTAAATTTAGTGATTTTGATTTATACATTAACATATTGACAATTTTTAAATTTCAAATTGGCCGACTGTCGTTCACAATGACACAAGCCACACTAACTGGTTTGATTGTTATATAACCCACTGTTGCATTTGTACAGGAGTCGTCTGCAACGCTGAGCATTTGAACTATATCTGGTACTACGGCAGTCTTATTTGCATCAATATTTCTTGAGCTCAATAACAACCCTTGGTGCAGGTGAACTAAGACATCTGACAGGAATGAACATGCTATATTTCACTTCCCACACATTTTGTTCTAATGGTGGAAGGTTTGGCCATCTGATAAAGCAGGTCTTGTCTCCCATTGACATGTGGTTGGCTCTCATAAGGTGTAGCTCATGTAGGTGAACATTTCCCATTCTAGATTTTTAGACAAGAATAGTTGCCACCGTAAAGATGGAATTATCATTAGCTGATTAGGCCAGAGGATTAGTACACTTGACGTACAAAATTCGTTCATGCTTCCAAGGCTTTCGATGTACAAATTTAGAGAGGGAGAGGCAGCGCATCGATAGAATATCGGACTGCCACGTCATTCATGCACGCATCCCGGGTTTGAACCGTGCTGATCTCGCAGGGGTCTTTCAGAGAAATATTCCCTCTCAATGTGACTAGGTAATCACAGTTGCGGCCTCGTCGAGTTCAAGTTAAAACTAGTGTGTTGACGTTAATTTACCAGCTATTTAAAATAACAATATATGTGGATCTAATCTGCTTACGTGTGAAGCTAATGTTACTTTCACAGACCAGTTAAGAGATATTACACAAGATGCTTCATCATCACAGAAACCAATCAACTGTCAAGAGGTACACTTGAATGCTTTTTCGTATGTGTGCTCGATAGATAGATATGTTATCTAGCAAAAAGTTGTAAAGATATTTGATCATCTGCGATAAGCCCATGTAAAAAGCTTTCAAAAAACCTATTTCAATTAGAAATATGCAGCAATTTTCGACAAAGTTACTGAGCAATATTAAAACTGATTTGCAACAAAGTAAAAGCTTCCACCGACGGTGAATTAGCATACCCAAGCATATTCTGTTGTGTATAGCATTGCGGCATTACAAAAAAATATAACTTTTAGACTACTCTGTTGCAGTACATATTTGATCTAATTATGCCTCAAATCACCAATTACTCAGTTAATGCATCAGTATTAGATTCAGAATTTGTCAGTATTTGACCAGAATATATTATTTGGTTCAAATTGCACCTGTTGAGGAATGACCCTCCTGTTAGTGTATCCTGTGCAGAAAGAAAGTGAATTCACCTGTCCTGGAGAAATTAGTACAAGCTCAACTTATTTTAGACACACGACCTCTGGTCACGATAAGGCGTTCTAGAGTATGCTCCCGAGAGTAGAAGTAACCCAGAGAGAGACATCATTAACCATAGTACCCAGTGCCGACTCCACCAAATGATAGGCCCGAGGTGGTTTTTGTATTACTCTTTTGTCATGAAGCATCCCTTGTGTAATCACTCACACGTGATCTGTGGACTGCCAATAAAGCGGTCCTAGATGTAGGCCTATTATTTGGACATCTTACAAACTTCTGACTTCATGAGTTACTCTCATGGTTTGATGATTGTGTCACTTGCATCAATCTGCAGAAAACTCAACTCAACGGGAACCAGTTCTAAGCAACTTGGTTTGGATGACAATGTACATACATAGTACTTAGTATAAGTGTTCATCAGTTTTTTCAGCAATCTTGACTTCTGCCTTTCTAGAATGACTTCTCGCAGGTTATCTAAATGTTCCCCCACTTGATGATGTGTATCGCGGGCATTATCATTTTTTTACCGGATAACATATTTATCTACTACTGAGCATACAATATGCAAACACATTCAAGTGTATCTGTTAACATGACTGGGTTGGTTCAAAATGTATTATGTTTTCTGTTCTCTTATTATGAAACATCATTTGTAATATTTCTTAATTTAATGATTTGTGGTAGGCTACAAGGCGTCTCTTGTAAACAGACTATCTTTGATTATGTTGTCCAGTTGAAAAAATATCAAGTTACCCTTTTCCTGTATTTAGATTGGAACTGATTTACTGATACCTAGCGAAACATCTTTGTGGTTGTGAGTTGCTTGTTTCTTTCGCATAAGAAAATGAACCAAGCCATTGAATTTTTGCTGTGATCCTCTTAAATGCCAGCTATGGTAATGGCCCTGTCCCCTCCAATTATAGCTGGAATCTATACACTGATATCTCTTATAGGCTGTGATGATTTAAAAGTTCCCCTTTTATTTGTTATTGTGCATCATTTATGGATTTAAAAAAAACAAGATATAAAAATCCAATAATTTGATGGATGGGATGCTCCATAATTACCCACCAAGATTAATTCTGGTCATTTGTTTAGCAAATATGAAACATTGCTGAAACGCACAATTGGCGCATAATGTGTGCTAATTTTATTTTATTTCAAATAACATTGACCCATCCCACCCACTTCTCAAAGTTATCAAATGTGTTTTGTAAAAGACACATTACCGTCAATATCAATTATCCTCTGTGACTGTTGTAAAATGTTTAAATGACATAAATGCATCAAACATCGTAATTAAAATTGTTCAGTTTTTACAATCGCTTTACGTCACTTTGGTCAACTATTTGGTGACCATTAACGGAACAGCCATCATTCAGAAACCATCAACAATGTACTGTTTATCATAATACACACTAAACAACGCTCAATGTTTGAATTTTAGTTTTTTTTCGAATTCGCGAAAAAAAATGACTGAAAACATATCAAAAATGTGTTTTATCGTTAATTTCAAAATATCTAAGAGACATCCACATTTCTCATGGGCACTATTGGATTCCTCGTACCCAAACACATGGGTATAGACATAAAAATCGTGACTCTAGCTATGCTAGGGCCCAAGTTATAGCCAAATATGTGATTTCGATGGCAGCCATTTTGAATGTGTCATAAAACGAGGTTGAGGGGCGGGAAAAATTGAACCCCAATATTTCTGGCTTATTTGACCCCTAATAAAGTAAAAAAAACAGTAAAATTAATTTTGGCAAGAACTTTTAATTTTAGGCATATTTCTGACATACCGCACCAGACTATAGACCCGTGTTATTCTGTGGCATCCACCTCGCTCATGCTCTTCAGCGTTCACGAGGACAATGCTCAACAGGAAAAACTGTAAGGTTTGTAAAGTATCGGGAATTGCTGCACATGTTTTCTTGTTGAGTGAATTGGGTTGCGGCATCGCTGTGTGCACAGGGAGGCAATATCAAGATGAAGTTTGACAAGCTCGAAAAGTTTATTTGAAAACTCCTTTCTCATTAGCAACATGGAGTGCATAGCATACAGATAAATTGTAAACAAACAAAACACAAAATACATTCAAATAAATATATCAATTTACATAATTATAACAATTTAAGCAAAGTGAAATAATCCAAAGAAGCCAATATACCCAGCAAACACAAACCACTGACCCAATATTGTTGTAATGTTGGCCCAACGTCTTCGACGGTGGGCCAAAATTAATGTATCGTGTTGGCTGGGTAGTTTAAAAAGCAGATAATTAAACTCACCTTGATTGTAGTTTTGGTGTAGCAGTTTCGAACCACGTCGTGCGGGTCAGATTACTTTGCGTGGTTGCTTATATGCAGAGCTCTAAGATTGTAATATATCTTGGATGTTCAGAGCGGCTTAGGCCTATAATGGTACTCAATGTAAAAAACCTTTGGTAATTCATTAATAGAGGGGCATAGTCTCGACCTTAGGCTAACTTCTGGCGCGATATTGTCACAATGTGCAGTAAACCAATTTTCACTCTACAGTTGCATTATTCATGATCAGACAGCATCATGGTTAAAACACACGTGTAGACCATTTCATTAACACTTTAACCGCAAAATTATATAATCTGAATTTTCACCCACTTGAAGTTGTGTCTCGCTGACGCGATCCACAACTTCAAGTGAGTGAAAATTATTCCTGTTTGACAAAATGGAGGTCAACTGTTTTCAAATATTGCTGATTGATGTCACATTTTATCTTCAACATGTTTAAAAGATGGTACTTAATGTGCTAATAAAAAATGAAAACCCGAGTATATGCGGCACCGGCGGTTAAAGGGTTAAAAGAATACTCATTTTAAATTTTAGCAAATACACCAATTAGCATGTAAAACACTTTGGTTGTCAGCACGTACCATTAACCCTTAAAGCCCTGGAATATGTGTATATAAACCAAGAGACCAAAGGTTTTTTTTCAATTTGATATCACCATAAATGTCTTAGCTAGCTCGCTTTTTGAATACCTATGTTGTATATCCACGGCCATTATAAATATTTTACTCTATCACTGAGGCGAATGTCTTTAGATGTCTTTAGATTTTGTAAAGTTCTCCCCCT
Source organism: Flabesymbios commensalis (assembly GCA_964017125.1). Taxonomy (NCBI): domain Eukaryota; kingdom Metazoa; phylum Annelida; class Polychaeta; order Terebellida; family Flabelligeridae; genus Flabesymbios; species Flabesymbios commensalis. The sequence continues at coordinate 31,001,934 of OZ024914.1, forward strand.
GATTTTTTTTAAATACATTGTACAGACACATGTACAATTATACTTCGGAAAACTCCTCAGATTACCGACTGTCAGCGCATGTCCCTGCCACAGTGGATCACGGGTTTAACATAAGATGAATCGCAAGATGTTGAGTGTAATGCGCATTTAATCAACTATAATTTGGGATGTTCGAGACTCAGATTTAGACTCAAACCTTAAACTTAATCATTTCTTTCTCATCTAGGTTTTCATGGAGCCGTATGGCGAATGTTTTTACCAATGAAAGGAACGGCAGAGTTTCAGACATCTAGATGAGCCACCTAAAGAAGAAATATCTTATAAGACTGTCAAAGAAAAATTGGAACAAGCATTTCCAGGTTTGATTTGCGATAACTTGCATGATTTGGAAATACTAGCTCTTCCATACTAGTTTTACAGAGACTAAAGTCAATATGGTGGGTATCTGATTAATCGATATCGCAATTGTTAGCCAATTCATAGCCCTTAAAGCGCTCCATTAAAGTGGGTAATTTTCACTAGCACACGTGTGGGGGGGGGGGGGGCACTACTCACATCAACCTAATTTGACACTAAACATATGGACATTTTGATACTTAAACACGCATTTCATACCCAATAACAATGACTTGATCGATTTATAAAACAAATAAAAAACGACTATAGTACTGCCTTGAATAGTGACGGGGGATAACAGTAGTTTCACATTCGTTCTGAGGTATGAGATGATATGACACTGTCATAAGTACTAGATTAGACGTTTTGTATCTGTTTATCTGTCTTAGACATGATATATACAATGGGGGGGACTACTCACATCAACATCAGGACAACAATTCGTGAAATATAATGATGCTATTTTCTGAAGCTCCATTTCAGATCTGATTATTCATTCGTGGAGTTTTAATATTTTTAAATTTTATCTGATATATTACAATATTCCGGATGTGTCACTGTTCGTGTCTGTGTTATCAGACATCCATATTTATATTTTCCAAAAGGTAAAAAAATGATTCTGTCTGTCTTTTTGTTATAATATTTCAATGTTTAATGTTAAATGTAATTATATTTCCCGGGCAATAATTATTAACGTTAACTATGAATGTGTTTTAATATTTATAATATTGTCTTTATTTTCTGATATTCATCGTAAGTTTTTTATAGACTTATATCTTTGTTTCTACTACACAACCGGGTACTTTATTGTTTAATTTGTTGGGGACGCATACCCCACTCAGACGTCAGTTCCTTTTGTCATGCTTGATTTGATGATACATTGTGCTTGTTTTCTTGTTCTCCTTTTTCTGAGACAATAAACCTATTGAACTTTTGAACATGTCCAGAATATTAGCTTCAAACGAAGTTACATTTTTACTGATCAGGATGTATTATTATGTTCTTCAAGAAAAAAAACATTTATCGTTTCAGAACATAATGAAATCTTCATCAAGAACTGTGCATGCTCAGTCATGAATAATATCAATTCAGAAGTGTTACCAGAAGGGTATCAACACACATTTTTTATACGCCACCCTGAAAAATCAATGCAATCACTCTACCATTGCTGGTGTGTCAAAGAATGTGGTGGTATGTATGAAATATAAGTATACAGTTTTGCGATGGTTCGAATTTAGAAATGTATTATTTTTCATTTTTTGTAATAATTTTAACTGTTTAAAAACACTATCTAGGGAATGGCCTTGTTAATGTTGGTTTCTTACATTCGGCAGTCTTCAGAAATATTCGTTCTCACTCTACCCCTGAATGCGATGACGCCGTGATACCCTTTTTTAAACTGTAGTTGAGATTTGTCTGCCTTCCAATTTCAAACTCTGCATAAATGTGTGAAAGTAAGCCATGTAGGACAAAAAAAGTTTTTATTGCAATAAATAAGCTTTGATGTCTGATCTAGGGGTGTCGCGCGGAAGACACGTGTATAATGTATAATGTTACTAAGTGGCTTTATGTACATGTACATTATCCGACATATATACCCGTATAACCCCAAGAGTAATATATACCGAATTGCTCTTTGTATGTAACACAACGATTAAAATCAGATAATTGTTATTTTACATTTTAACCTGATTAAAGCATATGTGCATGTAATTTAATAAAGTTAATACCATCTGGTATCAGTTTTATCTATTCGGCAAAATACAAAAAAATATTCGATACACACTGGGTTAAGGCTACCTGTTTTAAGAAATACTTGTGTAGATTTGCGATGTAGTGTATTACAAGTATTTATGGTTTTCAGAGGTTTATTTTCGATTTCAAATATCAAAGATGACTACTACTCATTCCTTGAAATTACCATTCGTCTATTACAATGATGTCTTTCTGTATAAATCTCATTTTAAATTTTCGACATGTCATCCAAATGAGATTTCATTCAAATGTTCCAACATTGACGTTGACTTGAACGAGTCCTGCTTAGGGATTTCCAATTTTTTAAATTAAGGTGTTGCTATTGTTTTATTTGTGCTGCACTTGATGACAACTTTTTTTTGCCTCCTTGGGCCACCGTTGTAGCATAATATTGCTGATTATGTAGCGGACAAAAACAGTAAATAAAATGTCTTTGAGTAGTAATTAATCATTGTGTCCTGTTCATTCAGATGTACATTATTTAATACACTTTTTCTCAACAGGTCCAAACAATTCCTTCGACCCAATGGAGGCCAGTTATGAAGAGGTTTGGGAATTACACAAATTTGTGACAGGTGTTTTATGTCAGCCTTCTGTGATTGTGGACGCTGATGACTTATGTGAAAATCCAGGTATGTAACGTTTTTTAAACAATTATATCATACTAAAATCTGACCAATAAACTATTAAAAACCGAACATCTCATTGTAACCAGTAAATAATTATAGGTTGCATGATAACTTTTCAAACTCAGCTGTATAATATATGAACTTCTGATATGCATATTTTTCCTAACTTAGATTTCTTGTTAAAATAATAGTACATGTCTTCTGTGCAATAAACATCTCGTCTTTGAAATATCCGAGAGAGTATGAGACGTTGTCCAATGTTGGTATATTTCTGGCCGTGACTAATGCACCAACGGCGGATTTATATAGTTTTCATTATATGTTGCATTTGTTTTTGTGAGAGTTTTGTGCTACTATAATCGTTAAAGGAGTGAAAACCTTCATAACTGTGAAATGTCAGATGCGGCGGCAATTTCCTTACGGCCCACATTTTGAACGCTAGGCCCTAACTGATGGGAATGGCAGTGTTCAAAAGATTATATTATATGTATATATATATTATTTCAAAAATATATGTTTCTAATATCTGAATTTAAAGACAAATTCGATACAGTATATTATTTGCTATTTGAGCAGAAGTTCATTTTTCTAAGATACATTCTATAATTTGATGATAACGTGTATTTCTCGTTTCTTAGAATTACGAGAACATAGCTGTATAATATATGAACTTCTGATATGCATATTTTTCCTAACTTAGATTTCTTGTTAAAATAATAGTACATGTCTTCTGTGCAATAAACATCTCGTCTTTGAAATATCCGAGAGAGTATGAGACGTTGTCCAATGTTGGTATATTTCTGGCCGTGACTAATGCACCAACGGCGGATTTATATAGTTTTCATTATATGTTGCATTTGTTTTTGTGAGAGTTTTGTGCTACCATAATCGTTAAAGGAATGAAAACCTTCATAACTGTGAAATGTCAGATGCGGCGGCAATGTCCTTACGGCCCACATTTTGAACGCTAGGCCCCAACTGATGGGAATGGCAGTGTTCAAAAGATTGTATTATATGTATATATATATTATTTCAAAAATATATGTTTCTAATATCTGAATTTAAAGACAAATTCGATACAGTATATTATTTGCTATTTGAGCAGAAGTTCATTTTTCTAAGATACATTCTATAATTTGATGATAACGTGTATTTCTCGTTTCTTAGAATTACGAGAACATATCTCGCCAAAAAAATACGTTCCATTACCAAACAACAAAATATTGACTTTGAAACATAAACTCTTATATGAATACCGTACTCATATTCTCAATTCAAAATTGAAAGAGTTAAGCTCTGCAGAAATGAACATACATATTAATGACTCATCACCATGTTCCGATGTTTATATGGCAAGATGAAAAAAAGATAGAGTACCAAGCATCTCTTCGAAATGAACAGACATGTATCGCGTTTGAAGAAATGCTGTGTGCCGCAGCTGAAGGTTGTAGTAGCGATAATCTATGTGATATTTTCAATGGTATGCTAGAAAATGCATTATCCCCGTTATTTTTAAAGAAGCAGCATCAATCAAAGTGTAGGAAAAACATAAAAAATAACTTTCCTTCAAACCCTTGGTATGATAAAGAATGTAAATCTCTAAAACAAGTTTTAAATAATATTGCTAAAGATAAGAAGTTTAACACACGTCAAAGTGAATATAATATAATGTTACGCCAGTATAAACAATTAATCCAGAAAAAGAAAAGACATTACCAAGAAGTCAAACTTAGTCAGCTTGAAAATATGAGAACAGAAGATCCAAATTCCTACTGGAAATTTTGGAAATCTTTAAAACCTAGAAATTCATCCAAAGGTCCTACCCTGTCACAATTTGTGAAATATTTTGAAGAACAAGTCTACCCTCCTCATGTTGACTATTTTGACTACGATCACATGAATAATATAATGAAGCTACTTAAATCATCCCCAAATGATATTAATGAGAAGGTAGAAAATGGACAATCCGATTTGTTACAGTTCTTAAACAGCCCCATAACTATAGACGAAATTCAAAAAGCAATTAGAAAGTTAAAATGCAAAAAAGCGGCAGGCATAGTTGGTATTCCTGCGGAATTTTACAAGCATGGTAGTAATGAACTCTTACCAGCACTAGTTTTACTGTTTAATACTATTATTGCCAATGGAGAATATCCATCAAGTTGGGCCACTGGTATAATTCATCCTGTTCACAAAAAAGCTGCCCATAACGTGCCCGATAACTACAGGAAAGTTACAGTAATGCCATGCATTGGGAAATTATTTGAATCTGTACTTAATAACAGACTGTCTTTTAAAAATGATGTATGCTATGATAATGATCCCTTTCAAGCCGGCTTTAGAAGTAACTCCCGGACGACTGATAATATATTCATACTATGTGCCATTATAGATAAGCAAAGGTGTCTTTCAAAGCCCCTGTATACATGTTTTGTTGATTTTACAAAAGCATTTGACTATATTGACAGATCAGCACTGTACTATAAATTACTGAGCAGAGGAATAGACGGCAATTTTTTAAATGTAATAAAAAGTATGTTCTCTAAAGCTGAGTGCCGTGTAAAATGGGATTCATGCATCAGCGAGATATTAAAAAGCGAATTTGGTGTCCTGCAAGGTGGTATGCTCAGCCCCAAATTATTTACAGAATTTCTGCAGGATATATCCAAATCATTTGATCAAGGTGAGGGTATACCCGTAGACACTTTATTAATTGTATACTTGTTATTTGCAGATGACCTTGTCCTTTTTTCAGATTCTGCAAATGGATTACAAAAGCAATTAACTGCCCTGTATAAGTATGCTTCTCTGTGGCATATAATAGTCAGCATTCCCAAAACAAAAGTTCTCATATTTAACAAACGTCATACGTCAGAATGTGACAGCTTCTACTATGGTGATGACATAATAGAAAAAAATGAAAAATATAAATACCTTGGGGTTGTATATAGCACTAAATATCCTAAGAATGTATTGAAAGAAACGTTTCTCCATCTCGCTTCCCAAGCTGGTAAAGCAGTTTTTTCTCTACACAAGCAATCTCGTCCCGTAGTCGGTAAATTGTCACCTGTTATTGCATTCAAGGTTTTTGATTGTCAAATACTGCCCATATTAGAATATGCAAGTGATATATGGTATACCGGTGATAGTGTTAACGATTTGGAAAAAATACATCTAAAATTTATTAAATCAACGCTGGGTGTTAGAAAGCAAACACCCACTTCTGCAATTTATGGTGACACAGGACGGTTTCCATTGATTATCAGGCAACATATTAAAGCTGTAAAATATTGGTGTAGAGTTCTAGACCTATCTCAGAACCACCCTGTCAGAAATGCCTACAATATGCTACTAGAGCTAAATGGCACTGGATGCACAAACTGGTGCTCGCGTATTCGGTCTGTCTTTGAACTAACCGGGCTAGACCAAGCTTGGGAGACGCAGCACATTGGCAATACAAATAAATTCATGCTTTCCTTTAAAGATTCAATTGTTAGAATATTTACACAGCGGTGGAGACAAGATATCGAGAGTTCAAGTAAGCTGCGCACATATTCATTAGTGAAAAAATCTTTGTGTGTGGAACCATACATCTTAGACATAAAGGGGAACCACCTCATAACAGCAATGGCGAGATATAGAATGAGCTCACATGATTTAAAAATAGAGAGAGGACGATTCAATAATCCAATAACTCCAATAAACCAACGAATATGCACAAGGTGTGAATCAAACGAAATTGACGACGAAATACACCTTCTTCTCCACTGTTATGCCATGAAAAATGAACGCGAAATCTTGCTTAATTCTATAGCCGGAATTATCAATATGCAACCAACAAATGATATTTTTCTACGAATTATGACATCTAGAGACATAACAGTGGTGAAGTCGCTAGCAAAATTTATCTATGGTTGTTTTAAACAAATTAAGGGTTAAAAATATTGAGTATGATAAATGTAAATTCATCTTCAAGCTGAAATATTTTGTATGTGTGTCGTGTCTAGCATGATTAATTATAATCATCATGATCATGATTATGTGTCATTATTATCGTTTTAACGTTACATTTTTATGTAGAACAATCACAAGTCACCTGTCGCTATATTATCCATATTATCATGCCTTCATGATCTGACTTGGGTATTACCACATATCAGGACGGCTGTTGCTCTCGGATCTTATTATTTGGCTTTTTAGGGCCGGTTAGGGACGTTTCCGTCGCCTTTGTTATCAGACGAGGTGGGGCCTTATGGAGGATTTCAGAGTTGCTAAGTCAACTGATTTTCACTATGAGGTCGGGAATGTTTTTCTTCGATTGTAACTCCTAAGTATGTGGTACTAACTAGGTCGTGAGTGAAATGGTATGAACTAAACAATATAGTGAATTAAAATAAGCTGTAATGTTTTTGTGCGAGGGCCGTATAGATAATAAATCACTAGTTAATTAAACAAACTTTAATACTATTGTGTGAGTGCCATGTCCTGCGTGAATGGCACGCATAATTATTATCCGTAATTTTTATTCTTATTACATCACTAAGTCTCCAACACTCGATAATATGGATGGTTCTGATGCTATACTTTGTTGGCAGTCGACGAACCACCATGTCCGACTTTTATTAGTATGTATATATTGTGTTTCGGTGGTATTACTGTTATTACGTTGTTAAATTTGCATCACTAGTCTATATCAGTTCATAGCGACTGTGCTTGCATGGTCACATGGCTCGGGGCTACCTGTGTCGCAGATTGTCACATTGATTGTACTTGCATGATATAATATTTGATTTTTTTTAAAAATATCGTGTAATTTTTAACATTGTCCTAATACATTCTCAAATTACTGTAGCATAATTATGCACTTGTATATATTCTAGGTCTCTACGCTTTCCAGAGTGTCTTTTTTGCTTCTATATATATATTTAGCATGTCATACATAGTAGCTATTTTATCTCTGGTTTTGGTGCGGGAAACAAAATGATAGACCTTATGTTACCCTGGCAATGCCTTTCAATCTTATTTTAAGTATATACCCAGTGTTTCTTATGACAATGCCAGTTAACATGATTTTAGTTCTGTATGTCATACTATGTATATTGTCATATGATTTTAACAAATTAACAATGTTGTATATACATGTACATATCTCTATTTCTATGACAAATAAGTCTGGATTGACTTTCTTTCTGTCAATAAAATATCTGTCTGTCTGACTACATCTTTTCTCAGCAAACATCAGACGTTTGCCCAACGTTGGTTCACTGTTGGCCCGCCGCCTACGACGTCGGCCCAGCAATAAACGAAAGTTGGGTCAACGTCTCATGTTTTCTGGGCTACATATGTATGTAAAATGTAACATATCCTTTAGATGCAATGTCATGATACGGCTTCACAAGCTGTTGGCCGAGGTATTACTTACATGTGTTATACTTATTTAATAATTTATTTGATATTTTACTTTCCAATAATATATTTTTCATGTGAATAGTATGATCAATATATTTTCGTTACAGAAATTATGTTCCGGGAGTATTGCAAGCGTGTCAACATGCCGTTTGAACAAGAAATGATGGAGTGGGATGAGGGTGATAAAAAACACTCAGAATTTGTGACATGGCTTACATTTTCTGATCCAAGCACTCTCCCTGACATTGTCAAGGACACCATCAAATCCTCCATGCCGTATTACAAGAAACTGTATTCACTCAGAATACAAATATAACTGTAGTCTGCCATATAACTGTATTCAACTTAAAAAACCCATAATAATCCATGTACACCTAGAACAATTATAGGTACATGGTACAACAGAGACACTATATTGGATATTTCATAAAACTAATCATTATGCTAAAATGCTTTCTATCCCCATGGTAATTATTTACATGATCCGTTTTAATTGTTACATTTATAATGCTCAGAATTTGTTTTGATAACACCCCCGCCCTTTGGGTGTAAAGCGGAAGGGTGGGGGGGCAGAAGTATGCCTTATTCTGCGAGTCTGTGTGTCCCGTGTAAGTGGGATACGCTCGCCAATATTTCCCGATTTCAAAAATACACATGGGTGTAGATGAGTGCTGTTCCATACCAATTGGGGTCACGACAGACGTTTTTGACATTAGCTTTTCTTGCAAGCTCCCCCATAGCTCGGTAAAGCTTGAAGATTATTGCTGTTCCATAATAATTGGAGAGGAGGGCTGAGGGTTGTAAACTTTTCTGAAAGAAAATATTTTGCAATTGAAATCGTTGCAGAACTACTTTGGCTTTTTACAACGTTTTTGAAGGTATTGGGTATCCAGTTGGGGGGGGGGGGGGTAGGACATTTTTTCTCCTTAAGTTTGAAGGCGAGGTAATTTTTGTAAGGGAGAGGCTAGGGGGGTCAATTGTTTTGAAAAAATGTATTTTGCACTCGAAATGATAAAAATATTGCACGCATTTTAAACATTTTTGACGTTTTTTTTCTGGGTGGGGATGGAGGTATGCGAAGTGGGTTGTATCATTTTTTTTATTAAAACAAAAGATAAAATAGCTTACATGTATATTATGAAGGATGAGCACATGCTAAATTAAGGTTGGTTTTGTACTACCTGCCTTAAAAATCATAATGGGGCTGTTCCGATGCTTGAAATACAAGAAGGAATATTTGTTTTCACTATATATTGCATCTGTTAAGTCAGCATATTGTGCTACTATAATCGTTAAAGGAGTGAAAGCCTTCATAACTGTTTCATCTCAAATTGCTTCTTACTGACAAAACTTAGGGCGGCGGATATTGTTATTTTTAGTGGCTGTTACTTATTGTTGTAATTTTACATCCGGATATACATGCATGCGTAAAATATATAAGGTATACTTATCATTATATTTCAGTAGAAATGGGCTTATATTGATGTATGCGGGTGCGCAATATAAAACACTAGCTGTGTTAGCTTTTTCTAAAAAAAGGATTCAAGCTATTCTAATATTATTTGAAATTTTTGGGGTCTGATATCATGCTGCTACATATGCTTATGCTCCCCATTTGTAACCAACAAGCTGCCAGTATTTATTATCAGTAGGTCTGTGTACAGTAGGCCTACAAACACTTTCAACACACACATTTATATCTGTCAGTAATATTGATTATATCCGTTTTAATGGTATACAAATACAGTAATTGTAAACCATCATCCCAATATATTTTATTAATCATAGACCAGCTTCTAACTCATTGTTAAAATATTTTTGTTGATAAACTGCATTATTCCAAACATAAACTTTATTTTTATTTTTTTTATCAGATTTAGTGCCAAGAGCACTGGCTGGTAACAAACATAAAATGTAACGTCTTACTGTAATTTATAACTATCTTCATAATCAAGTTGTGTGCCCTATTATGTTTAACTTTAAACCGTAATTACAGACATAACCTACATTTATTGTGGAAATGGGGACTTTTAGCGTCTTATAATTACTACTAAGCTTATATTATTATTGCCTATCCAACATATATAGGAAGAATTCCTAGATTATCGTTATTTGTGGGATCCAGTGGTGCATATCTCCACTTAAACTTAGATATACCAGCATTATATCAGCTGATATTAAATAAGAGATAATTAAAACATTCCGTTGTTGTACGACAGTTAATCTGTATGTTTCGCGTTAGCAATCACCTGTATATATTGCCGAAATATAGAAAAAAATAGGGGGTTTACACAAACGGTACGGTGCCCTGCTAATTAGTGACCTCTGTAAACACAACACTGGGCGGGAGCCCTAGGGTAGTGGTTAGCACCGCTGCCTTTCACGCCAGCGTTCGGGGTTCGGTGCCCAGTCCCGGCGGTTTGAAAGAAGCAAAAAATGTTTCTTCCCCATCCACGTGTGAAAGTCAGTATTGTGGGGAGCCTCCGTGACCGAGAGGTAGCGTGCTCGGCCTCAGACCGCCAGGGCTCGAATTTCAAATCCTGTGTCTGGAGGACAGTGTCATCTCACCATCCTCAGGAGGTTCTCCTGTCCCAGTTTAGCCTATATGTGCACAAAGGTGGCCTAAAGCCTGATTCATTTCATTTTTTAATCACACAACACTTTTTGTGGATTTATAATAAAGGATGTGCATATAAAGGGGAGACCGGGGCTAGTTCGCACAGGGGTTAGTCAGTACAGTACCCATAATTTTGACAGTAAATGCATTTTCGTTCTGTGTTGCCTTCTAGTGAAGGACTGTATCAGTACCCTTGATTTCATCACAGCCAACACGGGGCATTCACCCAAAGCTGTTTCAATGGTGGCACACCGTTTTCGACGCTTGCCCGACATTGAAACAACATTGGGTGAATGTCCCGTGTTTGCTGTGATATTCGAAAGGTTTTTTTTCAAAACAACTTATAAAAAAATAAAACATTTTGCATATTTGAGCGGTCAAAAGTATTTTTTTGCTGTAGTAGAAAATGTTATTTTATACATGTTAGGTTACCTTCCATGATGTTAGTTTTAAATTAGAATTTTTCAAAATACGCTTGGCTGTTCAGATGAACCCCACAAAATATCTGGTACATTCAACACTGTTCAGACACACTCAATCCCGTGTTCGAACTAGCTCTAAGTGTGGGGTTTGTTCGAACAGGTTTATTTTAAGTCAACAATAGTTCTAGAATATGTTTGAATCAAAACTAAACATTTATTACATACAAAAATCTGCTGAGAGAAAATTATTTTGACTATTTACTGAAAAAGTATGAGAAATAGGTAAAGTTAATACCAACTTAAATCTCTCTTGTACATTTGTCAATTATTGGACACAGCATATTTTCCATCAATGTAAAGTCTGTGTCAGTAGATTTCTATTGATATTAGATATATTTTTATAACTCAAAATGGGACTACTCAGTCGGCAATAATGTGAGATATGGTCTATTTTCCCGAGCCTGAAGCAAAGTGAGCAAATTTTACATCTAACCAAAAAACAACAAGTATTAAATATGCTCACATAACTCATTATTTTTATTCCATAAGTGTTTATTTTAAGTAAACAACAGTTCTAGAACATGTTTGAATTAAAACTACACATTTCTACCAAGGCATACAAAAATCAGCTGGGAGAAAAGTATTTTGACTATTCACTGAAAGAGTATTATAAATAGGTAGAATTAAGAAAATGAGTTAGCGTACATTCAGGCGTACACCCCCTCCTCGCTTACTGCCGTGAGATATGCGGGTGCTAGTCACCTTAGTATAGGCCTACACACATGCAGGTTGTAAGGTGTAGGCATTTTTTATAAAAGTCTTCTTTATTATGTCTGATGTCAAACATATTGTTTTTAAATTCATAGGCCTACCTGTCATCGGTAGGCTACAGGTAGGGCCCTACGTAGCCTAGCGTATAGGCCTATCGTGAGATTTAGGCTTAGTCTTTTGATTATGTGAGGATGTGTAGGATAGCCCGGGAGGATAGCCGGTTCCTGAGGCCCTGCAAGCAGGTAAGAGCGAGTTGACCCGAACAAAAATCACGAGTGGGACTAACCAGCTAACGGCAAGTCGGGCCCATTCAGGTGACAAAACACAATTACAAGGTATATAATAAATACAACATTACCCTTGTGTTTTCAGTATTGACCTTATTATTTTGTCTCGGTGGCCGTATTTTGCATCTCAACAAAATACTAGTGCCAATACTGAAAACACCCGGTAATATTATCTATATATACATGATATAGTTAATTGCTCATCATGCTTACATTATGACTATGTACGTATGTGTATACAATTATCTGTATTTGTTTTATCATGTTTGTACTAAGGGCCGATGGTCTTACAATTCTGAATAAATCAATGAATCAATCAATCAGTCAGTATCAAGTAAAATATTTGCTGCCTAAGCATGTTATAGTGAACAGCAGATTTAGCTCTGACACTACAATCTATTCCTGAATATATGACCCTCACAGGCCGAAGGTTACAATTGAATAAATAAACAGTAGTGATTCTAAATTTCCTTCTCCTAACTACCTGCTCTACTATTAACATACCACACTCTGAAATAATGACCATAGAATACGGTCTGGTACATAGTCTGAAGTCTCGTCGCATTATAGTCTGGTGTATAGATAAATTAAACTGTTCAATTGGTGGGAGTTCCCATATCGTGTCGAGGTAATATTAAATACATAGTATTTATATTTATGTCTGTATGATTATAGGTAATATTATATATTTGATGTTAACTTAAACTATTATACAACATATATAGTCTTACCAAAATAATAAGTGAAAGTGTTCTGGTTAAAAAAATCGAATGGTCACTTTCGCTCATGTTAATATTACACAATAATCACATCCGAGCATTCAATTTATACAAAAGTCTTCTCAACACAGGATGTACAGAAAATTATCATTTTGGCACATTTATTTTGGGAAAAAACGCCGTTTATGACAAATTATTTATATATCCTGTCATCATTAAGCTAGTTAATTATATGCAATACATCCACTTAGCAAACCTGTTCTATGAAAGTCTTTAATCCAATGTATTATTCTATAACTGTGTTTAATCCAAAGTTAACATTTTAACTTAACGAGACTCTTAACCCTTTAAGCGCTAAGTTATAATATTCAATTGTTTACTCATTTGAAGTTAAATTTTGCTCACTTTTAATTTAACCACTTTCTACATGAATCTTGGTAGCATCAATGACATATTATTTACTACTTGAAGTTGTGTTTCAGTTTTAAGCATACACATACCTGTGTTAAAAAACGTCAGCTAAATAAGGATGTGGCCAATAGTTATGTTTTATTATGTCGTTTCCATTGACCATGTTCACTAGTTTGTTTTGTTGTTGATCTTGATTATTTTGTAATATAAATTATGTTTGAACGTATGTGGAGAGACACAGTAATGTGCGATATATTATATAAACGGGAATGTACATCGCACGTGTAGATTGTTAAACTAGGACAGCAACGACAGATGGTTACGTAGCCCGATGCCTTAACTCTAGAAAGATTTGGGGTTACCCCTATATAAGCGGTCATAATCTAAAGTAATCCAAAGTAAAGGGGGGGGATGCACGTAGGTTGATAGTAGCCCATGGCCTAATTATTCCATCCCACCAATTACAGAGCAATGGCGGAGAGAAAACAGACCCGTGTTCTTCTGTGGCATCCACCTCGCGCATGCTCCTCTGCCTTCATGAGAGCAATGCTCAACAGGAAAAACTGCAAGGTTTATATTTTCATCTAAGAAACTGTATTTATATTAACCTATTTAGGGCGGAGACCGACCTTAGACGTCAGATTCTGACGTCTATGTGTTGTGTCTCGCTGCCGCGACACACAAACTTCATGTGGGTGAAAATTCCGCATATTTGTTTAAATTGAGACCTAACATGTGTAAATCTTGATGTTAAAACGCTTATTTCATTCCCAACAACCTGATAATAAAACAGATTAAATACAATTATTGTCGCGATAGCAGTGAAAGTGTTAATTTGATTACCTTCTTCTACAATTTGAGCCATATCACGGTCAAATGAATGCGATAGGTGTCATATAGCGGGTCTGAACACATTGACCTTTGAACCCTTACAACGCTGAAATATTTTCATATCAACCATGAAGACTAAAGGGTTGCTTTAAATTAGAAATCGTCATAAATATCTTAGTTATAACTCTTTTTGCTTCATTTGACCACCTATGTTATGGGTCTACGGCCATTATAAATGTTTCAATTCTTTCAGTGCGAGGACTGTCTTTATACGTCAGAATCTGACGTCTATAGACGTCGGATTCTGGTGTATAAAGACGGTCACCGCGCTAAAAGGGTCAACACACTCCCGTTATCTGGTTATTGTTATACTAACCCCATGTAGGCCTACGTTTTGAAGTAGGATTGCAACACTTTCATTTTTTAAATACAAATGACCAGTCTATTATTTATGTTGGTAAGTTTGTAGATACATTTGACTGTTATTAATATCATTCTGCCAGGTCTTCATGGAGCCTTATTGTGACTGTTTTTACCAAGGAATAGAACGTCAGAGTTTTCGAAAACTAGATCAACCTCCTCAAGAAGGAATGTCTTATAAAGATATAAAAGAAAAAGTGGAACAGCCATTTTCAGGTTTATAAAACATATAAAAGTAAAAAGGAGCAACTGCTTATTGCAAATAATATGTAAACAGCTAGTCCGGTACTTTTGTCAAAAAGCGCTAACTGCTTATTGCAAATGTAAGCAGTTATCGCTACTTGTGTTTGCCGAAAATATAGTTTTTTTAAAACCTCTATCTACATCTGTACATAGAGGTTTTAAAAAAACTTAATTAATTTACAATTTGATACTATCCATTCCCATTATTGACTTAGATGTCTCTATTTTAGTTAAAACATAGATGTTTATTTCCATCACCATTAGTTATCTTACAATTACCGCATTTTCCTCAATACTCTAAAATCAATAATTTCCTTCAAGACAGGTTGATCTGAGGAAACAAACAAACATGTTCAAGGAGTCATTGTGAAAATGTCAAAATATCTATAAAGTAATTTAATTCACAACAGATCAATCCCTTGTGCTATTGAATTGCTTGTGAGCATTTTTATTAATTTGGAGCTGGAATTGCTAACGCAATTTCCAGCTTCAAACATATGAAAAATAATAATATTTATGGAAAAAAACCACTCCCAAATTAAATTATTTGATCAACTGAACATCTACCACAATATATGTTACAATTTGTTTGTCTTAGTAGCACAAGGGTTTACAAACCACAGACGGTGTACAAGCATGACAACAATATAGGATTAACGTATTTTGCTGGACAGGTAGTACTAACTATACTTTGAGCAAAATAATTATCTTTTCAGAATATGATGAGATCTTCGTCAAGAACTCCGCATTTGCCGTCATGAATCATATTAACCTAGACGTGTTACCAGAGGGATACAAGCACACCTTTCTCATACGCCACCCGGAAAAGTCAATGCAGTCCCTTTACCATTGCTGGTGTGTCAGGGAGTGCATCGGTTTGTAGGAAATTTATACTATGTGTTTGTATTAAATAAATAATTTGGTGATATTGGCAATATACATGATATTTGGTGCAAATAATTGCAAATCCACGTCTGGTCGATCGCATGTCGATACTGCACAAGCCAAGTTGCTGTTCAGCTGGTATTAACTAAAACATGAGTTCATCATTTGAACAGGTTTAACGTTTTTTTAGCGCTACCAGTAATGGATTGTTGGAATAGCGCTTTCAAAGAAAGAAATATAAATATTATTAATTAATTTAGATCTGAATGATTGGCGCGTGCCTGTGTAGCTATGCACAAGGTTACTATGTGCAAAATACACATGTTAGCTATCTTTGTGATTTTGTTGTGAAACACATTTACCCTTCCACCTTTTCTATCGCATAGTTTGTTGAACAGGTCCAAACCAGGCCTTTGATCCGCGTGAAGCAAGTTATAAAGAGGTTTTTGAATTACATGAATTTGTGACCACGGTGTTAGGCCAGCCTTCTGTCATTGTAGACGCTGATGATTTATGTAACAATCCAGGTCAGCAACCGTGTTTACGTTTATAGCAGCAGTAGAAATGTAACATTTCATATCTAAACATCGGGGGATTCTTGGCGTTAGAATCTTATTCGAGTTGGTCTGGCTAAGGTCTGCTTCGTGTTAAAGGTGATCTATCACACCTTATATAGTATGAATAATTATGTCCTCATATGGGGTGATCGGCTATCATGTGACCCTCTCAGAGGGTCATGTGACCCTCTCAGAGGGTCACTTGATAGCCAATCACCCCATATAAGGAAACACTTGTGTCCCATCTTGTGGCAACTTTGATTTATTTGGCACACAATTATTCATAAGAGGTAGTAGATCACATTTAAAGGTCGGTATTGAAGTGTCGCATCTGACAGTTTGTTTACCGGCAGATTATGTGTCAGTGGCAAAGTTCCAGATCCTTTGTGGCAGGCTATGTGACGCCTCAGCAATTTTGATCAAAATCTTTTGAAAACAATTCTGCATTCATCGGATACTCATGGTACTAGGGAAGGAGAGTACCGAGGTGACACGAGATGAAGTAGTCAGATTATTGCTGATGTCAGCGAAACAAATATGCCACTAACTACTAACAATAATATTTATGAATACAATGTACTTCTGCTACAAACTGTATGTACTTTAGGTATAGCTCGTTAAATTAAACACTGTTAAATACACAATCCACGTTGTCTAAAAAAAATAACAAATTTATGTATATATTTTAAATAATTAATGATAAAATATTTAACACCAAAACAACTTATGAGATTAACAAAAATCATTTGCTTCAAAAATTCAACTGCACTCAACGTGGATCATAACAATGCAAAAACTCGGACATTTTGAGAGACATTTTTGGGTTAAACTATTTGCGTCGAAAACAAATGTTCTGTCCATGGTGAAGAATTGATACATGAATAAGAAAAATGTAATTACATACCTTTGATTTACGTAGATGACAATAGATGACAATACATTTACTGTTGTAGAGGGAATCGTGAGCGAATATTGTAAAAGAATAAACATACAATTTGAAGAAGGAATGATGGAATGGGACGAAAGTGATAAAAATCATCCAGAATTTGGGACGTATTATGCATCATTTTTTGAGGACATGTTAAACACAAAACGCTTTCACAAGGGGCCGTCAGTGAGCAGATCTTCATATCCCGATCTAAACACTCTACCTGACGTTGTTCATGAAACAATCAAAGCCTCAATGCCATACTATGAGAAATTATATCAGCTTAGAATACAGAAATAGTACGTAAATCAAGGAATGTGTACCTGAATGTTGAAGTCAATATTTGGTCATGGAGGGTTTCGAAACGCGTGAAACGAAACGATTTTCAACGAAGCTCAGCGTCCTAGCGATTACATGATTACGTTATTAGAACAAACCAAAATGTAAAGGAAAACATCACCAGCGTGACACCTGATGAATTGTTTATCAATATTTATTTATGAGATATTAAGGTATCATGTATGTTTCGTTAAATGTACGCTCCATATGTATTTACCCTCTTTCTGGTAGGTTTGGAAAGAGGGGGGGGGGGGTTAGAGTATCACAGTCAGTGGTCATGTAATAACCTTCTGGAAGCTAGAGTATCATAATCATGTCTCGTGTATTACCCTTCTGGGGATTAGAGTATCAAAGCCATGTCTCATGTATTTAACTTCTGGGGGTTTGTGTATCACAGTCATGTCACATGTATTAAACTTCTGGGGTTAGTGTATCACAGTCATGTCTCATGCATTAATCTTAGGGTGGTTAGTGTATCACAGTCATGTCTTATGCATTAATCTTAGGGTGGTTGGTGTGTCATAGTCATGTTTCATGCATTAATCTTAAGGGGGTTAGTGTATCACAGTCATGTTTCATGCATTAATCTTAGTGTGGTTAGTGTATCACAGTCATGTCTCGTGTATTAACTTTCTGGGGATTAGTGCATCACGGTCGTGTCTCATGTATTAACCTTCTGGGGGCTAGTGTATCACAATCATGTCCCTTGTATTAACCTTCTGGGGGTTAGTGTATCACAGTCGTGTCTCATGTATTAACCTTCTGGAGATTAGTGTATCACTGTCGTGTCTCATGTATTAACCTACTGGGGGTTAGAGTATCACAGTCGATCATGTATCATGTATTAACCTTCTGGTGGTTAGTGTACCACAGTCGTGTCTCATGTATTAACCTTCTGGGGGTTAGTTTAGCACAGTCGTGTTTCATGTATTAACCTTCTGGGGGTTAGTGCATCACAGTCATGTCTCATGTATTAACCTTCTGGGGTAGTTTATCACAGTCATGTCTCATGTATTAACCTTCTGGGGGTTAATGTATCACAGTCATTTCTCATGTATTAACCTTCTGGGGGTAGTGTATCACAGTCATGTCTCATGTATTAACCTTCTGGGGGTTAATGTATCACAGTCATTTCTCATGTATTAACCTTCTGGGGGTAGTGTATCACAGTCATGTCTCATGTATTAACCTTCTGGGGGTTAGTGTATCACAGTCATTTCTCATGTATTAACCTTCTGGGGGTAGTGTATCACAGTCATGTCTCATGTATTAACCTTCTGGGGGTTAGTGTATCACAGTCATTTCTCATGTATTAACCTTCTGGGGGTTAGTGCATAACACACTGAAACAAAATGTAATTATATACCTTTGATTTACACAGCTGATAATCATTTGATATAATACATTTACTGTTGTAGAGGGAATCATGCGTGAATATTGCAAACGGATTAACATACCTTTTGAAGAAGGAATGATGGAATGGGACGAAAGTGATAAGAAACATCCAGCATTTGCGTCGTTTTATGCATCATTTTTTGAGGACATGTTAAACACGAAACGATTTCACAAGGGGCAGTCAGTGAGCAGATCTTCATATCCCGATTTGAACACTCTACCTGACATTGTTCACGATACAATCAAAGACTCAATGCCATACTATGAGAAATTGTATCAGCTTAGAATACAAATATAGTACGTAAATCAAGTAATGTGTAGTTGAATGTTGTGTTGATGAATAAAGCATTTGTGAATAAGAAGCGGGCACTATAGATAACTAGTATATAATTTGTTACAAATGGGCCTAGCGAGAAGTTTGCCCAATTGGTTGAAACACATAGCATGCATATATTAATATTATTTGCGATCCACTGTGGCGTGTTGACCCCATCCTTGAAATATCTTGTATATAAAGACATGCTATGTACTGTATATCAGTCATTTATGGTTTGTGTTTGGTACTAGAGAATATTTAACGATTTGCTTATCACTTTTAGATTTAATTATTTAACTTGAATTATATTGTATAGTGGAGCGGTTAAGTTTTAAATATCAGCAGAATCGTTCATATTATTTTACAATTCTGAAACTTGGCAGATATGTCAAGGATGATATGCTGCTTCATAGAAGATAAAGAGACAAGTCATTGAGTCATCGGAACCTGCTCAAAACTCAAGATGGCCGCCAAGAAGGCCGTAAATAGATGTATATATATTTAAGGTCTTACTGAAGCGTTATAAAGCTGCACCCGAGCACACAATTATACTGTAGTAGACATCTGATATATTCTGTTTGCAATTTATTTTGCATATGTGTCATAGATAAACAATGAGTGGCTGTTATAGGCATTTAAACTTCTATCTCAAAATATTACCATACTTGCTTGTGGTACTATTAATTCATCAGCTGATGTGAGGGGGGTCCTGTAAGCATTTCAGATAAGTAATATAGCATAGCCTAATAAAAGATAAATCCAAGATGGCCGCCAAAAAACACTGATTTTAAGACTGGCTTTATCGTCAGTCCTACTACACATGTTTCTAGAGTCAAGAAACTTATCTGTAGTGTTTATTTAAAATATAATCAAATAAGATCACAAAAGTATTTGATGACAGTTTATGATCAGAAATAAATTCAATGTGGCCGCCAAAATGCCCATGGCTATCGAGACTGGCTTTATCTTCAAACCTGATTGACATATTAGCCTCATTTTGATATCTACATCTAGGTTTTTACGAAGAATCAAGTTATTTGTAATGTTTTTATTTGCGAAGTGATAGCTTATTAAGACATATATCCAAGATGGCCGCTAAAATGATAAAAAAAAACAGCTAATTTTGTTTTTCCCTACAGTTTAAAAAAAATCTACATACAACGGAAGTCATTTTATTATTAAGATATATTTAGATGAGGCGTATCCTTCAAATTACACCCAGATGGTTTTCCTCGAGTTTACCTTGAATGACCTTGAAAACTAAATTCAACATGATGAACTTTGTGTCATTTATGTAAGTCCTGGGACACAGGGGGGAGTGTGAATGTTATGTTATAGTCACCACGCCCCGTCCGAATGATATTTTGTTTACGCATCAATGAGGTGTGACCACAAGTTGTACCATGTATGGCCCGAGTTAATTAAACTAGTGTCTATTGTCTAAAGACCCTCCGAACCTTCGTGTGTCAACGATTAGACTGTTTTGGAACCGATAATAGTATAGTGTTTAACCCTTTAACCGCCAAATTATTCAATCTGAATTTTCACCCACTTGAAGTTGTGTCTCGCTGGCGCGATCCACAATTTCAAGTGGGTGATATTTATTCAGATTTGACACAATGGAGGTCAAATGTTTTCAAATATTGCTGGTTGATGTCACATTTTATCTTCTACCTGGTGGATCTGGTGAAACGCTATGCTCCCCTGGACAGCCGGATAACTGTGTCTTCTGTGTATAATTTGGTTCATGAAAAGAAGAAGATTAGACTTGAGTATAATGGTGCATACTGTGCCTGGGTTAAAGCTGACTATGATGCCTCACCATGGGTCAAGTTTGACTTGGTACAGAGCCGTGTAGCAGTTGGTGTTAAGATCGGAAAACGTTGTGATGTCCTGGACGGCGAGCAGTACGTGACGTCATTCCACGTATCCTCTTCTGAAGACGGCGTCACCTGGTCTTATATAGGTACTGACGTACAGGCTGTGTATAAAGGTATCATCGAAACCTGGTGGTTTGACATGGAGGTCACTGCACGCTACTGGAAAATCGAACCTGTAACCTTTATACTTTATTCATCTATGCAGGCTGATTTCATCGGATACATCTGAAAAGAACACGACCATTGTGAAATTTGTATAACACAATCTAAACTGAACAGACCTTAGGTAGCAACAGCGCACTATTTCGAAGAGTTTGATTTAGTAGCGGTTTTATGTATATGAGGTTCTCTCAGTATTATAGAGATATCATTATACCCAGATACAGGGTCTGATGTCATGAACCCATGAACACTGATGAACAGGCAGTGTATTTTAAATTACACTATATACTGTACTATAGTGTACTTACATTATAACTATATGCATACACCCAAGAACTGGTGCACAGTTGATTTTTTATAATATTTTTTTTTATTTATATCATTTTTATTCACTTACATTGTTGACAGGCCTCGTAGAGGTCGTCTGGACCTGTTCCCGTCAACCAAAGTACCAGTTTTTCGGTTTTTAAATACGAGTTAGTGAGATTACAGTATCTAACAATAATATGGAAATACGTTGACTATAGTTTGCATTAATACGATAAAACATTCACACAATTTATGTTGGATATTGTGCCAGCACTGTGCCGTGCTGGACACACCTCTCTGAGTGACCGGCGCGGTCTCGCTGTCATGCGGATTGGAGGACCTTTATTGAACCAGGGTTGTAATAGCGCTGGTTCTTGGTCCGCTGGTGGCGCCGTTTGATATGCTTAAAGGCCCATTCCCAGGTGCCTTTAACTTTAAAAAATTCAAAGTTTAAAATTGTGTTATTTATGCTTATATCATCAGAAATCTATATTATCTTCCTGCAACCTCTATTTGAAAGAAATATGTACCCGATAAGTGTGTAATTTCCCACAAAATTAGTTGATCAGGATGTAACACGAACCGATTCGGCACGAAATCTAGGGGTAGAATTTGACAAGGATTTTAAATTCAAGAAACATATATCAAATGGCTGTCGATCATGCTAATATCATATACGAGATTTACATCACTTACGCATATGTTCATCAGCGGCAGTGACTAAGGCAATAGCAACGTCACTTGTGTCGAGCAAGCTAGACTAAAGTAATTCTATCCTCTATAACATCCCAAATCGCAAAATAAACAAGCTGCAGAGAGTTCAGAACTTCTTGGCCAGGGTTGTGACCCGTTCTCCATGATTCTGCAGTGTCACACTTTTGTTAAAATCCCTGCACCGGCTCCCTGTTCAATTTAGAATAAAATACTAAATACAAAATTACATTGGAACTGATTATAAAACCTGTCCGCTGAGGGGCTAAATAAAGGGTCCGATGTTGATCTTTTTTTGTTTGAGAGGGTCAACACTGAGGAACATTCTTTCCTTTTTGTCACTACACCAGCCACGAACATCCCATGAATATTGCATGTGTATTTTAGCGATGTTCACGATGCTCAGCAAAGATTTAGAATATGTCAATCGGCCGAGTCCAGCTTTGTTGAGCCTTCCTGTTTAAACTGTGTGGCTTTTTAGGAAAGCGGTCATTTTCCGATGAAGTTGTTATTAAACTCGCAACGTATTTGACGATGTGATACATCTGAGACCTTACATACTTCTTCTAATTTTATGTCAACGACATGTCTAATGTATCACAACTACTCTTTACACTTTTATTTGCAGATGACATAAATGTGTTTACTAGTGGAAAATATGTGAGACAATTAATAATAGCCATTATGAATGATGAATTAACAAAAAATGTTGAATGGTTAAATGTAAACAAACTGTCATCAAATGTCAAAAAAACTCATTACATGATTTTAGCTTATCTCGAAATCGCATTATTAACGATACAGATATTAAGATTAATGGGCAAATGGTAACACGTGTTGCTTGTACTAAATTCTTAGGAGTTTTAATTGATGAAAAACTGCCATGGGCAAACCATATTGAATCTATAAAAATGAAAATTTCCAAAGGTACAGGAATATTAAATAAAGCCAGAACATATATAAACTTGTCTACATTAGTAGCCTTGTACCACAGTTTTATTTATCCTTACCTAACGTATTGTCTAGAAGTGTGGCGAGGAGCTGGTGATGTATATTTATTGTTATTGTTAAATTGCAAAAACGATAATGAAATCCTTACCCCATAGAGCTCACACTGAGCCTATATTTTTAGATTTAAAATTGTTAAACATTTATCAATTATATAAACAGAAAATTGTATTATTTATGTTCAAATATATTCGCGGTTGTCTACCCAAATTGTTTAACAATTATTATATTCGGAATGTAGATATTCATAGTCATGTAACACGCCAGCAAAATAAACTGCTCACACATAAATGTAGGACGTCTGCCGCACAAAAGGCCATAAGGTGTTATGGTATTATTTTATGGAATGAATTTTCAAGCAAAGTATGTTTTGATGTCAGTTTTACATGTTATAAAAGAGCGTTAAAAACATTTCTTTTGAATCAAGTATAATTTCTGGTTACAAATCATATCCTCTCATGTATTATACATTATTTGATAGTATAATGCACTTCTGCACTTATTATTTTTTACAAATTCGAAAATGTAACTTTTTGAGGGCGCATACGCCAGTGGGTGTCTTGTCCTTTTTGTCATTAGATGCGATATATTTAATTTATTACTTTCTCTGTATAATATTGTTTTGTTTTCATATTGTATTTTTAATGACAATAAATACCTTTTGAATTTAGAAATTTAGAATTTAGAATTTTAGAATTTAGAATACGAGTTTAGAAATTTTTGTGATATATTACGGCTAGTAAAAATTATAAAAAAAATCTTTAGAATCTTTAGAAGGATATAATAAAATTGGTGACTCATTTCCTTTAGGTCCATTATAAAACGGGTCGATCTAAAAGACACAAATGTAATGACCGACATTTTGTTATAATCCGTTTCTTTAAACACACTCGAAAAGACATAACAGAGCTAAAACAAAAACATGTGCCATTTGCCTGGGCATGGGCCTTTAAATTGTTATTGTTGTTTCGAGTTTTACATATGATTGGTCGTGGTCAGAACGGGAGGCTCTGCGCGATCTGCTGTTTCTGGACACGTTATGTACGAGGAATAAATGTAGCACTGTACGGTATGAATATTTAGCACTGCACCCACCCACAACATCCTGACAAACGCTTGATATGGATATGAATAAAGAGCAATGAATCGGCTCTACTGGTTGTCTTGCTTGTTGGGAGAGGTTCCGCTAAGTTGGAAAACTTTCAAATTTAGGCTATATTTTAATAAATGTGAACACCCTATAAGCGCGCAGGACACCAAGGTAAAATACTGTCCTATGTGCGCCTGTACGGCCGTATTCTCGTACAAGTTGCGATATATCGTAGGCTTCTGATTGGTCGAGATGGCCATCTCGACCAATCAGAAGCCTACGATATATCGTAACTTGTACGAGAATACGGACCCAGATTCTAAAGGTGATCTCCGCACTGAAATAGTAAAATATTTATAGTGGACGTCCTATGTGCGCCTGTACTGGTTAGATTGCCATAAATTAATGGGAAGTGCATCAGCGTTCACGAATCAGCTTTCTCTTTGTCTAAGCCATTCGGGAGTAAGTGGAACACTTTTTAAATCACATTATTTTCAAGTGGGGCCCGATACTCTTGCGTTTTCAATCCCCTGAGCATACCAAGGGGAACGGAGATGCTCTTTTCAGAGCTTTAGGATTTGTAATTCTGATGCAATAATCAAATCTAAACGATTATAAAGTCGGTGTGTCATTTTTGGTTTACATGCGCAAGATCATGATGATGTACATAACAAATATTCTGATGATTGTGATATATCGATAATCAGATAATAGTTAGACATGCTGTTGGGGGTAGCGTCTTGCAGTGCAATACACGTATTCGACGAGCCTTCCCCCCTCCCAATTTAATGTAAAATATCAATTAGAGAATTACAGACTTTGGACCAGCCGTCTCAGTGTGACTGGGTCATTTGGACATATCTAAATTCAACCCATGCAGTGAATACGAAACTGCCTTTCGTATTTTGAACCACCGGGGAAGGGGCCCTGCTGCAGTGGTTAAAGCTGCCTGCTTGGAAATTCGAAATCGCGGGTTCGAACCCTACTCTGCATGGCCTTCCAAGTTTCAAATAAACAAAATGTTTCTTCCCCGCTCACTCGTAAAGATTCAATATTGTGGGGAACCTCCGTGACCGACAGGTAGCGTGCTCGGCCTCAGACAGTCAGGGCTCGAATTTTGAATTCTGTGTCAGGAGGGCAGTGTCATCTCGTCCATCTCACCATCCTCAGGAGGTTCATTTGGCCTAGGTGGCCTACAACCCCATTCGTTTCGTTTACCTTGATTCACCGACACACTTTGGACCACCAATATTACAATATTCTGTGAAACTCCATGACCTCGACCACCTTTGTTTTCACCGAGCTGGCTAATACAATGAAGTACAGGGGAGGGATATTATATAACCTTGTTTTCACCGAGTGACGTCACTGCGTTTCACAGAATTAGAAGAACAACATACAATATGAATTGTATTTGAGAGTGTATCTTACTTGCAGCGTTCAACAGTAACAAGTTACCAGGTTACACACCGATGCCCTCCATACGATTCGCCATGAGATTATTTCATTCATCACTTTGCGTGTGCACTCGACCATCTAATAGAGAACCTATACGTGTGTATACTGGCAGTACACGCCTAGACGTGCCTGGCTATCAGGTAAATAACTATATTCATTTTTTGTACAAACAATATTGCACATTATAAAAATTAATAGTGAGTATTGGATTGTACGAGGACGATGGTTGTGTTTGGAAATTGGAAGCATAAATAATAGCATAAGTAATGGAATAGAGTGAATAGACTCGGTGTAGGCCTACTCGTCACTCTATCCCAGTAACGCTCCCGTGCACGTGAGAGCTACTGGAATAGATCGAAGAGACCCGGTGCACTACTGTTCTCTCTCTGTCTTCACAGTATCTTCACTCTATGCCAGTGAACTCTCCTGTGAAAGCTACTGGCATAGAGTGAAGAGTAGACCTACACGAGTCTTCGATATTTCAATCTTTGATTCAGTGGTGCAGTGTAGCCTACTAGAATTGAGTACATCTTAAAAGCTGCTAATTCACTACATGAATGCACTGGGAAAATATGAACCTAACTATCAGCTTAAATTTTCAGATCGGCGCAGAACATGGTCCCTGTTCGCCTGTACATGGTCAGAGGCACCGAGCTATAGGATCACTGTGATCAGCGGTAGAAAATGGCGATGCCAAATGCATATTTCTGCGCACTCCTTCTGAGTGTGATAGGATATTTGAGCAATACTGAAGGAAAAGGTAATTGGCACAATTATGTAAATAATTCATTGTGTAGTTTGTTTGAATACCTCTACTAAATAAACCAATATTTCCTTAAATTCAAATATCGTTTATAACAATATGGAATAATTAAGAATAGACTCATTACAGTTTTCCTATATTTGGTTATTTTTTAGTCCGATTATTATCATTTTTACACTGCTGCTCTTGCCTTAATATATCATGTGGATAATGTGATTACTAATGGGATGCTGATAATGAATGTAATTACTGCAAATCATGGCTTACTGCAATCATTCGTTCTCAAAGGTGAGCTATCACCCCTTATATAGTATGAATAAATTTCTGACAAATAAATCAAAGTTGCCACAAGATGGGGCACAAGTGTTTCCTTATATGGGGTGATTGTCTATCATCATGTGACCCTCTGAGAGGGTCACATGATAGACAATCACCCCCATATATGGGGTGATTGTCTATCATGATAGCCAATCACCCCATATAAAGACATAATTATTCATACCATATAAGGGGTGATAGATCACCTTTAACACACTATACTAGTATTAACCAGGTGTATGTCAATCACGTGTATTTGTTTTATAAAGCTGGCCCTGCATGCGAGCCAAATCCTTGTCAGAACTCTGGGACATGCTCATTGCGCAAACGTGGTTACTCGTGCAAGTGTGAAGCTGGACACATAGGGGAACATTGTGAACATGAAGGTACTTATCATACTATGTGCAGTGGTTTTCAGTGTGAGACGTATTCATGGGGAAATACATCACTCGTCCACTGAATATTCACACCTTGGACGAGTGTTGTATTTCTCCATAGCGCACTCAATATATCAAGTCCACTCTCTATGAGCAGGTCGTAATGCTTTCCTGTTCTTTTACATAAATAAATATGTACAACGCTACTTGCAACATACGTCTGTCCTCGCTGGCCACGGGAAAAAGCGTAGAATTGTAATTAAATGCATATAGTACGGTGCATATAGTACTTGTAGACACTTCAATTATTTATTAGCACTTTCACTGCAATTTTCATCCAGCTGGAGTTGTGGGTCGCAAGTGGGTGACAATTTAAATTAGAGAATTTGAAGGGGAGGTCTAAAGGATTAACCCTTAAAGCGCTGAATTATTTTTGTATAAACCATGGGGACCGAAGATTTTTTTAAATTTTATATCAGCATAAACATGATAAATGTCTTAGATAGTTCTTTCTGATTCATTTGAATACTTATCTTATGGGTCTACGACCATTATAAATATTTTGGCTCCTACAGTGCGGGGATCGACATCAGACGTCATAATCTGACGTCTACAGACGTCAGATTCTGACGTCTACAGTCTATCCCCGCGCTGTAGGGATTAATGTTCATTTCATCATGTTTTACCAGTTATAGCAATATTTTTTTCTTAGTAAATTTGTGAAACTTCAATGCTATACGCCCCATTGAACTCTTCACATATTATTATAATCATGTACTGCGTTTCAGATCCCTGTGTATCCGATCCCTGCAGTATAGGAGGGGAGTGTGTCGATTATGACGATGGCACTTTTAGTTGTGAATGTAATCGAGGCTTCAGCGGAGAATTATGTGATAAAAGTCAGTATCCCCTCTCCAATATGCAATAAGTATTTTATAGGCGTCTATGATAAATTATTTGATTGGCTGCTAAAGGATAGATATTCGTAATGTAAGTCAATGGTTTTATTAGTTATTTGGACTTAATCCAACACAACTCCTTATGATGTTAAAGGAACTCCTTGGGATGAGACTTTTTAATTTTCTCGATTTTGAAAAAATACTATAAATGAGGCTATATAGCCGACTGATCCTGAATAAAATACAAAAACATAGAATTTTTTTTTAAAGCACTGAAAATGACCAAACTAGTTTTATCCCCACGAGGTATATTGTCATGTAAACAAGATGCCCCCCATCTCAGACGGCACGATCAAAGTAATCACCTGGCTACATCAATGGTCTGCTCAACGCTGGGCCGACGGCATCAACTTGTGGCCCAATGCTGTTCTAGCATTCAACCATCTTTTAGTAGAACTCACAGTATGTTTGGGTTTTGTCCGGATTCTTATAAATATTGTTAAGAAATGAAAAAAATGAAATAATGATCTGTGGGATACACTACTTCATCACAAAACGAAAACAAAAATTGATGTCATCATACTGAGTCGCTTTAAATAATTTAAAAAAATTTAAATACAATAATCGTTGATCATCGACGCATACACTAATCATTGATACATAACTTGTTAGAGGGGTATGTATTTAACATTTTTTGTCAAATGATGTTAGATAATTTAAATTTTAACTCAATTGAAGTTGTGTCTTTTTACCGCGACCACAACCTCAAGTGGGTAAACAATACTTACTCTTGTACAATTTCAATCAAAACATAATATGCCAATCTAGCAATTTCAGTGTTAATTTCTCCTTCAAATGTGTTTGTTTGAAGATTAAATAAAAAAGCCCAAAATGGCTATAAATGATATTAGCACTTTAAGGGTCGATAATAGCCCAGATACTTTCGCCTAATATTTTCTGAAAGAATTTGCTAATATAGTATTCAACAGTTCAATGTTTGCATGCAATTTCCACAACTATCTTCTGAATACTGAGCTGGGTGATGTTTGGCTAAACTTGTGCAACAAAATCGTTTGCGAGCTTTTTGATAGATATTGTAAACTCTTTTTATACTGTATTTGTAATTAGTGAGATTTCTTACTTTCTTCAATCTTAATTTCTTCAAAGATGCAAATGAAAGAAACAATGACTTTTATTCTTAATAAGTAGCCATATAAAAAATGTTTCAAAATCATTTCTGTATAAAGTCAGATTCACATTAAATTCATCAACCAGGGTGAATTATTTTTGTGAAGTTTTGATAAGCAATCTATACGTCACACCATTTGACATGCAATGAAGTGCTGAGACGAAGCTGATGGATTGATAGAGGGTGACATTATTTATTACATGTTAAATAGACTAACTTTTAAACTATACAATATGTTTCAATATATTTTCAGTGTAGTCGCCCCATCAATAAAAAATAATGCTTGTAAAATTTCATGATAATTGAATTGGTTTAGATTGGACAGAGAAATCGGCAAAAATCATTCACCACGGTCAATGTGAATCCGACTATTGTCAAATGTTCTGTTGTGTTTTAGAAAGATATTTTTCAAATACTTTGTCGGTATAATGTGTTGGTTAAGCTATCACCAGATGGCTCTGTACGTTGAAATGTTTTTGTGTGATTTCAGCATGTGAGAAAAACCCGTGCAAAAATAACGGTACATGTGTGTCAGTACCTGATGGTTGGCTGTGTGATTGTGGCGACAAATACACGGGAGTGACATGTCAAAAGAAAGTGAAGGTCATAAATAAAGGTGAGTGGCAGATATCAGAGGAGTATCATGTGTGTATGTGATTTGACAGGATTTTGCAACGGTTGCTGTCGTAGTTGAATAAAATAAAAAAAATATCCACTTGAAGTTGTGTTTCGGTACCGAGAAAATGACTCATATTTTGTTTAATTTGAGACCAAACATTTTCTGATATTGATGTTTAAACACACATTTCATTCCCATTAACTGTTATTTATGACATTTATATTGATTTCAAAATGAGAAAAACCTTTGTTCTCTATGGTTTATACTTAAATAAAGAACATACAGTTGTATATGGCTCACTAGCCATTCCAGTGCATGTAGTCTGGCAGATCTGAACATGAACATCGATTTACCTTCTATTTTTTTCAACTGATCTGACTTCTGAAGGTTTAATACAGTTGAAAAAATGCCGGGTGCCAAGATGGTACCCTCGAGCATTTTTTTATCGGAGTTATGAAAACAAGTATTACATTTATTGATAAATAATAGCATTCGCGTCAATGGCCTTCCTAAAAGTCGAATACAAATATTGCTCAAGGGTGCTATCTCGGCACCCGCCATTTCTAAACCCCCAGAAGGAAAGAAAACTCACGAAACCAAATCGAGGTCCAATAAAAAAGTTGGAAACATCTGCCTGACTAATGTAGTACGAAGGCTATTCGGCTGGCTAACTAGAAACAATGCCTAATTGTCAGTTCCGGTACAACCATATGGACCTGTATGCAATATCTGAGACTAATCATTAAGATATCAGCCTATGACATAATAATAACAGCAGGAGGAGTCCAAGAAATCCACAAATAATAATTGTAATATTGACATAGCGATTTCGAATAATTATGTTCCCATCATATGTGTTCAATTTCAGCTTGTGATTCTAATCCTTGTGAGAATGAAGGTCAGTGTTCAGTTCATGGAGAGAAATATACCTGTAAATGTCCTAATCCATGGGGAGGTGTCAATTGTGAAAAAGGTGAGTATTAGAAAAATAAGTTTTAAACTTTTCTCCATTTCACACATTGGTATATCTGATGGATACTCAATAAAGCTTTTGCCACTATAGTCTGGGTGCCAATTGCCATTTTTTCTCTTGACCTTGTATTGTTGTATAAGGCTTTTTTTTACTATTGATTTTGGTAGTTAATGGTGTCTATTTCCAGAAACAGCTTGATGACATATTGTCACCCTTGAGCAATTTGAGAAATTCAAGATGGCGTCCAAGATGGCCACAAAATGACCATATCTCTCTACCTATTCACCATAGGAAGATGATTTTTGCCTCTATACCTAGGCTTTAGGGGTCAAGCTATCCATTAGAACTAAGTATTATGTTAATATAGTATTACATAAGGGTAAATTCCTAGACGGCTGCCAATATGGCCGTTATAACATTCAAACTGGTATATCTCCTTAACTATATACTCCAAATTAGTCCTGAAGGTGTCTGTCACTGGGTATTTCGTAGACACATCTATCTATATCAGATCTCATGTACTGATATTGTATGATGGAAATCTAAAAAAAATAGTGACAATTTATTGAATAAAAGTAAGCAAATGAAGTTCAAAGCCGATTCTCCAAACCACCCGTGGCCGTATAAGAACTTCAAGATGATTTTTGACTTATACATGTAGCAGGTTGGAATCGGATCTGGATGATATGACAGATGATGACACTGCAAGCAAGGTGGTGATAACACACAAAGAAGAGGCAAAAGCCAGAATCGCTGAAGACAAGAGGGACCGAGATGGAATCAGACAAAAACACGACACTTGTATTGATCCATTAGATCCTGTGGCACACCCCAATCGTATCTAGTCAATGTAGTTAGCGGCCAAATTGGTTCAACTGAAGTCAATGTCCAGAATGCTGTCACAATTGGGACTGAACAAATGGACGATTTTGAAAGCCGGTTACTGCAGGGACTTTATAAAACCATCACAAAGAAGGTTGTTACTATAGACCATGCACGGAAGCATGTGAAGGAGCATCTTCATCTATCCAGTTGTCTGCCACCGGCAGAACCTGGATAACCCGTATATGTGCTATGTGTTCAGAACCCCCCTCCTCCCTCCTCCTCCCTGGCCAATTCACAGTTGATTCAGGCGGCCCAAACAATCTGACCTGAGTGTGACCTCCACGCTGCAGTCAGTAAACCGGTGACGTCATAATGAATATTCATGTTGCTCGCACCCCTCATTTTCGTACCCGCTTCACACACACCTGTTGTCAAGGTCAGACTGGTAGTCTGACGGTCAGACCTGATACGGCAAGGTGGTGAAGGAGCTGTGAAAGTATTAGACACCAATTTGATTTATTTATTTGATTTATTATTGATTTATATATAACAGGCTAGTGAGCGGGATATTGACATAAGGATGTGGTAGGTCACGAACTTGCGCCAGTTCCAACGTCCATGTTTGATGATACTGGAGGTATGAGGATTGCGAAATAGAAATCTACTTTGAAGAACATTCTCCAAGTTGAGGTGTCTGATAGAGTCGCTGGTGGTGCAAATGTTAGTATGCTCGATGGCTCGCAAAGACTATGGGTATTCCTTGGCCTGCTGATGGATCTGTCAATGACTATATTACGAACTTCAAATATGCCATAGGAAAAAGGCTACAGGTCGGGGACGTGTATCTGATATTTGACAGATACTATGATTACAGTGCAAAGAGTGTGACCAGAGGAACTAGGGAAACTTGGGTCAATAGGGTTCATCATTTGCAATTCAACAGTAAACTCCCTGCACAGAAAATTATAATAGCCTCTTCCAAAAAGAAGAACCAACTGACGCAACTAATAGTTGATGATCTAGTCCGGGATAAGAAGTTTCGAGAGGACAACACACGACATCACAAGTTAGTTGTAACATTAGCAGATCCGGTGTCAATTGAAATCAGTACAGGTGGAGTTGTTATCTCACGGGCAGATTTGGCAACTTCTCACGAAGAAGCAGATAACATCATTGTCCAACAGGTCTTGAGTTGTGCGGCGGAAAATGAACAAAACGTAATCACTGTTGTTGCCGATGACACGTCTTTGTACTGTTGCTACATTATCATCACATGGCAATTCACAATGGTGTTGTATTGATGGAGTCCCCCATCAAAAGATCGAAGGACGGTGGTTGATATAGGCAAAACTGTGGTGAAGCATTCCAAGATAGTCTAGGATTATTTCTGCGTGCTATGTACAAACAAACTGTAGTACAATGTCAGAGACAAGGTTAAAAAAGCTTGGGATGACATCAATTTTGGTTTAACTTCCGCACTGAAGTAGTTTATCCCACGGATCATGTTTTTATTTTTTCAGAATTTTCATATTTTTACAAATATTTTTAATCAACATTTCTATGAAACCAGAAGAAACCCAAACAAACTATTTGTATACCTGAAGGACGATTGAATGTTTTCACAGCATTGGGCCACATGCTGATGGTAGCGGCCCAGCGTTGGGTAGACAATCAGTGCTGCAGGTGTGTCCTCCCGTGTCCTGACTATGAGACACCAATTTTCCCCCAATTAGCGGCGACTGCTGTGATCTTACCGTCTGATACGTGGGAATATGTGATGGAAAGTGCTTAATATTGCTGAATTGTTTTGTTTACATGGCAATATACGACCTGGAAATACAACTATTTCGCTCTTTTTCGGTGCTTTAAAATAGTTTTTTGACTTTTTCGTATTTTAGCTAAGATCAGTAGGCTATATAGCTTCATATAAATTTAATTTTTAAAATTGACAACAATGAAAATGTCTCATCTCAAGGGGTCCCTTTAATATCAGGCTTTCAATTGGTGTGGCAGTCACTAGAAGCGCAGAATCCACCCGAGTTGGATTCAATGGGATATGGTTGGGTAAAGGATGAACAAAACAAGTCCCTTAAGCCAGTCACCCTCCCTGGTGAACTCGAACCAGCTCCAGAGATAATAAAATGTGTATGTCACAGTACTACTCCACGCAATTCACGTGCTTGTAGTTGCAACTCTGCAAACATGAAATGCACACTATTTTGTGCATGTTATAATCAGGGTTGCTGTAACTCGACATCACAGTTGAATGTATGTCTTCTTTTGTGACATTAAAGAACACATGTTTGTTATAATAGAACACCTCTGGTTACATTTGTATATACATTTTCCTCAAGATTAAATAGTATATAGCAAATATGCATAGCTAGTGCCTGAGTGAGTGATGAATAATTAATGCTCAGAAACTTATCATCTGCTCAATATCCGCCGCCTATCTTCTCTTTGCCTGGCCGTCAGTACTCATGTCTTTGCACGTTATAATTTCACTAGAATAGTTGGAATCCTCCCTTCTAGGTTGGCCGTCATGGTCAATTTCAGCATTCTGGGTTCTTGTAATTTGGAAAAGTTCCAGACTTCTTCTAGGAATTACATGCTAATGAAGTAATTCTTCACCACCCTATGCGGCCACGGGAGGTTTGGAGACTTGGCTCCGATGCTCATTTCGCTTACTTTTAATCTATAAACTCAGTCCAATTTATCGAGATTTCCATCATACATTGTCAGTATATGAACTTGTATCTGATATATATATAGATATGTCTCCAAAATACCCAGTGACAGACACCTTCAGAACTAATTTGGAGTATATATACTTAAAGAGATATACCAGTTTGAATGTTATGACGGTGATAGTGGCAGCCATCTTGGAATTTTCCAATATGTGATACCATATTAACATAATACTTAGTTCTAATGAATAGGTTGATCCCTAAAACCTAGGTATATAGACAAAAAATACTTTCCTATGATGAACAGGTGGGGATTTATGGTCATTTAGTTGTAATGGCGGCCATCTTGGACGCCATCTTGAATTTCTCAAATTGCTCAAGGGTGACAACATGTCATCCAACGGTTTCTGAAAGTATAGACCATTGGCTACCCAAATTACCATTAAAATAAACTTAATAACTCAATGCAGGGTTAACCCTCTCTGCTTCTGGACTAATACAGAGTTTATCTGACAATCACTGCAACACAAACATGTCTTATGACGTCATTGCAGTCTGGATTCCTGGTCATAATAATTATACAGATAATATTATACAGAAGGGGATGACGACGTGGGACAACGTACAAGGAGTATACGGCGTATAAGGCGTACAAGATATACAACGTATAAGATGGGAGTCCTGGTGCAGTAGTTACGCCGATTGCCTGTCACGTCGGAACATGCGAGCTCCTCCCCCGCTATGGTATTGAGATTTCAAAGAAACAAAATGTTTCTTTCCCGCCCACTCGTGACGATTCAATACAGCGGAAAGTGTCCCTGACCGCGAGGTAGCGTGCTCGGCTTCAGATCTTCTGGGCTCGAATTTCAAATCCTGTATCATCTGATTCATCTCAACACCCTCAGAAGGTTCTCATAGCCTAGTTTAACCTGTATTCATTCATTCATCCATTCCGAACAACGTGTAAAAGTGGATCTTCTACACAAACGAAACGTTTACCAAATGTCAAGATGTAAAAAAGTCGGAGCGTAACAGTTTTAACAACACATTTACTACCAGATAGATATTTATTGACAATAGCAAGTGCATAATCTTCACCGTATATCTCGTATACGCCCAATTTATCTAAAACTATCACTGCTATTTTGTATTTTGTAAAACTGACCTGAACATTATGTGAAGTGGCTTTTATGTTCGGCGTGTGATATACATAACTTCAAAAACTCTCCATCGTCTATTTTATTACGACCCACGCTGGTGTGATGTACCCACGTTATTTATTGTTTAACGTGTTTACGAGATTAACCCTTACAGCGCGGAGTTCGACTTTAGTTGTCAGAATCTGACGTCTGTAGAATATTTCTAATGGCCGTAGACCCATAACAGAGGTATTCAAATAAATCAGAAAGAGTTAACTGAAATATTTATGAGGATTTCAAAATGAAAAAAAACCTTTGGTCTCCATGAATTTTCCATTTTTTATTCAGCGCTTTAATTATTTGGAAAAAGTGTACATTGATAAGCATATTTCTTGCAGTCGTTTGTGATCCCGATCCTTGTCAAAATGGAGGTAGCTGCAGGGGAACGTCCACAGCTTTCCTCTGTTATTGCATGAAAGGCTATTTTGGAAACAGGTGTCAACACCTCAGTAAGTACAGTACACACCAATTATCACATGCAATGCTTCACGAGAGTCTGTTTTAGCACTGACTCACCAGTAGTAACTGCTAGAAATACTTTTGCCTTTGCACGACTGAAGTGCACTGACAATATCACATGAATTGCTTAAAGATGACGACTTTAACATTAACAGCTCAGTAAAAAGCTCATAATAATGAAATATATATTTGATCTCAGTATATATCCTGCCTAATTTAAATCACTTTATATAATATACAAAAAATGATCTGTTATGGTGGGAAACTAAAACATTTGTGTGTATATTGTCTACAATTATAAATGATAAATTCTCACTATTTTAGATCCGCGCACAGAACTTGGAGGTAGTGATGATTACTGTGAAAGATCTACTGATCCAGGATGTAAAGTATCCCAGAAGAAGAAAGAAATATCTTCGTTTATAATGGGACCAGCTCATGAATAACGAACAGACACTTTGCTGTAATACGGGTTTGCGAGGCTGGCCTACGATGCTGGTCCACCTATCAACCACATGTATAATAAATATAAATAAATAATATTATCTATTATTTGTTTGTCTCTTTAGTCGGCTGGCTATTTTTTTTAAAAAGGTAAGATAATCAGAGCCAAGGAGTATTTGCGTACAAAAATGACCCCAAAATCACCCACCTGTTTTTGATAGTAGACCACCTGGGGCACATTTTCTCGAGGGTGGACATTCTGAAACCCGGCAGTGAGTGAGATATTCAAAATTTTAAATAAAAAAATAAAACAAGAAAACCCCGCAAAAACTAACGATTTTATTCCTTCAAAATGGCCTATCATCACCTGCAACAACATTTACACCTTCAAAATGACGCGTGTAGACCCTGGGATCACATGAGAAAACAACCAATATGATTGAATAAAGTTCAAGGTCAACAAAGGTCAATATATAGGATAATATAACCCCTGCAAAACTTAAGCGTCCTTAACAATTAAAACGTCTCGAATTTTCAAAGGCATAAAAAATCAAATAATTTAGTGTTTTCTTCTAGTGAAGTATGTCACATTATCACATATAAGTTTTTATAGAAAAAAATGTGGTGATCAAATATTTTATTGGTAGCATCAGAGCCACAGTCATTCAATATTAGTTATATTAGTAAACTAGCTAACATTCCAGAAAAACGACATATTTTAATTTTTTCGTGATTTTTATGGAATATTTCACATTTAATGATGACCAACAGCATCATTTAAACCCTCGAAATGACGAGTGTTACCCTGTGATAGAGTGGATTTTTATAATTGGATTGGATAGGTTCAATGTCACAAGAGGTCAAGATGTGGCATAACATAATCCCTGGTCAAATTTCAGCACCCTTGAGAATAAAAACATCTCCGATTGTCAGGGGAATAACAATTCACTCATTAAGTGTTTCACTCTATAATATGTCTTAAAGTGTTTTTTTTAGAAAAAATGGGTATGATTATATATTGTTTTTTTTTGTATGATCAGAGTCTTATTCAATATTGGTAATATTAGTAAACTCGGAATAATTTCTAGAAAACAGGCATAATTTTACATTTTTACGGGATTTGGAATATTTTATTGATAAAGATTATGTTATATACCCCTACAGTAAACTGCATCAGACTGCATCATCTGAGACAAAATACTTGGGCATCCACATGGAAACACTTTGTAAGCAAGCATACTTTTTTTAAAGAAATCATATCATTCTAGCTAGTTAATGCTATATAAATTTAAGGGGTTTTATCAAGTTAAAAAAAATTAAAAAATCCGAGAAAAACTCGGACGTGGGTGGGTGGGTCAAAGAATAGTCGTTTTTAGTTTGTTTTATTAACCAATCAAATCACTGTCATTGGAAATGTTATGAGAGTTTAAACATCAACATTTTGAATGTTTTGATCTCGAATTAAACAATTGCCAGTTTTCTTCATCCACCTGACGTTGTGGCACTTTAAGTGGTGAAAAATACAATTATACAGCGGTTTAACCCTTTAACCGCCGGTGCCGCATATATTCCGTTTTTTATTTTTTATCAGCTTATCAAGTACCACCTTTTAAACATGTAAAAGATAAAATGTGACATCAATCAGCAATAATTGAAAACAGTTGATCTCCATTTTGTCAAATCTGAATAATTTTCACTCACTTGAAGTTGTGGATCGCGTCAGCGAGACACAACTTCAAGTGAGGGAAAATTCAGATTGAATAATTTGGCGGTTAAAGGGTTAAGGGCTTATTAATAACAGTACTAACAAGTTGGAATATAATGTGTTGTATTATTTTAGCACATGATGTAATTATTGTACAATTATCAGCTATCCCCCCCCCCCTCCCCCCTCCCCACTATGATGAGAGGGCCGAGGGCCGATGTTGAAGTAACCCAACTTCAATAAACGTTTGGCTTTTAAATGACGTGTACACAAGACGTTGAGTCAATGTTGGTTCAACGTCGGTCCTTGACATAGTAAGTAAAACAAAATATAAAAGTGAGTCAATCAGAGAACAGAATAGATACATGCAAAATATTATACAATGAGGTACAGTGATAAATGATATGAGTTGCTACTATAAAAAGTTGGTGATGATGATGGAATAATAAATATGGTAATGAAAACCTACCACAGGAATATCTGAAATATTGCAGTATTTTAAATAGTAAATGATCGGTATGGTGGTCTATGTTCCCTGAACCGTAGAATATAATTATTTCAACTTGTTTTTTATTTTGTAATACGTCAGCAGAAAATATTAGGTGTAGATGTTGTATATGGAGGGATGGCTGCACAGTGCACTTAATCGCAATCTGTTGTGGTTGGCAGCTGCCTTGCCAAGAAAACGTGAATATAATGCGGGGTTGAAATTTGCGGTTCACTTATTAGTTGGGTCATATTTGGGGATTCCGTGACAGCACAAATTTCACAAACGGACACATTTTGATGTCCTGAATCAGATAAGAAGTACACCCCAATAGATGTCCTGATTTGCATATTTCAAAATGACCACCAAATCAAACTGAATCGGGTTTTTTTGCACTAAATATTATATTCAAAGATTTATTTGAAATTATCATTTTCATTCTAACAGCTATTTTGACTATACACACTATTCAATTGAAGCTAAAATATTATGTAATTAATCAAATATCCGCCCATTCGGATAGCGAAATTCAAAATGGCCGCCAACATTACAGCCGTGATCAAGAAAAACACATTAAGCCTATAAGACATTCGGGCGAAAATGACAAAAAACAGATGTTTATTGCACTAAGAATAAGTTGGTAAAATTTGTTGTCTCATTTTCTGATCTTTGTTGAGATATTGCCCCGTCAAGATCTCCGGGTTTTTTTCGCATTTGCAGGAATTGCGCTGAAAAAACACATTTTTTTCAGGAAAAACACATTTCAGTATTATTCTGATCAGGAAGAACACATCTTTCCCCGTAAAAAGACATTATAATGCCTTTTTTTCCTGAAAAAATGTGTTCTTCTTGATCAGAATATATAGGCCCTAGACTACTAGACAATTATGTGTTTTTCTTGAAAATAATGTGTTCTTACTGATCAGAATGCAGGGGTGGGCAAGTGAAATAAGTCCTGTCGCCAGAACTTGCTATTTTTAGATGCTCTGAATGGACATTTTTAATAATATTTGGATTACCAGTCCATGTGGAAATGTAAACACATTACAGTCATGTCGATATGAAGACGCTCATGAATCATGTTTCACACCTTTGACATAAAAATTATATTGAGGACAAGATAAAATGTTGATACAAACCACAAAATGAACATGTAAAATATATATATGCTAAGGGAAATAGTCGTCTGTGGGCAGAACATTAAATATATAGACAGGGATATATCCTAACCAATCTAATAAACATGTCTG
Source organism: Flabesymbios commensalis (assembly GCA_964017125.1). Taxonomy (NCBI): domain Eukaryota; kingdom Metazoa; phylum Annelida; class Polychaeta; order Terebellida; family Flabelligeridae; genus Flabesymbios; species Flabesymbios commensalis. The sequence continues at coordinate 31,042,076 of OZ024914.1, forward strand.
TCAAACTTTTCTCAACGGTTTCTATTGTATTTTTTCCCGTAGATTTCAAATCTGCCAGATACCATTCCAGATTTTGCATATTTAATTAGCTAATCTGCATATTTCCAAAATGGCCGCCGAAAAAAAGTAATCAGCTATCAATATAGTTCCGGCAATCCTAGAAATGTGTGTTTTGGCCCTAAGTTTGGGTTTTGAGATCCCATAATGCAATTTTGACGACAATATTAATTTTGGGGTCATTGGAAGGTCATAGGTCACGTGACGATTGAATACAATATCCAACATTCACGTTTTAGCAAAAAGTGCACAACTTAACCTTTTTTAGATAAAATGATGATTTGAATGCCTGATAATATATATTTAATTTCAGAGAGTTACATCTTATACACAATACTATATTTATTAATACAAGATGGCCGCCATAATTCAAAATGGCCGTCAGCCGAATCCAAAATCAGGATATCTTAGTTTCTGGTTATCATATCTAAGCGATCTTAGTGGCTTGATTAAGGTTTTTTGAACCAAGGAATACAGTGCCAAACATCATTATACTGTCAAATGATTTTTTAGAGGTTTTTGAAGTGTTTTTGATCTCTATAGTTTGATATTTTGGCAAAATTGTGTGATCCATCTACGCCACCATAGTTATATTTGGATGACTTCCTCCCAGAATGAGTTTATCATCCGCACACTGTTCTGAATTCACATACTAACATGATATAAAGTTAAGCCATATAAATTACATGTGTATGACAGCGACAAAATAGGTAAATAAACATCATTTACATTATAAAACGACACTGTTATGTTGTAGAGTATGTAAAACTACTACCCAGGGGGTTAACATCATATTTTCTGGAAAACTGACAGTCTGACACGGCGTGTTGTAAAAGGTTGGGCACCTGAAATGATATCTACATATATTTAGGATCACAACCTAGGTGCACAACCTTGCAAATCGACTACTGGAAATTGACAGGAGGCCAATAATGGCGGCCATTACCGAGAAACTTTAATTTCTCAATATCTCGGTCAATATTTAAGATAATTTGCTTTTAAAGTTGTCTAAACCTATCTTTTAAGGGTCAAGGATCAATATAGAGCCAACACTGAAGTGATTTTATGTCTTCTTAACAAGATAGTACACAAAGCCATGCATTTGATAGTGTGAAATTAATGTTTTGCGCTAGATATTATTAATCTCGTTTGATAAGAAAACATTTGACTGAACAGGAATCAGCTCGCCATTTTCTACAACCCATCCATAGTCCGAAGGCTTGAGGATGGCTTGGCTGCATACTTTATATGCTGTTGGAAAGCATTTTCATTGGGTGGCAACAACTTCAGCAGTGTTGACTTATTAATATTATTTAAGAACGTTTTGTCTCTGAGCGTATCTCTATCACAGCCTTCTCTTGTTGAAATATGAGTTTACAAAAAGCTGTTGTGACTGGTCACACACATATATCGTGATTTCAATGGGAGCACCATCATCAGCAAAATCTACCAGTGTAGTTATATCATTCAGCCAACTTTAACATGCCAGTCAAGAATGAATAGCCGATGATATCTCGTCCGTTGATAATGTGAATAAATGACAGTGCCCTAAAGTTTGCATGACCCATTGGAGCGGCAAAACTCGTGAATGGATAGCTGTCTTGAGATGAACGACCAATTACCAAATATACAAAGCAATGTATGTGACTGTAATTAGTACACTCTGTTTTATCCACCACCTAAGTGAAATTTAGTTGAACAAATGCAAGGATCACTTTGTTGCCCTTGGTACCATGTCTGACATAGAAAAGCAAGAAAGCGAGTCTTGTTGGAAAAACTCTTGAAAACCACTTGGATCGCTCCCTGTTAGCTATTTTGCTATGTTCAGCAGAGCTTCTGGTCTTGATGTGAAAGAAATGGTGTCCAAAGCTGCCATTACTTTGAAGATCATAATTATACGAAGCTCTTGTCACCCGTGAATGACTAGACTGAGAACCAGAAACCAAAATAGTATATAAGCGAAATTCATTCGTCTGACACTCTTCGGCAAATAACACACACAAAGTAAGTGGTGGAGACATTAACATTAATAACTTTATTGGTGATCATGAATGTAGCAATATGCCTCCATCATTGTTCGCAGAAAACGGAAATAACATGATAGCTGATGATGCCATGGTGCTCACATTGAAATAACGGTAGATGTGTATGACCAGGCAAAGTAGCTTCCTGTGAACACATAATCCAACTTCGAAGGCTGTGATATAGCTATATATACTCCGATTCATCAAGTTTTATAATAACAAATCACTGCTGAAATTACTGCCACCCTCTAGCTTTAGAACATCATCTAAAGCGGGCAGCATTGGCAACAGCACTTGACAAGTCAGCTTACATCGCCAAGCTTACCTGCAAGCCTGAGGACTATGGACGGGTTGTATAAAATGATAACTGATCCCAGATAAATCTACAAACCCACCAAGGCCACCATATATGACACACACAATGACACGTGGCTGCAAGAAGAGTTGCAACAAAAACTGCTCGAGTAAGAGAAGAAAAATCCCCTGCTATGTAGAAGACTGTCAGATATATCTAAGCAAAGGTGGCTGCGTACAACACCTTGAGACCTTGATGACGTGAGCGTGGGGTGATAGGGCATGGTGGGTTACTGCCCGATGTTCTGGGCATGTCTAGGGGGATTTACCCTCAGACATGCCCAGACGATCAAAGACTTAGGTTTTGATATGCAATTTAATGCTGAAACACCGAGGCCTTTCGCACAGCCCCGCTATCCCCTGGGTGGATAGTCCTCAATAGTCACAATATTTGAGGGTAACTCCATTCATCCCACATGAAAGACCTAATGTCAAACACTATTGCCTGTAGTTTAGGCTCTAGCACGGCCAACATCAGTGCCTGTGCTGATGCGGGAGCTGCATTGATACCACTATTGAGTGGAGGAAACAGGCTACCCAGCTGGCAATCCACCACAATATTATAGCCAGCCACGTGTAGGCTGCAGCTTCAACAACATGCAACAGGCGGGACAGAGCCCAAATGACCCTCCCCAGGTGGGTGCGAAAAGTACTACTACTAGCAATCATCCCATTACCCCTTAGACTGACTATGTTATGAAGTGGTTATAATGCCAAATGCTATATCACTGCAAGGGCTAATACTCATTCTATTATCAAGTTTTTGATCAATAAACATTATCATTGTTATGACATCGAACGCTCATGATGTTTTCTTATCAAAAGTGATTATTCTTATACAGTGTGAAACATTATTTCCAAAACATAAAAGCAGAGTTGTGTGTATATAGGCCTACTGGTATACATATTTACAAGACATAACATCACTTCAGGACTGGTTTTATATTGATCTTTGACCCTGAAAATATTGGTCTAGACAACTTTAAAAGCAAATTATCTTAACTAGTGACCGAGATGTTGACAAGTTTTTCGGTAATGGCCGCCATTATTGGCTTCCTACCAATTTCTAATAGTCGATTTGCAAGGTTGTGCACCGAGGTTGTGATCCTAAATATATGTAGATATCATTTCAGGTGCCCAAACTTTTACAACACGCCGTGTCAGTTTTCCAGAAAATATGATGTTTACCCCTTGGGTAGTAGTTCTGGGTAGTAGTTCTACATACGCTACAAAATAACAGTGCCGTATTATAATGTAAATGATATGTCTATTTATCTCTTTTATCGCTGTCATATACATGTGATGTATATGGTTTTACTTTAGATCATGTTAGCATGTGAATTCAGAACAGTGTGCGGATGATCACCTCATTCTGGGAGGAGGTTATTCAAATATAACTATGATATAACACAATTTTGCCGAAATATCAAACTATAGAGATCAAAAAGACATCAAAAATCATTTGAAAGTATAACGATGTCTGACAATGTATTCCTTGATCCACAAAACCCCAATCTAGACACTAAGATGGCTTAAATATGATATCTAGAAGCTCAGATATCTTGATTTTAGGTTCGGCTGGCGGCCATTTTGAATTAGGGCGGCCATATTGTATTAATAAATATAGTCTTGTGTATGAGATGTAACTCTCTGAAATCAAATATATAATATCAGGCATTCTAATCATCATTTTATCCCCAAAAAGTCCATTTGTGCACTTTTTTCTAAAACGTAAAGGTGGGATATTGTATTTCAATGGTCACGTAACCTATGACCTTCCAATGACCCCAAAAATAACATTGTCGTCAAAATGGCATTATGGGATCTCAAAACCCGAACTTAGGGCCAAAAAAACACATTTCTATGATTGCCGTGACTGTATTCATAGCAGATTACTTTTTTGTGGCGGCCATTTTGGAAATATGCAAATTAGCTAATTAAATATGCAAAATCTCGAATGGTATCTGGCAGATTTGAAATCTACGGGAAAAAAAACAATAGAAACCGTTGAGAAAAGTTTGACAGACATGTTTATTAGATTGGTTAGGATATATCCCTGTCTAATAAGAGATACTGAGCATTATCACTGATGAACAGAAAATATGATTACTGAAATACAGATGCTCGCATACGAGATCCTATGTATATTTAATCAGCACGCATATACCTACAGTTCTTATGAATAAATTTTAAAACTTTGAGTTGTGACGTGTAAATACAGAAGACACATTTTTTCTATAAACTCACTCAAGTTAATGTGCAATTGACTACATTACAAACATATAAAGCGACACAATCAGGCTACAATCATAAAAAAATCAGTATTAATATGACCATATGATGTAAACATGTCAATGGACTAGAACTGCGTAAGTTTTTTTGTGTTCCGCATAAAATTTACCAGTCAAGCGAGATATAAAGACGAAGTTCATGTATTTCTTATTTTGGACATGCATGTCCGAAATAAGTGATAAAAAACTACTACTACCACATTTATAACAACTCGCCCACCCAAGTCTTCCTATTTTGGCGACGTTTAACTTTATTATTTATGTGTATAAATTTATTTTTAGCGAAATTTAATGTTAGCGAAATTTAATAATGCATTTAGTGTGAGCGAAATTTATTAATGTGTATGCATTTAGTGTGAGCGAAATTTAAGTAAATAAGTCCTCGTAGATTAAGTTAATTAAGAATGATTGTGAAACATTTCTTATGGTGCTTAAATAATTATCCACTGTTAGGTCCATGCTCGTTTTGGCTGCAAAAATGCACCTCTCATCATAATTAGCTCAATGGTCTACGCCCCTTATTATAATTAGCTCACTAATTGTGTCTTATTGACTCACATGATTGGGCTATGAGGATTTAGTATATTGAGTATATAACATTTATATTGCGCTTTATCTCAATTGATTCTAAGGCGCAGCTGAACATCGAGAGTAAGGCCTGTTAGCATTCAAATTCCAACTCAGTCTCAGCTGAGCTGCCATACTTTGTAAGACACATTCTTCGGCCCAAGTCTGGTTTTCTACTCCCTAATTTAAATAACAACTGAATGACCGATTCTTGAAATCAAAGATTAAATATTTCTAAATTATTTCTTACTAATGTTCCCAACAAAAATGAATTAAAAGAAAACGGGATATAAAGTTATTTCATAATATTGTTCCTACCAAAAATGAATTTAAAAAATATATATATAACTGTATAAGGTCGGGCTATCAACATATGATACATAATATTATGTGTCGCCGATTTCCGCAGCGATAAATATATCATATCGAATGACCAATTTACAGTGTCATGAGACACATGTCAACTTTATGTCAGATATGTGATCTATTACATGCAATCTATTACAATTACTATTGCTTTGAAATTCTTCTATTGCTATTATTATTACAATTACAGTCTTTGTGTTATATTACTAATATACTATCACTCTACTATATATTACTATAACTATTACAATAACTTTTCGTCACCATTTCCAAAGAGATAACAAGCCTTACTGCTATCATATATTCTCATTATACATTTTATAATAACAAACATCAAATCATATAAATGCTGAGATTTTTATTAATAGAAATTAAAAATATATCCCGCTATCCAGACACAACTTTAACTTTGCCACACAATGTTATCGCAATGTAATCTGATAGCCATGATAACACTGTGCGTAAATATTAGTAGTAGGTCTTTCTTCATATTCAGATAACCAATATATTAGTTAGACAATAGAATGTTTATTACATAATGGCTAAACATTGTGCGATAACATATTTAATGGTTAATTGTAGAAATGATATGTTTGTGTTTAATAACATGTTTAAATTTGTTTTGGCGTAGTCTAATGTGGTTTGTAAGACCGTTAGGGTTAATTATGTTTCGTTAACCGGCGATTATCGCCGTCATAACACCGTCTGTATACCATACATTTGCTCTGACCATCAGAGCCAAAAGATCTAAGGTGTTTGACCAAGCCTGGCGATGACCTGTTTTGATACTGTTTAAGCATTAGGATTTGGAGTTGCGCTTCATTGACCTACGGTAATTAAAGTGCGTGGTTCTTCACACATTAAGCTTTATGAACAGATATCATGCCGGCAACTGACACGCCTCCCAGCGAACTTGAGAGGTTGTTTTAATGTCGGCCAGCCCTCTGCAATGTTGGTCCAATACAAACACATCGTGTGTTTGGAATGTGCATACTACACTGTGGGCGTCAGGAGAACTAATGCAAATCATCATGTCATATATAATTACGAATTTGAACTGATAGATAATTGACAAAATATCTATTTAGTAATTAAATTTATTTTCTGAGATTAGTGGCATAGGTTAAATTGTTGTGAATAATCAAGCGAAATTAGAATAGTGTAATATAAAAGTAATACACTTTTATAATAATAAATAATAATAATGGTAAGCTCTTATATAGCGCACATACAATGCTCTGTGCGCTTCAAACACATTACCCCTGGTCACTGGACCTGTTCATTAATGTACCATTTCAACTCCCTTATCTATTGCTTAACCATCTATTTATATAACTATTACAGCGAAATTGCCCCGTTACCTATTACCTATTACTATTACCCATCCCTGATTTATGTATGTATATAATGTTTATAAAACAACTTTAAAATATAGTGTTCTTTAAAAGTTGTGAGCTATTATGAAGTATTCCTATAATATTTTTTGATTGATTAGTGTGCTAAGAGCAGTCATAGGCCCAGTCTATTTGGTCCAAGAAGTGGGCGAGTTGGTAAAAACGTGGGGCGAGTTGGTAGGAGCAATGGGGCGAGCTGGTAAGATATGTGGGGCGAATGGTTAAAAGTTGGGGCAAGTTGGTCAGAGAACTTAGGCGAGTTGGGAGTAGAGGTGGGGCGAGTTGGTAGAATAAGTGGGGCGAGTTGGTTGGGGAGAGCTGGTTTTGGGGCGAATTGGCTGTAATCCCTACTACCACTACTAGTACCAACTACCAACTACAAACTACCAACAACCAGCAACCAACAACCAGCAACCAACAACCAACTACCACTACCACTACCACTACCACTACCACTACCACTACCACTACCACTACTACTACTACTACTACTACTACTACTACTACTACTACTACTACTACTCCTACTACTACTACTACCACTACTACTACTACAACTACTACTACTACCACAGCTCTCGAGCGCTGTCTCTTTCATACAGGTAAAGTTATGTTTGCAGATGCGTACCCATCAGAAAATACAAAAGTATATATTTCTTGCTGGATGAATTTCCTTTATTTCATGCTTTTGTTCACCTAGTCAAGGAATATTACATTTTACATTTTTTACATTTTACAAAAATACACTTTGAACAGCGTAGACACATATAGAATATATACAAGTTGACATAGCTAGAGTATACATAACCAGCAATAATAAGACATCTATGTTATCTAGTATATATATTTTAGCATGTTTAAATGATCTAATAAAAATGTAATGTGACATAAGATTCAAGTATTTAAGCCCATGGTCAATGACCCTCAGAAATAAACAATATTTTGTTTATAGCCTAGGCTACATGTATACACTCCCTACAGTACAAAGTGTCCTGACCATGCAATGCTACCTAGATTGACAAGAAAATTATTGTAGACAGAATTGTTTTTTAGCTTGCATTAAATCTATGTGTCATAGAGGGGTGCAGACATACACCTGTGTGGTCAGCTGTCTGCCATTTGAAACACATATCTAGGTGAAAAACCAAGATTATTTATCATAAATGAAAACATGGCTGCCATCTTGAATTTTAGAGTGAAATATAATAAAGTATAATATAAATAAAGTAATCTGAGAACATCAAGAAATGAATTTATGACCCCAAATCATCTAGAAACGATAAATTACGATTAAATGCTGAGATGAGCCTATCTCGTCGTACCCAACGATGCAGTATGTCTTTTCTCGTACGAATATCTATCTGAAACGGCAAAACCAAACTTAGCAATATAAAACCCCCATATTTCGCATTTCCTGCTTTTAAACAAAAAAATTCCCCCCCCCCTCCCCTATGCTAAATTAAATAGGCTATCCCTTAAAGTTATCACGATCATGTGTCATTTAAAATTGATGTGTATTTTTTAGGCCTATGAGTTGAATATATGAGCCATTTTTCGCAAACTGTGAACTTTAGTGTCCTGTATATAGAGCACCTAAATTAAAGGCTGTTAAATGTAGCTGACCATGCCAGCAGCTCACTATCAATGTGAACAGTGTTGGCACTCTCCTAAGAGCATCCATTATATTATTTTTCGATATCCGAGTATGACATTTATCAGCACCTCCTCTATGCTAAATTAAATAGGCTACCCCTTAAAGTTATTACGATCATGTGTCATTTAAAATTGATGTGTATTTTTTAGGCCTATGAGTTGAATATATGAGCCATTCTTTGCAAAATGTGAAGTTTAGTGTCCTGTATATAGAGCACCTAAATTAAAGGCTGTTGAATGTAACTGCCCATGCCAGCAGCTCAGTATCAATGTGAACAGTGTTGGCACTCTCCTAAGTGCATATATTATCAGATCCTTCAGAGAAAAAGTCTGTCGCATGGTGTATGTTGCTACAAGTTACACTAACGCATGTGTCCATCAAAGTAATGTCAACACCATAACACAGCATGCTCATGTGGCTAGCTGTGTTCGTTGCAACTGGTATCTTGTGATGATCATCGCATACGACTGACCTTTTGCTGGTCTAGCATGGGACACACGAGGTTGGTGAAAGTTTCATATTTTGTCCTTCAAAAATACCACTCTAAGGAAGAATTTTAAAAGGTATGTTTATTGTAAGTCAGCACCGTAACGGCCCACATATAGCCACAGTTGAAAGTAAAAATCAAAAGTCAATGTCGTTAGTTTGACTTGAATGACCCAAATGTATGAGATAGTTTGGGTGATAATAGGTTGATATTTGTCAGGGGAAATGTTCAATAAACATAAATTTTGTCATCACCGTAACAGTCATCACCATAACATATTTCTGTTATGGTGCTGACAAATTTTGTTATGGTGTTGACAGATTGTGTTTGAATGTTCTACTATTCATCCACTTTACATTTGTTATGCTTAAACAGCTGAACTGCAAATTTTAACAGTTGACTAGACCTTTAATCCCATTTCAGTGTGCAGGTATAACACCTTTGCGCATTAGACGTTTGACCCGAGCGGAGCGAGAAAATTTTTGCCTTTCTTTGGCAGTTTCTGGCAGATTTGGACAGAGCTGCTGGCTGTCAACAACCAATTTTTCTCTTACACATCACTGAACAAATTATTTTTTCCCACACACTATAGAGCAAACAATTTTTTTACGAAAAAACCATACCCCCCCCTGGTTTTAAATGGTCGGCCCATTAGATGGTTTAGCATTTTTTCTAGTCACCATAGGCTTATGCTAATACGGCTAAAAACGTCAACCACGTTGCAAAACACGAGACAATGACATGGTAAAATGTTTATTCATATTCTTCAAACTTTGAGCCGAAGTTTTTCAAATTGGCCAAAAATCGGCGACAAGAGATGGCCAAAATGTGGACCTTCAGCATGCAGGGGGGTCGACCCCCCCTGGCTATGGGCCTGTATTAGGGTAGATCACGTTTGTTCGATTCGCAATGATTTGGTATTGAATTTTACCCTCCATCTGTATGTCCTATCAAGATCTCTATTTATTTGGATGAGAAAGTTAGAGGGCTGGTAAATATGTCCAGACGTGAGGTGTGGGAAGCATTCTAGGTATTAGTGTAAATTAGGAATAATAATAGACCCAATATAGAGCCTGCTCAGACACCCCTCACCTAACCCTTTAACCGCCGGTGTCGCATATATTCGTATTTTCATTTTTATCAGCACATTAAGTACCACCTTTTAAACATGTTAAAGATAAAATATGACATCAGCCAGCAATATTTGAAAACAGTTGACCTCCATTTTGTCAAATCTGAATAATTTTCACTCACTTGAAGTTGTGGATCGCGTCAGCGAAACACAACTTCAAGTGGGTGAAAATTTAAATTGAATAATTTGGCGGTTAAAGGGTTAAGAACGACAACCGTCCGGTATGACCCTTTGTTTTCCGTGGACTCAATGGCTTTCCAGCCTTTTTAGCAACATACCTGATATAGGCATGTATACGTGTTTGCGCATTCAACCTATTAATTTTCCACTTGTATTCCACGTGGCACAATCACTCATATCCCACGTGTATTCCACGTGCCTGTACCTGCTGGGAAGGTATTTTTTTTTTAAAATAAGCTCTCACGCCTCTCTAGAAAAGCTGGGCGGGAATTTGTAGAGCGTAAAATCTATATTGGCCGCAATCTATCACAGCGATAGGCTAAGCAAGTATTCACTCATTTCGTTCACTGCTTTCCCAATAGACTCCATTTTTGCATGCATTTTTTATTTAGGTGAAAAATAGATTGAAGGTTAACCAGTTTATATTTTAAAAGATGCATGTCGCGTTTGGCTGGAAACGGCGAAAATCCAAGATTTGGAGCAAAATATGTTTTACAGGACTACGTTATCTAAACGTTTTATTTCCGGTGTGACAACTAGGCCCTACTGGTCATTCTTGACCGTACCTTGATATATAGTATTTGCACCTTTTAAAATATTCACTGACCAACCTCCATAAAACTATTTTATATCTGTCACGGTTGGGATTCTACGCCCGGTTAGCTCAGTCGGTAGCGCACGGGATTCTTAATCCAGGGTCGTGGGTTCGGGCCCCACTTTGGGCGCCAGATGTCACTGTACAACCCCTTCCATGGTCACGCTTCCGCGACCATGGAACATTATTACTCGTTCGCAGCCTGCATTGCTTAACCTGAAATTAATGACGATCAGTCATTAGAAAATACACAGAGCTTGACGCTGCCAGAAGAAATCAAAAAGTCATTAGAATGACCTTTAATACAAGCTTAATCAATCCGTGTATTACGGTGAATAATAAAGGCTTTACATTACAATTATTTTTATATCTTACAAGTTTCACAAATCTATATCCAAATGTGTAGGGGAGGGACGGGCAAAGCAAGACATTGGGCTATCCAAATGTGTAGGGGAGGGACGGACAAAGCAAGAAATTGGGATAAGTGGACACTAAATTTATAATGACGTAACAATTAAAATTATAGTGGAAGAGCTGGTTCCTGTAGGACCCTTATTTAAGGAGGTGGTACAACCCATCATACTGACAAAATCTGATTGTATATTATGTTAGAGCGAGCCCCCCTGATCATTTCTAGGGTGGGCGTAAAGTAGAATTGTGGTAAAATGTTTTTTTGTCGCTGGCGTACTAATCTAACAATTAACATACATAGAGCTCTCTATGTACAAGACACACATATGATATACCAGAATGTTCAGAATTAATAGGGCTGTAATATATGTAATATGTATTTACTTTGGGTATGAATCCTATGTCGCGTTTAGCAGAAAACAGCAAAAATCCAAGATGGCCGTCAGCAGAAAAAACAATATTTTTAACTAATAATCCGATAATCAAGTGTGATATGTCATTTCTGACTAAGTTTGGGGCGTGGAACCCATTTCTGGACCTCCAATTACAAGTATGCGCTTTTTTGACCTTCAAGCACCACATGAAAGTCAAAACCTGATCAGTTATACAGGCATACTGAAATACAGTGGTCCAGTAGTTACATGTGATGTGTCCCTTCTGGCTAACTGTGTGGCACATAATCTATTTCTGGTATCAATGAGGAATCAGAGACCTCAACGATGCTATTTGGTGACCTTCAACCTTATTATGTGACCTTCAAACAACATATCAAACTAAAAAATAACCAGTAGTTGTCATAGTGAAAATACAACTTCTGCATAAGTGGTCCAATAGTTTCATGTGATTTGCCATTTCTGTCTAGTTTTGGGTGCAGAATTCATTTATGGTATCAAAGTTGTCATGCTAGGCATCAGTGAAACATTATATGACATTCAACATCCGTATGAAGGATCTGAAATGACCAACAGCCAACAGAGGTCATATATAGGGAAAATGCAAGTAGTCCAACAATGTTGAGCGAACGAAATCTCGTATTACTATTTTGTATCTGTTTCAATTGCTTAATAAAATATGTTCATACAAAGTAGTCTAACCCAATAAACACAAAATATTTGTATATCATTTATACAATGTTAGTCCAACGTCAAAGACGATGGGCCGACGTTCTATAAATGTACTGCAAATATTTTGCATTTGCTGGTAATAGTTACGTACATGTGATATGTCGTTTCTGATTACTTTGTGGCTCTGAATCCATTTGTGTGTCATTTAAGCATCAGTTATGAACACAAATTAGCTGCAATGTGTAATTTTAGCCGCATTTGGTGATTGTGAATCTATGGAGTCATCAGGATATTTCAAATCCAAAATGCACATAGAAAAAATTCAAACTTGGCGTTTGGATAGAATAAAATATGAATAAAATGTTTCATATCTGGGGAAATGCAATACCAATAGTTTTTCGTTTAATAAAACTAGATAATCCGTCGCTCACAATATGTTCACTCCTTTAGTTGCGTGTAGCCTACGTACCGTCATCACGTTCCCTCCTATCATGTTTGCTGGACCAGTTGAGTTGGGACGCTGGTACATCATTAAATCAACATTGACTGAAAATGATATGACTTAATTATTAAATAAAATAAGCTGAAAGATTTTGTATCAGTGTCGTGTCTTGCGTGACTGACTTAAATAATTATTATCATGCTTATGTGTTATTATTAGTGTTACAACGTTACATTTCTATCTGGAATATCACAAGTCACCTCTCGCTATATTATCCATATTATCATGCTTTCGTGATCTGACTTTTTATCAGCTAGACCGGCCGTTGCTCTCGGATTTTTTATTTGGACGTTTACGGCCGTTGATTTTCTCAATGAAGTCGGAAATGTTTCTCTTCGATTGCAGCTCCCGAGTATGGGGTACTAACTGGGTCGTGATTGAAATGATATGAATTAAACAATATAGTTAATGAAAATAAGCTGTAATGTTTTTGTGTTAGGGCCATGTCCTGTGTGAATGAAATACAATACATTATGGTAAAACACATTAGTTTCACATATAAAAAAAACAATAATGATTTTGGTTACCATTATTAGCACTGAGAGAGAGATAATCAAAATGTATATACATGTACATATAGGCCTATCTCTCTCATTTCTATGACAAATAAGTCTGTAATTACTTTTTTTTATGTCAATAAAATATGTGTCTGTTTGTCTGTCTAGCTCAACTTCGTGTGTTTTCCAGAAGCACTTCCAGTAGGTTAATTAAAATTTTAATGCTCTTTGGCTAGTCCTTAGGTCAACACATATGTTTGATTTACATGTCCGGTTATTGTAGTATATAAACAGTCAATGTTATGTGGAGGCAACATATTCGGAATTCGGAAAAACTAGTTGAGCTGAAACAAATCTTCAAAATTACACATAACATAATAAATTACTTGTTTCACAGCAAATACAGGTGCTGAATATAATTATATTTATTATTTACAAATAAATGACATGTTTTGAAAATCATTAAATACAATTATTTAAGTAATTACAGCAGAAACAAATAATGAGACAAAATATATCTGCGTAGATGAAAGTGCTTAAAGAGAGATGTAATACAATGACATCAACAAAAAAATCATGTATTTTACAATTTACATTTATGACGTGGAACAGAAAACTTATTGAACAATTGTGATTTTTACCAAGCTGAATGATTCAGCTTTTCTTTAATGACTTGGATATAAATTTCTTGTGTGCTCTCTTGATAGTGTGCGGTATTCAAACTTTGTCACCTGTTATTATGCTACAAGATAAAGGCATTGACTTCATTGTACTGACATGGTGTCTGGTGACTACTATCAACTAGGATATCTTTAATTTGTCATCGGTAGTGTTTAAGTGAACTACACAAAGTCTACTTGAGCATATGAATGTAACATGCGATTGATAAAATTTTCTCATTGATGGATGGTTACATGTGTATTGAAGTGAGAAACGACACTCTTCACACCACATATTTATGACATGTCTAAGACAATATTTATTCACTATTGTGGTACTGAGATGGTTGTTAGTGGTAGTACATTTTGACCACCTAGGCAGCTCGCTAGGGAGTCAATACGTCTGTAACGTATGCTGTGTGGCATGGTACATGATAAACTAGTTTACAATAACCATCCAAGAGAAGCTGAAGCATCCACGAGTCCGGCCATACTCTTTGGGTGCATTCAATCAATCAATCAATCAATCAATCAATCAATCAATCAATCAATCAATCAATCAATCAATCAATCAATCAATCAATCAATCAATCAATCAATAAATCAATCAATCAATCAATCAATCAATCAATCAATCAATCAATCAATCAATCAATCAATCAATCAATCAATCAATCAATCAATCAATCAATCAATCAATCAATCAATCAATCAATCAATCAATCAATCAATCAATCAATCAATCAATCAATCAATCAATCAATCAATCAATCAATCAATCAATCAATCAATCAATCAATCAATCAATCAATCAATCAATCAATCAATCAATAAAACTTCTATAGCGCCTATATCCTCAGCGGACCGAGCTCAGAGGCGCACAAATCCCTAGCGCGATATTGTGTCGTAGTCGAGGCCAAAGCAGGTTTGTCAATAGGGAGCCGGACTACTGAGGAGCTAGGGTCATTGCCAATTGCATTGCGCTGGTAGCCTCATGGCCATCATGTGATAGAAAAATCTTTAGTAAATACCAGTGCGGTTTTCAAAAAGGTAAAAGCACAACAGATCATATGCCTAAACATTTTGTTTTTGTTGGAGACGTATATCCGTAAAAGTTTTGCCAAAAAAATCGCCTTCAACTGGTGAGCCTGAAATAATTGTTCGCCGGTCTTCACTTTAATACTTTCAATAGTAGAAGTTCTAAATGCCGATGAGCATAATCTCAAACCTTGGTTGGCGATCAGATTCAGTACATTATTCAGGTACAATGGTCTCCCCGATCCACACAATACAACAATAATACAGTTTGGATTTGATATGTGATCAGTATATTCTTAGTATGGTTGTCCGATAACCACCCTTGCCCTTGCTGGATAAAATTTTCTTTCTTCACTTCTAAATAATATATTTAATGTGCGGTATACAAATTAACTTACTCTCAAAGAAAATACTAAGGAATTTGACATTTTATTCAGCAGGGAATGGTTCTCTTTATAGATGGAGATGAGGCTCAGGGTGTAAGCCATTTTTGTTGGAGAAATGTACACCCAAAGTTCTTTAGGAAGAACATTTCACGTTATTTTCACAAGTAACCACTTGTCCAAGCAACTTTGCAGACCTGTTCAATAATAGTCATGTTGCTGGATTTAAAATAAAAGCAAAGTCGTCTAACGTTACATATCGTCCCCCTGGATTAGAAAGAATGTCTGCCACTTTTAAAGTGGCAGATAACCCTTTCATATGCAAAGTGACGATATAACGATTTTCCGATGACTGCGGGCTACTCACATCGAGGAGGCCTTTCGATGTCATCAGGATAGCCTTGACAATGCTCTTAACTGTTATTGTAAATAGATTTGTCGATGCTGTTGACTTTTATTGTAAATAGATGTGGCGACAAAATGCGTCCTTGAGGGATGGATATCTTCTTCTTGCTAATTTAGTGAGGTGTAAGTGTTATCTAATCTGACATTACGTGTTCTCCCTTAAACAAAATATTTGTGGCATTTTGTGGATCAAAACATTGATGGATACACGTCTCCAGCCTGACCAAAAGTTGAACCAATGTTGGTTCAATGCTGAACCAATGCTGTCCCAGTGTCGTAACTCAACGGGTCTAGAAAACACGATACGGGGAGACGTGATTATGGTACGTAGGCTACACGTCCGCCTCCATATAAAGGATCGAACATATTGCGAGCGACAGATTATCAAGTTTTAAACAACAAAATTTTGAATTTTATCCAGATCCATTTTAGACTTGAAAGATTTCGAGGACTCGAATTGTAGCCTACTTTTATACCCTCAAATAGATTAAGTCACCAAATTCATCTAAAATGATACATTACAGCTAATGTTTATCGGATAGCTGATGCCTAGAATAACATCTTTTATACAAGAAATGGATTAAGCGCCAGAAAATACGACATATTTCAGAAACGACATATCAGACAGACAGACACATATTTTGTTGACATAAAGAAAAGTCATTTCTGACTTATTTGTCATAAAAATGAATATATGTACATGCATACAAGAATATACATGCAACTATTGGACTATTAGTAAAAATTGTATTTCACTATAGCCGCTGGTGATCATGTTTCGACCTTCTTGTGGTACTTGAAGGTCTCAGAAACATATATTTGTAATTTGGGGTACAGAAATAGGTTTAGCACCCCAACATTAGTCAGAAAGCACATATCACACTTGATTATCGGATTATTAGTTAAAAATCTATTTTTTCTGGCGGTCATCTTTGATTTTTGCCGTTGTGAAGCCAAACGCGGCATAGGATCCATGTGGAATTTTATGAGAGCGATATATGGCTATTTATGGATAATCAGGCCAATTTTTAGCTCTGAAACACATTTCTACCCAAAACCCTATTTTTTCATGGGTTGACGGCGGCCATTTTTTGAATAATAATGATAATTCAAAATATTCAGAAAAATGGCAGTCTGGCATGCTTGCTCATATCACACTAGTTAACGATATCATGCATCAATAATCCGTAAAATAAGTTTGCAGGGTTTCACCCTCGGCGACCTGACTACATCAGTGACAGTTGTTATCATAATAGAATCCTTAATGCGATTAGTATATAAGGTATATTAAGTAATTTACCACCCCCCCCCTCCCCTAATGTCCATTTCTAATAAATTTGTCCATGCATTTCGTTTACTGAATACTTTTATTCTGGTAATTTTGGTATATAATATTATGTGTATTATGAGGACACAGAACTCTATTTATGATCATTTTTAGCTTAGTGCTCCAGCGATAATAATGCGATTTTGAGCGTATAAATCATTACACCCCTGTGCTGAACTATGGACCATAAAAAAAAGTGATACCACAATTCGACTTTACGCCCACCGTATAAATGATCAGGTAGGTTTGCTCTAACAGAATATATAATTAGATTTTGTCAGTATGGTGGGTTGTATGGACCGAATTTTTCTCAGGTCCAGCTCTTCTACTATTACCGTGTGTAGCCAAAAAACTTAGTCCCACTTGATGACGACATCTGCAAAACATCTAAAGAACAAAATTAGTATGGTCTAACGACGAACAAGGTATGTGGCATATGAAATTTATATTTTGGTCACTTTATTTATCAAACATCACTTTTAGTAATGGTTGAACGCGTCAACTATGTACTATTCTAATTCGTCAGAAGCTTGTTTTATGCTAACTATGAGATCCTTTCCCCGGGTTTTCAGCATTTTTTAAAGGTTGGTCCCCTTAGCCCTGTCAACTGGAACCATGTAGATTTCTTTCTACCTTGTGGGCAAAGTGAGACAGGGCAAAGAGGGACACAGCCCACTTTGCCCAAGCATATAGTCTCACTTTGTCCTTTGTGGTCTTTTTGTATATATTTCAAATGAAAAACAGTCTTTATATTATTTAGTGGGCAACATTCAATCTCCAAGAGGGGTGGGGTGGAGTTTTTGTCTCGGTCAAACTATTTGTTTCAACTCAGCTTAGCGGCGCGCTAAAAATTTCAAATTGTATTTATTACATGTTTGTAAAGAACATTTCTTGAAGTAAATTATTTATTTCACGCAGAATCCGCCGAAATTATTTATTTTAAAAATACTCCACCCCCGCTCCACCCTGGAGATTGAATAGTGGCCCCCTTATGATAGTAAATTTCTGTTTTCGCTATTCATCAGAAAACCTTTAATAAACTACTTTTGAGAGTAAGCCCCTCATAAAAAAGGTATTAGATAATGTTATCATGTGTTTGAATGTGCTAACGATGAGGGGTGAAACATCTTTGATAAATTATTTGACTGTCAGCTGATTGACTCTTTTTGTGGTAGTAGGCCTAGGTCTAACTTTACCTATTTTGTATTTAAAGTGCAGGTTCATGTGTAATCCCGTGGGAATTCAGTGGTTATAATATGCCACCTATATGAAAATGTTCAACATAGATCACAGAATAAGAAAACGCTCGCAAATGGGTGTCAAAAATTATGGCCGCCATAAAATCCCTATATTATCATATCTTCATTAATGATTTAGATAGAGACAAGATTATTTCACCAAACCATATATTTTTGGTATCAAAGAAGGAAATAAAACAATCGATACATTTATTTGACCTCATTATCATGCAAAATTCAAAATGGCAGCCATGACATCACTGAAGTGGTCATATCGTAGTTAATAATTGAGATAGAGACGAGTTTATTTCACCAAACCATAGGTTTTCGCTATCAAGGAATGCAATAACACAATACATTTATTCGACATCATTATCATACAAATTAAAAATGGCCGCTATGAAATCACTAAAGTTAGCATGTAGCCTATTCGTCAATAATAGAGATAAAGACGAGATTATTTCACCAAACCACAGGTTTTCGGTATCAATGGATGCGATAGACACACGATATCTCTACACGACATCATTACATGTATCATACAGAATTCAAAATGACCGCTACAACATCATCACTAAAGTTATCATATCTTCCTCAATATTTCAAACACAGGCTTGATTTTTTGTCACCAGGAAATACAATAGCACCGTTTCTAACCTTTTTCGCTTTAGAAATCAGGATCGTGCCGAAAATACTACATGAGATAAAAAACGATTATGCTGAATGTTATTTTCTATACCTAAAACCACACAAAAAACACACAAAGCTGTTGCATCAAACAATATAATATATCCATCCCCCGCTCTGGTATTGTGGTTTAAAAATGTTTCTCTCTCACAAATTGGGTGGGTAATCCTGATTCAGTGTATAGTCTGTATGTCCGCATAGTTATTGTCTCGAGGCTCATTAATTCATTCGCAGAGATAAGAATTGCCATATTATCAATACATTTCTGAAAATAAAATTTAATCACCAATAAAACCGAAGCACGTACGTACTTGAAACAGCTTGATTTTTTCAGGCAAGCATGTTTCAGTGGCAGCTCTAAGATCTAAAAAGGAGGAGCTGTTTTTGTGCATATTAAGGTATTTGGTAAAAGTTAAGAAGGCGTCCTCTGCAATAGATTACACATGAGTGAGTGAAAATATTTTAACCTCGATTTTTGCTGATATCATGATAGAAGGAAGCCCTCTTCCTATAGGGTCGTTTCAAGGGAGAATGCAGCTGGTATCGCGATGTTCCCTGTGGAATACTTTATATTCGTTAATTTATAAACAGTGCAAACCACACAAAGATAAACTAATATTTAATATAATTATATTTATATATAACTATTATATAATTAAATATCTGATATTACATAATAATTGTATTTCTTGAAAGTCAATATTACATTTTAAGCAAATCATCCGTTTGTGACCTGAAAGCTAAAATGAATTATCACAGTAAGATCATCGTAGCGATAAAAGTTATTTAACCCGTTAACACATGGCTGAATTCCACCTTGCATGACTGATTTCCCTGTATTTTTATTTTTTTAAATACAGAATATGGCAAATTATTTTGTTGTTTACCCCCAATAAGTTCAATAACAACATGGCTTTGTTTTTATGTGAAATGGAAGGGGGAAATGTTCCCGTTAGTCGGGCATGTTCAGATCTGAGATGTGACATCAACGGACAGGATGTTGTAAACACGTCTGGGGCTGTTTAGGCAAATCAGCCACTGGCTAATTCGGGTGGCATAGGTGCGAAAGGGTTAAATCTTTATTGAGGTGTGCTACAAAATATAGAAAACAAAAAAAATCATGACTTGTATTGCCTTTTCATGATCAAAATGTGTTGGGGGCTTGATCGTTTGATTTTTCGGTTAAAAGTCAATTCGTGGTATCTTAAAAGCAAAATTCCTCATTTTTCCCTGACTTTGCCTAATATGTTTTAACGTAATGTGTTTTCCTTGACAAGTCATAAACAATTCTTACTCTCCAGGTTATTAAAGTGTCGTGACATCCTTGCGTAATGACCTTTCATTTTATATTACCTTTACAATTTAAAGTATATAATGTAGAGCTACTTTATTGCTATGTAACTCTACAATATTTTAATCTAATTCGAAGAAGACAATAATACAATGCAGAATGGAACAATAACCTGTTATTTACCCTATAACACAAATGATAACATCTTCTAATCTAGCTCTAAGTCAGGTGTGAACGTAATTTATTGTGGAATATACGTTTATTGCATGACAAGTGAACGGTACAAATACAAGTAGGGCCTTCATAATTTTAAATCTCGCATGTGATTGTTTATTCATAATTATTATCATCGAAGTAGCCTATGCAATGGATGTTGACACTCAAACACAATACATTGTAAGACAGTCTATGCAATTTGCGGGTAAAGTGGGCCCCTGGTGAGAGCAAAGTGAGCCCCCGACGCAGGCAAAGTGGGCCCAGGCCGACTTTGCCATATCTGCTGTCTCACTTTGCCTAAGCCTTGGGCAAAGTGGGACATTCTGTTCATTTCTATTTATTTAACCTGCCTAATTTATATTATCAGTTACCAATTAAAGAAGCTAGCATTGCATACCACATGCATATTTCACGTCATTCGTGCAGATATTTTTTCTATTGACGTCAATTTATATATCCTATGTGCCGAAATAGCTGCACGGCCCGCTTTGCCCGTCCCTCCCTACCATGCAGTTGATATCAGGCTCTACCTTAAAATTTTAAAATACAATTAATAACAATATTACAGTTGAAATGAAGCAATGTTCAATACCAAAACCCATAAAGGGAGAATAAACCACCAACCCGGAATTAATGACGATCAGTCATTAGAAATACACACAGCTTGACGCTGCCAGAAGAAATCAGAAAGTTACTAGGAATTGCGAACTGGGACACGATTTCACGCGGAATCACCACAACCAATCACATCACTCCAGCACAAACAAAATCCAAATCATGGTCAATGACCCATGACGTCTGCCACGCATATACAAATCGCACACACTTTCATATACACAGGTTATACTTACCTGTAGTGCAATATGTACAACATGTACATCATAATATTGCCTATCACTTATCTAAATGCATTTAAAAATGAGGCCCAGTGGTTCAGTGGATGAAATAAGCGAAGACTTGTTTTCCATTGTGATCGACGGCGACCATTTTAGATGTTACGCTCTATAGAATTCCGCCCACCTTTTCTAGAGAGGCGTAGGAGCTTATTTCTTGACACAAGTTACCCGAAACAATCGTCAAACCTTACTCGCCGAATGTTGGTCACGGAATCATGGTTTTGTACCCTACTGCGTGTGGCAATAACTCACAATACGCCCCGCAAACATGAAAAATTAAACCAATGTTGTTTCAATGTTGGGACAGGGTAGACGTTGTACCAACATTAAAACGTTCGGTCATCCGATTAGTTTCGAGTGAACTATTTAAAACGTCCTTGCATCTGTGAGTCATAATGCGTGTCACTGTGCTATCAGGCCCAATTCAGAATCTCGTCTGAGCTACACATTATTGTGAAAAAAAACTTTGTCGTGCGCAACTGGATACGAGTTCAAGATGTTAGACACGTATGTATGATTTATCTGTCGAATAAAAAAATACGCACGTTAATACATACAAAGGTTAAAAAAAAAGTTTACTCCGTGCAATAACCTGTTGAGTGCATGTTTTATAGTTTTTACGAAAACAATTTCAATATTTTTAGTAATCATATAAGAGTGAAAATAAACTGTTTTGGGGTGTTTTGAAGTTATTTTATGATTGGATATGAGTGCATGCACTTGTTTTCAAAAAACTAAGTGCACCCTTAGTCTCATTACTTTGTCGCTCAATATGATACTTTAAAGAACTATCTCGACTAATGTCGCTATTTATTCAGGTTTTTGATAATTCACATTCGAAATTGTGATGTGTATCGTTTACATAATATATGACGCATATTTAAAGACCTGAAGAAACCAATCCTAGCTGATCCCATTTTGAATCATGCCCATTCTGTTCGGTCGAAATGTTCAAACTATCTATTCCTGTATAAAAACCAAGACTGGGTCAAGAGTTTTCTCTATATCTGGCCGATCCGTATGGAACGTCCTGCGAGGAAATTTATCGATTGTTTGATTGATTTATTCCAAGCTTGTAGATACACATTTAAACAAACTCTACAAGATCAGGCAGATTTAATTTTATACTTGTTCAAAGTCTCGGCATGTTTGGCAGAAAAAAAGTCATGAAACTTGGCTACACAGATTTATTAACATGCTGCTGCAGCTTTACAATATATACACTCTACTTCTCGAAAATTTGACAAAACAATGAAAAACACCCTACTTCGAGCCCACAATATAAGCCAATACATTTGCGTGAATTGAAATTGTCCTTGAATCACTAAAATAATACCATAATTGGACACATATGAAATAATACTATAATTGACATATAATATAATACTATAATACTATGACATATAATATAATACTATAATAACATATAAAATAATACTATAATTAGACATAAATGTCAAAATCCCATTTATCTGTTGAAATTGTTATTTTCTCTTACTTTACCTTGTAATTGACCTCTTGACCCTGAAGAGGACCTTCAATAATCAAAATAATATCAGATATGGAATGCCCAGTCAAAATTGCATGAAAAAGAGGTATTAAAAAAAGAGGTATTGTTCCTAGCTTTATTTGTTAAAAATAGTAATTTTGTTTCATTGACCTTGAGATTTGACTTTTGACCTTGCAGACGACCTTGAGTCATGAAAATAATACAACAAATTAATTGCCCGCTCAAAATTACTAGAAAATAAGGTTTTACATTTGGTCCGAGCCTAATTTGTTTACAAATCGTATTTAACCTTGAAATATCTAGTGGCCATTTTGTTTTTGACCTTTGAAATGACCTGTCGACCTTGAAGATGACATTGGATGAGCAAAAAATACCATAAATGAATTTTCCAGACAAAATCTAATGAAAACGACGAGGTATTACACGTGTGCTTAGCTTTATTTGTTAAAAATGGTATTTTTGCTTATTTGACCTTGAAATTGGATATGACCTTGAGTCATAAAAATAGTAAAATAAATGGATTTCTCAGTCAAAGTTATATGAACATGAGGTATTACACTTGTTCCTGGCTTTATATGTTTGAAAATCATATTTGACCTTGAAATATCTGGCGGCCATTTTGTTTTTGACCTTTAAAATGACCTCTTGACATTGAAGATGATTTGGTATCAATAAAATATTACCATAAATAGATTTTTCAGACAAAATCGCATGAAAAAGAGGTATTTCACATGTTCCGAGCTTTATTTGTTGAAAATGGGATTTTTCGTTGTTTGACCTTGAAATTGACTTTTTGACCTCGAATATGACCATGTGTCATGAAAATAATACAAGAAATGGATCGCCTAGTCAAAATCACATGAAAATGACGTATTACACTTGTTCCTGGCTTCATTTGTTGAAAAATCATATTTAACCTTGAAATATATGGCGGTCATCTTGTTTTTGCCCTTAAAAAATGCGCCGGCTGAATTTTGATGGGGACATCCCAGGGTATCAAAATTAATCATAAAACATCGTCCATACCGCGAAACACGCTTTTGTACTGGACTACTATGGACAATATTGACGACAGCTAAAGGCCCAGTCAGATATATCATCACGCACATCCAGCGCACAAAAAAATGAAGAATTTTGGTCCGTGCGTCAGATTCGTTGATGATTTGACGAGAACGCCGGATGAATGTTATTCATTTATTGTGTGCGTCAACCTCCGCGCACATTTTCTGCATGTTCAAAAATGAACGCCAGAAGAACGTCAGACCAACGCCAGTCTAACACTAGGCACAAGTAAAGCACACGCTCTAAATTCGTTGTGTTTCCGTTTGCCGGGGTTTGTCCCAATCACACATAAACGACCCACCGTACACGCATAAAAAATATAAATATTAATTTGAGTCTGGATTGCGAAAAACGTCATAAGCTGGTAGCGAATGCACAGCGTGTTTTCAACGCAAATGGCGAATGAACAGCGCTTTGCTAACGCGTTGGACGCATACAGAATGCTAATGTCGAGGATTTTATCAGTTTGTTTTGAATACATGTAACCATTTTTAAAAGAAAAAATGTGTCCTAAATTTATGATAACATTATATGTTTGGACGTAATTTCGACAAATTAAAAACACATTCTGCACTTAAAGCCGTGTATCGTGTGCAACACCACCTCAAACGATTAAAAATAAAATGTCGTTCTTCAGAGGTCCAAGGGTTAAGCTGCAGGGCAGGCGCGTTGCCCGCGACTGCCCGGCGCCCTCAAAGGGCAGCCATGTGATACAAAGCAAACGTATAATTGGCGTTGATATAACAATTATACGTTTGGCGTTGATATAACATTCTAGCGCGCTAGACGCGCGACGCTGTGTATTCGTTGATTTATACACCGGATTTATTTTTGACACGCTGTATATTCGTCTTAAACTCGCTGGCTTTTCTCATGTCCTGACAAAATCCATGGACGCACAACGACGCACTGCTCAAATTAGTGTCATTCAAGGCGTGGGCTGTGCGTCGTGTTTGTGTGACTGGCGTATACAAGACGCTATTTTCTAGCAATAGTGTGAGGTGTGACGGCTTTTCACGCCTGACTGATTAACAACCAAATAATATATGAAAATGATTTGTGTTGATATTTAAGTAATGCATAACGTTATGCTGTGTTAAATAATAATAATAATAACAATATAATAATGATATATTAATGTATTAAATAAACTGTACCATTATCGAAAACTAACTGCATCTTCAAATGTAAGTGAATGCACGTGTATGCGCGGGGATACAGTTACTGCACTTAAGAGCTCATGGATATGTAAGCCTGGATTTGTTTTGTATTTGAGATTTTTTCTGCATAATCTCATAATTATAATTATATTCTATCGTTTATGTAGCCTATACGCATGCTTCGATTTAATTGGTAGCGATATAAGTGAGAATAATTTGTGTATGTGTGCGTCCTCATGTAAACTATAAACTATATTAGTATTGTCAAGTTATTGTTGTACTTGACCTACAATTACACGAGGGCTGCCGAATTTGTTTTACCAAGTTCCTCTATAAGGTCTCTAGTAAAAACAATGAAAAGTCTTAATCTCAACTCGTTGGGGGGGATTATTGGGCCACGCCCTTTTTCAGTGCCAATGGAAATTTTCAGTTTGATAAAAGTGTCTACCTATGTACATAATTGACTGATTTGTATGAATTTTGTGTCATTTAGTACATGACTTGATATGATAAACCGATATAAATTATTTTGATGCCCTTGAAGGGTGATCTTATATGTCAATGTCAAGGTCAAACAAAAAAATAACACTTTTATGGTTTTGTGTGTATTTTCCTACGATGAAAACTTTACAGATATTGTGGGGGCTCGTACGTAATTCAATACAATTTTGAATTTTGGCACACAAGTAGATAAGATATTGCCCTATAGGAATTTTGATAGAAGCAAGTTGGCGCGTCATGATTTTGACCGCCATCTTGGTTTTGAAAGTGGCTGCCACTTGGGTCCTATATTCAACAATTTTTTAAAAAAGAAGACATTAGAAAGCTCATAACAAACAGATTATTTGATGAAAGAACCATAAAAGTATCTAGATGAACATAGTAAACGTTGTAGAAAATCCTCCTCAAACACTGTGAGATATTCAAGATGGCGTCTAAGATGGCCGCCAGTGTATAGCATGTTTGATAAATTTCGTAAATTGGTCGATTTTAGCTCGATTATCTTTTGTAATAGACCGTTTCAAATAGTTCCGTGGTCAGTGAAGCTACATAGACATAAAATATTTAACCCTTTTATCACGAGGCTTTTTTGCGAACGCCTCTGTAAGCTCTATTCTGACTTAATAATTATTTATAATCAAGTAATTTGGCATTGTTGGTGATGTATTGATGTCAGTGATATAGCTATTTTGAAGTCACGCTTATTGGTCGATTAATTTATATTGTTAGTTATTCAAGATGGCGTCCAAGATGACCGCCAATGTATGGTCAGATTTAGGAAATTGTGTAAATTCTTCAATTTTAGATCAAATTTCTTTTGTAATACATCACTTCAACAAATTTTATGGTGAGTCAATCTAAACTACTCCCAGACAGCGTTGTGCAATATTTAACATATTAACACGAGAGTTTTCATTTGGCGACATAAAACATCCATAAAACTATCCAGCTGTTTTCCTGGTGTGAAACTTATTTTTTAACATGTCGCAGTATTCTTGGCGGATACAGAATCCCTGGTATAATATGGTGAAATCTCGCATTGCCGTCCAGATGGGTGTGAAATTGAAAAAAAAACAGATTTTAATAGTATTAGCATAAATACAAAATGGCCACCACAAAATATTAGACATTGTTTGTCACAATGTCAAGCTATATCATATTAAATTCTAAGTTTTTATGCTAAAATTATTTAGTTTAGGCCTAATAATCATTTAGCAACATAAAATAACATTTATCACCAGACACGATGTTATAAAGGGCGCGGGCTCTGGTGCAGTGGTTTAAACTGCCTGCTTAGAAAGCCGGAGGTAGCGGGCTCGAATACCGATCCGGCCTTCAAAGAAACAAAAGTTTTCTTCCCCGTTCAATCTCAAAGAGCCTCCGTGACCGAGAGGTAGCGTGCTCAGCCATTCTGTGTCTGGAGTGCAGTGTCATCTCATTCATCTCATCATCCCCAGGAGGCTCTTCTGACCCAGTTTTGCCTACATGTGTACAAAGGTAGCCTGGAAATCCATTAATTTCATTTCGTTAAAATATGTTCTTTTCTTACATCCATGTCTAAAAATAAGTGATGTGATAGTAGTACCTTTAAGATATACTTTATATATGGAGCTTTAAAAAATTAGTTTTTTGCAATTGGTAAACTATTTTGATATTATGTTATTTGCATTAATTCAAAATGGTCGCTCATGAATATCATGATTGTGGTGGCTCATTTCGTTTGGTTATGTACTGCTACTTGTTGACACCGGATTCGAAATCTCGACTGTACCAGATGCTGATAATCATAAGTTAGCATACATCTCTCAATAAACTGATATGTCTGAAGTAGTGTGTAATGCTGTCTAGATATGGTACAATGTGCCCTGTGTGTATTTAAAAAGAGTAGAGTATAGTCACGACGTCCTCGATATGCCACCAAACGTAAGATTATGTCACATTCCTTCCATACACAACTGATGAAAAGAAAACTCTCAAATATTAAATATTCTACAACATATCAATGGAAATGTTGAAGACAACTGAGATAGAGATATGCTAACCCATTATGCGGACCCTCATTATTACTGAATTGAAATTGGCAATATTGATGTAATTCAATATTATACAAAAAGTGATGATCAAAATAATGGTTATTTTTCTACTCTATGATAGACACGATCAATGTGGCACATCGCACAAAATTATCTCGTATATCAAACTTATTTCCACACTAAGTTATTAAATTCTGCTAGACAAATTGAATTAATAAAATTTTAGTAGAACAGTGCAAATCACTCAAAAATTATACTTATACATACCGGAAATGATGTACAGTAATACGAACTAAGATAAGTCCACAAGAAACGAAATTTACGAAACGAAACTGTGTCATGTTCATGTTGATTTTGATTGATGACGATTTCTCGCATCTATATATCCCAGCTGAACAAATACAAACTGTTTCCATTTGTTTCCCTTGCCCATTAATGAAAAGTTCAAGATGGCCGCCACTGATAGGCAGAAATCAAGCTTCCGCTATAGTATCACTAATAATGGACATAAAACACAAATTCAAAGTAATTTGTTGTGTGTAATCCACAAGAACGACCAGACTATCGTATTTCGATGAAATAAATATAGATAATACTGAATTATGGACTAAATTGTATTAAAATACCAATAAACTCGTGCATACATCATAGAGGTTACATTCCATAAGGAATACAAATTTCTACAGGAGTGCCTGCCAGCAATGAAATGATATGTCAACAGTAAAAAAAATTGGGGCGAACTATATAATTTGACCGCTTTTAGGGGGATATCCCCAAACCTGTCTAAAATGGGGGGGGGGGGGGGATAGGGTTACGCAAACATCTGTCTTTGTGCGGCATTTGAGTCTATAATTATTTTTCGCTTGCTGTTACATAATTTGTGTGTGCTGAACTCGAATCTGTCGAATAACATTCTATATTAATCTTGATGTCCTTCACCTTTAAATAAGCAAAGCAAAAAATGTCCGCCAAAACCCCATCTTTTTTATTTTTGCACGATTTCTGGTTTTTGCATGATTTGAAGTTGATGAATTTAAGACTCGTGTTTTTTTATCTAAATGACCTACATTCAACCTTCAAATTCAAAATGGTTACCGCCAACACACAAATAAAAGTGATTTTTATGCATGTGAACTAAAATATCATAAACAACATTTGTTTAATGGAGATCTAGAAATTGACTACGTAATACGACAGATTAGGTTACAAGTCCCATAGACTTACATGTAATATGACCCATACGCTCAGGCCTCCTAGCACTCCTAAAATGGGGAAATGTAAATAACCCTATATATCAATTTAACCATCGGTCTGCTCTCTTTCAAAATGCAAAATAAAAAAGGTATGTGAATCTGCTTGCCTTTCTGTTAATAAGAATAAGCTCTTGCCCCACTCTCCCCCGAGCGACATAGAAAAAAAATGTACGTTGTGTTTTAGAAGAGCCTTGTTGCAGCCAGCGCAAGGGCTTCCTGTTAGATCTATCTTTCATAATTTAGATGCTTTTGCTACAACAAAACATCACAGAATCGATTTAAATTGGTATAAAAATGATATATTCGTAATAATCACCACATGAGCTGCTGCAAAGAGCAACATTTTTTAAACAGAGACTAACTTATTCTTAAACTTATTCTTAAACTGTATAATGATATGAGCGAATGAATTTGTGTGGTGAGACATTAGTATTTAGAATAACGTCATTATTTTGATAGTAAATATCTAAAATGACGTTCATCTTGACTTTTGCGATAAAATATAGGTCAGACGATGAACAATAAACATCAGAAATGTTAGTTTTGACCCCCAAATCATACAAAATCAATAAATTGAGCAATTCCGAGCCACAAACAAAAAAAAGATTTAATTTACATTTAGATAGCCATTTTGTTTTTTTGTTCATGTGGAGATTAATTTCGCGGCCATTTTGGATTTGTTCTTCCAAATTTACTCATCAGTCACGTTTATTCCCAATCCCTTATGTTACTTAATATGTTACTAAAATACGCGATATTCTTGTCAACTTGTTTAGCAGTATACTTTTAGTAGCAGTAAATACAGAAAAACGGGCGGATACCTTGGATTTAAAGGTCAAATAAAGGTAATTTCTTTCCAAAGACACAACAAAAAAATTATCTATTAAAAATCTTGCAGAAAACATAAATTGTGCTTTCATGTGCGACAAACTATACAAAAATGTATTTTGGTGGCCATTTTGTGTTTTGCTAATTTGAAGGTGAAGGTCACCAAATATAGAATGTTTACCGACAGATTCGAGTTCAGCGCACACACATTATGTAAAAATAAGTAGATTAAAAACATACACTAAGATCCCGAGCAAAGTGCCATGTTTCAGATTTCAGCCCAGGCTAAATAGACATATTTCCATGAAAGGCTGCAATATTCTTTCATCAAAAAATATGTATCACGTTATTGAATATAAATAACAATCATTTTTAAGCATACACATATCTGGGTTCAGAAAACATAGGCCAGATATTGTTATGACCAATAACTACGATTTATTATGTCATTTTCTTCGACCATATTGACTAGTTTGTTCTGTTCATTTTGATTATTTTATAATAAAAAAATATCTGTTATATGGTATATCGGGTGTGCTGATTGTTTAGTCAGAAAATCAATGACATATGCTTACGTAACCCTACCCCCCTAATTCTAGACTTGTTTGGGGTACCCCCATGAAACGGTCAAAATATAAAGTTTGTCCTCATTTTATTAATGGTAACATCTCATGTCATGTCTTGGACATATCAAAGCTTAAACAAAAGTTGGTTTGGGGTGAGTAGTGTGGGAGGGAGGTGTACGGTGACCAATTCTACATCCCTACATGATTGTATGCTATTTAATATCACCTAGTAGCATGAAGATTACTCACAGTAGCCCTGCATACAATAACTATGTCCCCCCCCCTCTGTACACAGAAGGGGAGATATATAGGTTTACTTCTCACCGCTCAACATCAGCCCAGTATTGGGTTACAGTGTCGTGCTTGACGCCACGCTGCATGTGGGCGAGCGTCACAGATAGTCAGGGGGCCAGGAGCTGAACCTGGAAAGTGGGTCCAAAGTTTTTTTCTCGATGTTTTCATGTTATATGGGTATTGTACTCTATGAAACCGCGTGATGGCATTCTCACAGCATTGAGCATTTTGAAATAACGAGTTTTACATTTTTTCGCCTATCGCGGCACAAAATAGTGGTTTTACGTGATCGGGAAAAACAGGAAATCACTTTATATATTCACACAACTGATAGTTATTAGTTTTATTGTTTGTATATTAATGTATATTAATAATACATATCATTGGGTCAAAGGTCAAAGCTATAGCTCAAGGTCAAAGGTCACAAAATCAGGTCAAACATGCCTAATTCAGTATCGTTTGTATATTACATCCTCCACATTTCTACATGTTTCCATAGCTGAACCTGTATTCATTGTCTTATAATTTAGGTTTTTGTTATGAAGTGTCATAATCCTAATTAACTAGATAACCTGTCGCTTACATATTCTCGCTCATCTAGGCCACACTCCAAATGTGGCCTACGTGACCGTGCATTTATATATTTGCTGGAATGAAAGATAAGGGGATTATTATATTGTTTGAATAGTGTAGCAATGTATTACACGCTGGCATTCTATTGTATGGGCCAGTCAACATGATTCACTAACCCAATGTTGGGCCCTTATCTGTGACGCTGATGGGCTGCATTGACCCAACACTTCCCCAATGTTTAGATGCCCGGCCGCTATTGAGACACACAGAGGAAATTTGTGGGCCCTAATTGGGTAAAATTAAATCGCAGCCTCTGTGTCAAGGCAAATGATTGTATTGTGCGAAAAAAGTTGGTTCATCAATCAAAATGTGGTCTGAATTTAACTGTGACGTAATGTTCCCTTCTTGTGCTATAACAGTTTAACATAATTATGACTAAATAATTCACGATATTTAACCTTTTTGTTTCTTACTTATAGTTTCAATATCACAGCATATCTATATCTGACTATATAGATACATCAATTATCAATATGTGGTGTAATAATTCAGAGGTTACTGTACCTGCTAAACTACCAAAATTGTACGTAATAGTTATTGAAAAAAATAGTTCTTTATCTTAAACAAGTTAAATAATCAGCAATGATACCACCACCTTCGCCATAATTTTGTCATTTGCTATATATTTATATTAAAGCTACTACTACCTTCCTGTTCATTGTTTGTTTCATCATCTGTGTTCATATAGTAGTAGTATGCATCATATTCTTAGACAATGGCGATGCGTCCTGTATTCCTGCTTTGTTGCTTCCACATCGAACACTATGACATAGTTCTTACTGGAGCAACAATTTGAAGATTTTTTTATGAAATTAGGGACCAGTTGAGATGCAATCTGAGATCAGTTGACTTCATTCAGGGACTGTAGTTGAACATAGCATATTCCCGTCTATGCTCCATTCATATGCTAACGGATCTAACTTCTGTGGCTCAAGCAAAAAGTTCTATTTTCAAATGTTCCCGGAAGGCTTGCCCAGGTGATGGTAATTAACATAATTATCAACAGGTGATGCTCCCCTCGCCGTGTTACTAGCCACAGAATAAGTTTCTTACTACATCGAGCCAGAAGACATTAATATCTCCGATAATACCAATACCAAAGCATCCAACCATAGTATCACATCGTGACAAGGAGGATCCTGGCAGCAGGTTAGGAATGAGGTCAAAATATTCAGCAGTGGTCACTTTAATTTCTATGATACATTATGTATAGGCGATTGCATTATAATGGGAATATCAATATTTGTCTCCTAAAGCTGTGTAACTATATGCTGTTGTCAGATCCTTAGTGATTATCGTCTTATTATGCGACTTTCGGATTTTTGCTATTTAGATCGGTCCTGGTATTAAGAGTGTGCATGTGCTCTTGTGTATGTTTTGAATAAGACCTTCATCCTGTTATTACTAGCAGCAGTCACCAAAGCTGTTGGAACAGGGATATGTTTCAGGTTAGATACCTTACATCTGGCTATTCATGCACAAAATTTAGTGCTGGAATTGTAGTAACGCATATATTAAAGACTAGATGTAGTAATATTATCTTGGAAAGCAACATGTTGGACAGCAAGCGCAGAGCTCAATTTTAAGTATGTTAACATACTAAGTGAATTTAAATATGCATAAGAGACATAGGTTTTATAAAATAAATTATCAGATGTACATTTAAATGATCTGCTAAGTAAAATTACAACTGTATCGGCCTATTCTCATTCTGACTTTGCGAGATAAGACACGAGATACAGGATAGCTACTGGCTGATTCAACACCTCATTTAGACCACCGCGACCCTCTGTCGCCGACGGTGCATCTAAATTAATTAATTTTTAAAATGCTTCCGTTTCCAGGTTCCTTGCCACCCTTGCCAACCAGACATCTTCAATGAGTATTGTATACTAATGAAGAATTGGAAAGGCTAAAAGCAGCTTTTAAACAAGTTGCATTGCCTTTATCTCACTCTCACCACCCTCCGGGTGCTAGGGTTCATTTATCATCACATTATCGTGGGTAACATTGGCTTTATTTTGTGTTTAAATGCATAAATGTAAGTCTGCACCACGGTACTGATCCTGCATCATAGTTGTACACCGATGACACCCATAAAGAGATGTATACCACCAAACCGGGGATACGTCTCTGGCAAACAATTATCTGGATACACCCAAAGGACATCTGTCATCATTTTATGCAGTTGCAGATTTGATTTCATAATTGTAAATAGGGGCCTGTCGCCAATGACTGGGAATGTGTCATACCTGTTATAGCAGTGTCATGGTGTGCATGTGTCATATAATTATGTGGTAAGCCTATACAATTATGTATAATTATGCTACGAGTGTTTTGAGTGTCACACACTGTCTGCTTTTCTACAAATTATTCAGTTTGACAGTTTGATGGTTTGTAGATTTCATGAAAAAATGCCCATAAAATTGACCCTTCATTGGCCCTTCTCTAACATGTGGGCGGGGGCCCTAGGGTAGAGGTTAGCACCGCTGCCTTTCACGCCAGAGTTCGGGGTTCGGTTCCCGGTCTCGGCGGTTTCAAAGAAACAAAAATGTTTCTTCCCCATCCACGTGTGAAAGTCAGTATTGTGGGGAGCCTCCGTGACCGAGAGGTAGCGTGCTCGCCCTCAGACCGCCAGGGCTCGAATTTCGAATCCTGTGTCTGGAGGACAGTGTCATCTCATTCATCTCACCATCCTCAGGAGGTTCTCCTGGCCCAGTTTAGCCTATATGTGCACAAAGGTTGCCTAAAGCCCGATTCATTTCATTTCATTTTTCTAACATGTTTACCTCGCTCTCTTGGTTTAGTGGCAACTCTGGTAGAGCGAAAGACGCAGGCATGTCACAATTTTTTGGATCATAGTATCTGATTAACACTTTATCAAGATCATGATAATCTGCGGTCGTCTTGATGACTCTTTTGAAAACCTTTTAATTGTTGTTTTATCGCGTTTAAAAGAAAACATAGACTGTGGATGGGTCATGATTTCTTGTCATTCGCTGCTGAGCCCTCTTGGTCTGAATTATCAATCACGACGAACAGTTCGCACAAGTAATTCCAAATGAATGAAAATAATTTCAAATTCATTTTTATTCACAAAGCATAATGCTTGGATGGGGGTTACAATACCTGTCATCAATTGAATCTAGCCATGGAGCACCCATACGTTGCCATAAAGGTATAATGTTATAGGTGTTACTTGCAGAAACATAGACATATCAAATAGAACTAGACAGTCAGTCAGTTTCGCCGCAGTGATTGTGTATTGGATCCGGGTCTTAAACTAAACAGGATCATTTCCAAATTTAATGGATCGTTCCTTGGCCCGAGACGCACCTCTGATAAAAGTTTCATGCAAATCCATTCATTGCTTTGTAAATAATCCTACTGACGGACAGACAAACCATCGCGACCAAAAACATAATCTCCTTTGGCAGAGGCAATACACCACACAATGATTTCTTTTAAAAATGTATAAATCTCTGAACAAATGTTTTGGTGTTAAGTGTTAACATCGTTGGATGACGTAGTATACAAAATTTTAAAACGTATGGCCAAAATTATACATTATATATCTCGTCGATATATTTATAGAATATTAATTATTGCGGTACATATGTCTTATAGTTACTCTACGACATCATATTCAGGTTCGTAATGAAATTCATTTCACTTTGATAGGTCACACTCAAACATTATTGTAAAATTTGAGGTTTTTACACTGGTAATTATATTTATGAAAGGCCTTGGGTCAAGGGGTTCACATAACTCAAAACTTCTGGTTCAATCAATTTGTACAATTTGGACTTCACTTTTGTTAACACTGAAGACATACTATTTCCAATGATGGCAAATATAGATTAGTTTGGCGCTTTATATAAATATTTGTATTTCACGAACCGTGTAAAACCATTATTTTGCGTCCCGATTGACGCAATTTTATAAAACGTGTTATATAAAAATGCTCAATGTTGTAAGATTGCCATCATGCAGTTTCATGGAGTACAATACCTATATAACATGAAAACATTGAGAAAAAAACTTTGGACCCACTTTCCAGGTTCGACGAAAAATATGCATTTGACCCCCTGACTAAGATGGCAGGCCAACATTAACTCAGCTTTTGTTCAAAGCATCATGCGGGTATTACAGTCAGCATGAAGTACTGGCCGACTGACTACGATTGAATGGATACTAGCCAGCACTGGCGATGCTGGCCTAATATTTACCAGCCATAGGGTCGGTGTCGGCTTGCACTGCCTGACTCGCAGCCCAGCAAACACGAGGCGTTGAACCAGTGCTGGTTTTATGCTTGGCCAGCGTCGCAGAGGGAGGGCCAGAATTGGACCAGCATTGGGTCAACGTCTGGGGTTTGCTGGGAGTGTTGACAGGCCACCTTTGTGTTTTGCACATGACCTGGAGGAGTAGTGAACATTGCAGGAGAAGATACTGTAGATATAAAAAACGGGTTCCACTACAGCAAAATACATAGTCTCCACCTGTCTACTGTCCAGAGGAGCTATTTAGTAACATTAATTACAAAAGCCCTTGACACAACATCTTAAAGCTATCAAACTATATGGTTACGCTGCTGGAGGGGAGACATATCCAGTTTTTTTTACAAAAACTCTTCTAGTTGCATCATGTACATCTAGTGTATTGTCTGCCTACTCATGTAGAACATATCTATGAACTGTCTCTAACTTTAAAAAGAACCATAGCTTGTGTCTGTGTTTCATTTCTGGCCAAATACATGTCGATTAATGACAATTTTGTCATCGGTGGCAGACATTTTGATTTTTTATATAACCAATGGAGGACAAAAATGGAAACAGTTTTTTTGTTGATCTATGGGTTGTATATTAGTGAAAAAAACATTAATTAAAAATCAACATTAACATGACATATACTGACATATACTATAATCGACGAAACGAAACTGCCGAGACAAAACTGTGTCCTGTGTTTTTTTCAAGTTAGCAATTGAAAACATGTTGGCCCATTATTTAACCATAACATTAAACCAATATTGGGTAAAGGTCTGCATAAAGTGTTTAGCAGCGCTCGGCCAGCACCGCATAGGACTATGCACCGTTAACGATGATGGCCTAGATAATATGATATCAACATCGTGTCAACCATAGTGGTCGTTTGCACATGGTAAATGCTATTAAATATACAATAATTGTTCTTGGCGGTTCAAGGGCCAACATATTTTACATCCTGTCTCGACAGACCAAAAAAGATATACTAGTAGGCGCCTATCACACGCCAACACGAAACGTTACGCTATTAATGTTAATTTATTACTAGACCGGCGTCGTAGATACATGTAGAGTCAACTATTAAACCAACATTAGAGTAACAGGAGTGTGTATGAGGAAGTTGACAAAAATGAAGGCCTACATCTAGGCTACTTCTATGGTGGGAAAGTTGCAGGTCCACCATCTACAGCGCTAGCCACAAATCAATATCAACAGTGGGTCAACGTCTCATGTCCTTTGAGTTTAGAAGGCGGATAATGTGTTGATTTCACTTTAAAAGTATGTTTCTCCTAAAAAATTTTACATTAAATAATTTACAATTCTTGTCAGTTTAGTTGATTACATGAAACCAGTTTCGTCACTTTCGTCTCGTCAGTTTCGTTTCGTCGATTACAGGAAATCAGTTGCATCAGTTTCGTCTCGTTTTGTGAGTTTCGTCGATTACAGACATGTCAATTTTGACAAATTAATTTATATGAATATAGCCTATTTATCTTGAATAAAAAAAACAAAAAAATCATTTTTTAATGTACTGAACAAGCTGTAGATTGTCATGTAAACACAGCTATCCCATGGACGAGAATTGGTCACCGTGCACCCCCCCCCCCTACCCCCCTCACTACTCTCCAAGAGTGGTACCATTTTGTTCAGGGGACTTCTAGGAATTATATAAGCGAGGTTACCGAACAAATATGGTTTCGGCCATTTTTCAAAAGGGCGCCATGAAAATCTATTTTGGACAATATCTGCAGTTCTAATTGACATAGAATAATAATTTTGGTGTCTACATCCAAGTTTTCAGGGTCAAGGATCGAATGAAACCACTTATAATAATATTGGGTTATTCCTATGTGGCAAATTCGGAAAATCCATGATGGCCGCCAGCAAAAATCATTCTATGACAAAATCACAATATCTATATATTGAAAACCAAATTCAATTTGCTAACGTTATATAAAAGTAAAATATATATAATACTAAGGTTGGGTATGGTTATAAAACATAGCTTCATATCTCTGATCTTGCATATTATGCAGTTATTGTCCTGAAGTACGTATTGGTATCCTAAGCTGGAAATTAGCCGGGCCAATGTATCGAGTTTTAGTTGACATAGAATCACAATTCTAGTGTCTACACTTCTGTTTTCTGTGTCAACGAATCGGGAGAAATCACTTAAGACATACCTGAGCAAAGCCATAACGCAAATTTGTTTTAGTTTTATTTGAGTATTTCCATATGGCGAAATTCGAAAAAATCCCAGATAGTCGCTGACTATATTTGTTTTGTTTTTGACAAAAACAATTGCTGTCGTTGTTGTTGTTTTTGTTGCTGTTGTTGTTGTTGTAGCTCAATATGAAATAAAATAACTCTATGTGCACTGAACATAGGCCTAAGCTAAAGTATTATAGGCCTACTAATAAATATTATAGCTGAAGTATATATGTGCTATGCATAATTCAGATCGTATCGCAATTTCTAAGTTCTAAACACCGGTGTCGAATCCCAAGGTGAATGATAATACTAGTAATGTGATTGGCATAGGAGTTTTGGAGTTTTATCTGTTTATCATGTTTATTGACGATGCCTTATCAAACGTAGCGCACCGTAACCTTATCTGAATAGCTCTTTTGTTTGAATTGCTTATATCAAATTGGTCTTTCACCTGAGATAAGTTAGACCTATCATACATAAGCCTTCTTCCAATGAACAGCGGAGTAATTAAAACAAGCCATAATACGTTAGGCATATTCTCAGAAACTGAACGGCCTTGAAGGCGTGACCTTGGGTGCGAACTAGGTGATAGAAAGGCAGTTTGGTCTTGCTTTTTCACTATGTCAAGTATAAAAAGTAGCGACGCTAAAACACATCTCCCGAAGTAACATTATGCTTTATGTCGCTATAAACATGACAGTCTAATAGGAATATTATCTCTGTTCATTCATATTATGTTTTTTTAACTCCGGAGAGATTGTATGTAGGCTAAAAACGACATTTATTCAACCCGGGAGCACAACTTTTAGAAGTGCTTTTTGTAAGTTGCCATGGTGGCACGTGTGACCTCGTCTGTTCAAAGCCAATCATGATGCCGTCTTGTTGCGTGTCACACCATGCACTCGGGGTCATGAGGTCAACGCATGATAGGCGCGTGGACATGTAATGTTTAGCACATAAAATCTGTCATGTTCTTAAACTTTGTCTGCAATTTGCGTGCATATAATATATTTTTTTATGGTTTTCAGTGTTTCTATTTGCGGCTAAATATATATTAAAATACACATTGGATTTGAAATGTTATATTATGACGCGATTCTGGCAAAAACGGGAATTTTCAAGGGAATGTCCCAACTTTTTGACATTAAATCAGTACATTCTCAGAAACCGTGTGACGTCATCACAGGTCAGCATTTACTGCGGGACAGCTACTAGGTGATAACAACGCCTAGGCTGTCAAAGGGATTATACTTCAATGTACTGATTTAATGTCAAAAAGTTGGGACATCCCCTTGAAAATCCCCGTTTTTGCCAGAATCGCGTCATAACATAACATTTCAAATCCAATGTGTATTTTAATATATATTTAGCCGCAAATAGAAACACTGAAAACCATAAAAGATTATATTATATGCACGCAAATTGCAGACAAAGTTTAAGAACATGACAGATTTTATGTGCTAAACAGTACATGTCCACGCGCCTATCATGCGTTGACCTCATGACCCCGAGTGCATGGTGTGACACGCAACAAGACGGCAACATGATTGGCCTTGAACAGACGAGGTCACACGTGCCACCATGGCAACACTCCTAAAAGTTGTGCTCCCGTGTTGAATAAATGTCGTTTTTAGCCTACATACAATCTCTCCGGAGTGAAAAAAACATAATATGAATGAAAAGAGATAATATTCCTATTAGACTGTCATGTTTATAGCGACATAAAGCATAATGTTACTTCGGGAGATGTGTTTTAGCGTCGCTACTTTTTATACTTGACATAGTGAAAAATCAGGACCAAACTGCCTTTCTATCACCTAGTTCGCACCCAAGGTCGCGCCTTCAAGGCCGTTCAGTTTCTGAGAATTGAAGTATAATCCCTTCGACAGCCCAGGCGTTGTTATCACCTAGTAGCTGTCCCGCAGTAAATGCCGTTTCTGAGAATAGGTTACATACGTTTCAAAGACCGGCATACACTGGCATTTGCTGACACACGCTAGCAATCGACGACGCCCAAAATTAATAAGCCTGTTCCACGGAAATAGAATATTTTTATTTTAGCTCTGGTATATATTTATGAGTGTTTGAATGTGTGATCGGCAACATACTGATGGATTACAACGTTTAGCAAATTCCGTTGTCAACGTGATTAGGCTTACCATATTACCAGATTATGACACATGCCGGTCATTACTTTTTTGTCATTTAGATCGACCTTATGTCCAATGGACATGTCATATTATGACAAGGAAAAAGTAATAAGACACCAGTTTGATCACTTACTAGCCATAATCTTAGCGGGGCATCGTCAACATCAAAAAATGCGTTGGTAATATTTATGGGATTTTTATGGCTGATGTAGTGAACAAAACAAAGGGATTTTTTCCTTAGTGTTTAAAGTAAAAAAATCAACATCGGACTCTTCATTTAGACTACCCTCAGCGGGCAGATGAATGGTCTATTCAAATATAATTTTTGTCATGGTTTCTGAAAGTGTAAGAACATTAAAAAATACACAATTATCGGCTACATATCTCTTTCAAATGGAGGGTGGGGAAAGATAATATATCGATTTACGATGATATCAGCCTAAATAACACAAATGTAAACTTTTTAAGTTTTGGGCATTTGGACAGCGCCTTTAATTTCAAACATGTTAAATAAAAAAATACGCAGATGCTTAGCACATGAGAAGAATGCTAGACGTACATAACTCATAGCTTAACTATGCTGGTCATATCCCGACATGAAATTGTACCGCAAAACTAGCGTACTCGCAGCGCAATGTGGAAAATCTGCAGCTTACTTCGCAATTATTATTGAACGTCAGGGCCCGAATTATCGTACAAGTTACGATACATCGTAGGCTTCTGATTGGTCGAGATGGCCATCTCGACCAATCAGAAGCCTACGATATATCGTAACTTGTACGAGAATACGGCCCCAGGGTGGCCATACCAGGCATTTAGGTCATACGCTGGTCATAGGCTGATTTTTGCAAGATTGGCAGGTCAGACGCAATACTACGAAGACTCAGATGGGACATAAGAAGAAAAAATAATAATGTGAATATCCCGTACGTACGTAATCATGATCTCGTACGTACGCAATCATGATCCCGTACGTACGCAATCATGATCCAGTACGTACGCAATATATCCCGTACGTACGCTACGCGATCATGATCTCGTACGTACAGGATATTCACACTATTATTTGTTTTTCCTATATCCCCTCTGGGTCTTCGTACAATACTGTTAAACATATATGGAGCGCCGGAAACCATCCTAGACCATGCGTAATGTCGATAAATGTATTTCTTTGTTTTTCAAGATCATTTGACCTACAGTTCAGAAATCTGAGACGGCCGCCGGTTTTATTTTATTTTAAAGAATCTTGGATAAACACCTTGTATTATATGTGTGATTTATCTTTGTCATGTTATTGTGCGCCGATATTTTTTTACTCTTTTAGACAATTTAACCAATATTTGACACACAAATCTAAGATGGCAGCCGGTTCTTTCATTTTATCAAAGATAATTTTGTTAATAAACCAGAACAAAATATAGCCCAGAATATAGCTGGAATAAAACTAAGCCAATAACAGGTGAAATATTAACAGATTAAAGCAAATAATTACACTGACTAGTTGGAAAAATTCATCGTATTTTCAATCAAAATGAGCTGTTCATTACCTTAACCAGCAAACATGCGGCATTGGCCCAATGATGGGATAATGCTGGCCCGCCGCCTACGACTCCGGCCCAACATAGGCCTATCATCGGGCGAATGCCGCATGTTTGCTGAGAATTACAATTCCCATCTCAAAGTAAATGAAAATTAAACTATTTGCTTAAAAAAGTAAGATATATCACATTAAAGCTTCAAACATTTCGATTGCGATGAGTAGCAAAAACTGTTTATCCAGCTAGATTTATTCAAAATATCTCAGATGACGCGGATAAAAGATTTATAGAAAGCGAGTCAAACAAAATTTTTGTTTCTCCAATTTTTGCAAAGCTAAAAGGCAGTATCTGCTTACTTGGTTATAGTCAGGAAGAAATCTCACTTCAGGTGGAAAGGTAGTACAGACTATTTTTGTCGATTGATATCAGTTCTCTAGTGTCCAAGGAAACATTTTTCAGAGGGTGTGTAAAATTTCATCCATTGGCATTTTTTAAAATCCAAAATGGCCGCCATGACCCACTATTGTCATTAAAATGGTCATAACTCTCCAAGTATTTGTGCTAGAGACACAATTTTTGGCTCTATACCCAGGTTTTGATACACAAGGAGTGTACTGGAAGGGTTATTTATGTGTTTCGACCTTTGTATAAAGCATAAAAATACAAAATGACCACCACAAATCACTAAAAGCGCGATACATGTAGCCCAGAAACACGAATTTGTTTTCTCTACCAATGTTTTTTTTACAGAATTGCAGAATTTATTTCATTCACTATTAAATTAAAAACATGAGATAATGAGCAATCATGATAAATGAGTGCAAATATGGGAACAAAATTAAATATTACTTCGACAGAGATATGTTCGATCTGTGTTTAGTATGTAGGGCCCACATTTGCACCAACTACAAACACAATAAACAAATTCAACTTTATTTTAATAAAAACAATGAAATGCTATGTTTAATCAGCCAGCTGCTGCAGGATTTATGGATATTAGTCATATATATCATCCCCTCTCATGTGTTTTCTATACCATCCTTCCCTAATGTCATTAATGTCCTCAATGGCATTTTCGAATGTTCCGGTGTCATCAGATTGATTTTGTGTGAGGGGATTTTTACATATATCCCCACCCTCGCATGAACAAAATATTGTGCATCCTAGTTTAGAGCAACTGCAAGAGGCAGTCCTGCATCCAGATGTCTTGCAGTTGCAGTGGATTAGTCGTAGTATGTCAGGAGGCGCGGACAGTGTATCAGGCGGTACTGTCCGCGGAAGAAGGATACCCTGGTGGTCAACCTCCCAGCCATACTTAGTCGGGTCCATTGCTGGTGGTGATTCGAGAAGTGCTGCCTTCCATGTGGCAACTTGTAGGTGACACCTGTGAACATTCTGAATAAATGCAGCAGTGGTAGGTGGAAGGGAACATAGTTTTACTGATGATGCCCCACTTCTTCCGGTCTTAGAACGCCATACTTTTACTCTGCATTCTGTCATTGATGTGCAGTACTGTGTTGACTTGCCATATGCTGCGCATATGAATGCAGTAGCCTGAGCCTCAACAGATTTTATATCTGTCGCCACATCACCAATATGAAATAAAGGTACTCCTCCCTTCTTGGAAATCTTTAAAACAGTTCCCTTGCCTATGCCATGCAACGAAGCTATAGTATCTGCACCAGATAGTCCATGAATCGCCAGAAGATCACCTGCTATATCACGGTGTGCTTCTGCAGTGGCACGAATATCAACCACTGCTCGTTCTTTCACTGGTGATGACATGAACATAGGGGGGTTGCTAGCTTTAAACTGACTATTGTAAAAGTGAACAAGAAGCACAAACACATCTGTGTCATCACACACGACATTAACTGACTTGCCCAAGAGTCATAAAGCGATAGCATGTTGTGTTATGAGAATATCAGCCTCCTCGTGTGAGGAACAGAGATCATGTCGGTCAATTCTCACACCACGGTCTATCTCCACAGGCACATCACCTACACCAGCAATAACCAGAGAGTGCTTTTGTGTTGCATTATTGTAGAAATGTGAATCAAGAAGTCCCTCAGCAAGCATGGCATTCAACTGGATCTTGTTTTTAGTGTTAGTTAGAACTTGTTGCTTAGCAGGAACTGGCATATCTGGCGTCAGCTTGTGTGCGCGACTTGACCCCGCTCTCTGCATCCTCGTGAAGGTCTTGATGCTGTTGGGAAAATATCTGTCAAACACAAGCGTCACATTTGCCCTTTGTAGAGCTTGAAAGACAAATTTCTTAAAGGCATCAACATACACATGAAGTTTGTCAAGTGGCCAGTTGATGACCCAGAGTAATGCTGAGACGTCATATATTATGGTGTTTTGGACAGGGCAATTGCGTTCTGATACAGTCACTTGGAGTTTTTGTTTCAATGTAGATTTTGACTTTGAGATTTTCATTTCCCCGTCTGGATTAAACATCGATGGAGGATATGCAGCTAACTCACATGCCAATACGTCATCGAAGTTTATGTCACGTGAACTGGCAAGTAAACCAATAACACGTGCATAAATAAGTTCCTGATCATAGACACGCTCCTTACCAACTGACACATGCTTTTTTTTCACATCCATTGGAACAACTAGTTTGCCTGAAGGATCATAGAATGATCCTGGCCAACCACTCTTGAAGTCTTTCATTGCCCGTTGTCCAAGAGCCAGGGCATTATCAGCATTAACATCAGGGTGAGCAATTTGTCCTGTCATAATGTTTATCAGTGCACCATCTGGGTGAGATTCGTTATCGAAGGGGTTAATACAGACATCCAGGGTGTTACGAAGGCTCAGACGATCCTCCTGGTCTGCCTTGATACGACCTTTAGCTTCTTCCTTATGATGAGTATGGAGATTATTCTGTGTAGCATTGCTCATAGCTCGAACATTTTGAGATACTTCTCCACTAAGGGCAAAGCTCAAAGCCCACTTCACCATCTGTTGGTAGTCTGTAGCTACTCCTACAGCTCCAGCTGGTCCATTTCCAAGCCGCATGTACGTTGTTTCTATAAACATATCTGACCAAGTTGCGTTATAGATGCCTGGGATGTGACGAACAAATGCACCATGCTGTAATTTCTTCATCATCTCTGGATTGAGGCCTTTCATCTGATGAACATAGTGTGCAGCATAGCGTGCATAGTTGTGGCAGCC
The DNA here is from genome assembly GCA_964017125.1 of Flabesymbios commensalis. NCBI lineage: Eukaryota > Metazoa > Annelida > Polychaeta > Terebellida > Flabelligeridae > Flabesymbios > Flabesymbios commensalis. The sequence continues at coordinate 31,086,981 of OZ024914.1, forward strand.
AGCTGCACGGAAATAAGACAGCATGGCTTTGCAGCATAGAGGTGAAGAGCCCAGTCGCCTTCGTGTCCTGCACGCGAGAAGATCATCATGATGATGACTGTCTTTACCAAATTGTCGGCCCACAATTTTGTAGTTCTGCTATGACTAGCTCGAGCATCAAGCACTATGATGAGATGAGAAAACGAGTCAACTCCTTCAAGTATACACTGGAGCATCTCCTCTACTAGCATTCTGATGGCTCTGAAGTTTTGTGGGTACTTCTTGCGACGCAACATTTCCTCTACACTTCCAAATGTTCCGGCTAGAATCTCGTTCATTCCACTGCCAGCCATGATGACAGCTGTGGCATGAATAAAATTCATGAGCATATGCATTCCACCAAGCACTGGTATTACAGATTCGAAATAGGTGGGTTGATAGAACATTATGTCTATGACAATTTTGTAAAGTTGCTGGTCAGCCGTGAAGATAAGCACATCGTCACCTGCTGCTCTCATAAGTGACAACCCTTTATATATTGCAGTCTTAATGGTGTCATGGTGAGCAGGGGGCGGTCAATAAGTGGTAGGAAAGCAACGTCAGTCTTGGGTTGAGGAAGCATGCCGGCTTCTCTACATAGTCTGGTATTGAACCCACTGTATTCAGGACATTTTGGTTCAGCATGTATGTCCTGTAGGAAGACGAAGTCATTCTCCACTGCTCTTTGAACAGCTATGGCTTGGGAAGCTAAGAATGACAAAGTAGGTATGTGGTTGAGGGCTTGTTCTGGTGGCATTGTCGGTTTCTTAGGCCCATCATAACTCTCCTGTTGCACATCATATTTTATCGACTGTGACCGATCCTGCATAGGCTGTCGTTTGATGGTTTTTCGCTCGTGTGACACCTCACCAAGTCCAGCATTGCCAGGTAATTTAACTTGTGCCATTATCATAGCCAGACAGTGAACGCAAGGCTGGCACCACTAGACAACCCGAATCCAACTTCATCATACTTTTGTGCTGCATGCACAGCTGCTGAATATCTGAACAAACAAACTTCGTCGTATGAGCAGCAAACAGAGTATTTATATAATTCAGTTATTAACAGTTTGTTGCGTCGCATAATTATCTCCAATGCTACTTGCAGATCTGTTGTTTGGGAGCACACAGCGCCTGTTATTATGTTTCCTATAAGAATCATTGCCAATGATTCATTGTCAAACTTGGGTGATATCTTGGACAGGAGCAGAGCAGTGGTGTCACCAACAGATTCACATGCGAGTTCTTTATCAATGTTTATGTGATACACGTCCCTTTTCTTTTTCAGTGCAAGACTTTCAGAAATAATTGCTGACGCAACTCTATTGACACAATAATCAAGATCATCATCAGCGTTTTTTTCTAAGTGTAATGACTTTGCCAACTCACTCTTGAACCCCATGACATTTGCAAAGCCAGGCGATGACAGAATAACTACACTTTCTCCATGATATTCAGCCACATTCTTTAATAATGTTTTGCGGCACATGCAAGAACCACCCTCATCTACATAAAGTCCAAACAATGAAACTGAACTCCATGTCTTCCGGCGATCTTCTTGCATTTTTGCGCAGATGTTTTTGAATGCTATATCTTCTGTGGAGCTGCCACTAGCTCTTGCACAAAACTTAACATTGCGTGCTGATATAAAGCTGGCTCGACATGATTCATGGCAGCGGGCATCTGCAGCATGCAGATCTCCCACTGCACCTAGTATCCTATCCTTAACAGTATCACCAAGTTTATCATTCCTTTTCTGACAAATATCAAGTATGTATTGTTTATATTCATGTCCATCTGCTTTAACTGTACTTCTTATTTTGAATGCTCGTTTACGGTGTTGTTCGGGAACTTTTGCATCATATTCTGTCACAAGAAGACATCTAGTTACAGTAGGACAAAAGAGGCAGTGTGTCCTGAAATTAAACTGATCACATACGCTTGATCGTAATCGTTTGGGGGCACTCTGGTCATTGTCAACATCATCACTTGATTTCCTACGTACGTGAGCAACATGTGCCTGGACATTAGTGGGAGACGTGTACCGTGATACACATGATTTGTGAACCTTGATATAAGGGTTGTCAGGTTCGGATATCAGTAATGACTCTAGCTGAACATGATAACCGTCATTCAGCTGTTTGCTACATTTTATCACAGTCTCAATGCGAGTTTTGTAGCCATTTTGTAGCTTTTCCTTCTTTCTTGTACATTTATATAGTTCAGTAAAGAAGCAGCTCTCAGGTGGAGTAGCCATGATGAATTAACCAGGTCTGTACAGTTGGCTTCAATACACTGGGCAGTCTTCGTCAGGAACATACATTTAACTTACCTAAAACATAAAATTTGCATATGTTTTACATATTTATCCCGATTGTTTATCAGTTCAGTACCGTACATGTATCGTTTATTAAAAATTGTAGCAATACCATTAATACCCAGGTGATGGAAAGGAGTATTCCCAAGCCGAATGCAGGTCTATCACAATAAAATATGCAATTGCCCGGTTTTGGAAGATTATTTGGCGGCCATATTAAATTTTAATATTTATAGAATGGTCAAATCACAATAATATCCCATCCAATAGACTCCTTGGGCATAAAAACCTGGGTATAGAGTCAAAAATTGTGTCTCTAGCCTCAATATTTGAGGAGTTATGACCATTTGTATGATATTTATGAGTCGTGGCGGCCATCTTGGATTTAAAAAAATGCCAATGGATAAAATTTTACACACCCTCCGGAAAATGTTGACTGGGACCTTTATAAACTCAAATCAATCATCAAAAAAAGTCTGTACTCCACTTCCACCTGTCGGGCCATATGAAGCATATTCTTCCTGACTAAGTACAGGCCTTAACCGTTTAACCGCCAAATTATTCAATCTGAATTTTCACCCACCTGAAGTTGTGTCTCGCTCACGCGATCCACAACTTCAAGTGAGTGAAAATTATTCAGATTTGACAAAATGGAAGTCAACTGTTTTTAATTATTGCTGATTGATGTCACATTTTATCTTTAACACGTTTAAAAGGTGGTACTTAATATGCTAATAAAACCCGAATATATGCGACACCCGCGGTAAAGGGTTAAAAACCGTTAAATTGCATGAAATTCTCACTTGATAACCCCTTTTTTAATCCTTAAAACGTTAATTGACAGAGCTGACAATTGTAGACATTTACCATAGGAGCGATGGCCCGTAGGACCAATAGCCCGTAGGACCAATAACCCCTAGAACCAGCCGTCCCCGCTGAGGACATACACAGACTGGTTCAAGGAAACTCTCGATGGCGATGAACCATAAGACACTGCCCTCCAGACACATTCGAGATTCGAATCCTGGCGGTCTGAGGCCGAGCATGCTACCCATCAGTAACATACGCTCCCCACAACACTGAATATGTGCGAGTGTACGGGAAAGAAACAGTGTGTATGCTATACTATCTTTGAACTTCGGAAAGGTGACCACTACCAACATCCATGTTTCACAGAATAGCCAATTACATAATGATGCGATGACCATGTGTGTGGTCATTACGTTATTTTTGCGTCGAATTTGTTTATATGAAAACTCCTCGCATTAAAATAAAATAGGCCACCCCGAAGAACATAATAAAGACTGAGAAATCCAGATCATCCCTAAAAATATTATCGATTGTTCCCTGCCCCGAAACACATATCTGGGAAAAATTTCATGTAAATCCGTTCTTTACTTTTTAAATATCCCAACGGACAGACATGACCAAAACAGAACTGGCACTTATCACGGTCATCACCCGCACCATGTAAATGAACTGAAATGCATATAAGATACGTGCATCTTATCAAATTATAACAATTCAGAGATTTCTCTAGAAGACAAATCGAAAAATTTCATAATCGTGCTCCAATACATTTCTAGAGGCTTTTTTGCGGAGAAGTCCGCAAATACGTTTCCCTACCCAATTTGTATGTCTGACATCACATATGTCTGACAAACTATACAGGTAAGATACGTGTACACTATATCTTAATTTGTCAACCCATGCTAAAATGGATTGACAAAACTTGATCTAATTGATTGAACTAAAACTTCATGAATGTCGTTATCTTCTAATACAGCGTTTTTGACACTAACAATTATTTTCAATTTATTAGAGGGAGTTACAGTAACGGATTGGTTTCATTGTATTGCTATGTGTGGGGTGGCTCCGTGACCGAGAGGTAGCGTGCTCGACCTTAGACCACGAGGCTCAAATTTAAAATCCTATGTCTGGAGGGCAATGTCATCTCATTCAGCTTACTATTTTCTGGCCTAATTTATTAATACGTGAACAAAAGTGCCTAAAAAAACATTTATTCATTCATTCATTCAGTATTGGCATCATCATCATTTAACGCTTCCTCGTTGACGTTAAATGTCTCTCTGGCACCTTTTAACGCACCCTATCGCACTTTAACACATCTTCATCGTACTTAAATGACTCCCCACTGGCCTTTAACGCCTCTCCGCCGGCATTTAACCCATTCTCGTCACCCTTAAACGCCTCCCCATCGCCTCCTATTCGCCCTTAAACGCCACCCTATAATTTTTTAACGCCTTCCTATCGCTTTCTAGCACATCCCCATCTCCATTTAACGCCTCGGTGTCGCCCTGTATGCTTCTTCGTCGCCCTTTAACGCCTCCTTATTGCCTTTTAACAATTATATATAGATTTTCAATGCCTTTTCTTTTCCATTTAACGCCTCCCCATTGCCCTTTAACGCCTCTATCTCGTCTTTTGGACCTTCTCCATCGACATCTAACGCATTTTTGTCGTCCTTTAGCGCTTCTTTGTCACCCTTTAATGCCTTCTTGTTGCCCTGAAATGCCTTCTCGTCGCCTTTTAACGCCCACCCATCACTCTTTATCACCTTCTCATCACCATCTAACGCCTCTCCATCGCCCTTTAACGCATCCCCATCACCCGTTACCACTTCCCCATCGTCACTTAGCGGTTCTTCGGCGACTTTTAATGCCTCTCTGCCACCTTTTAATGCACGCCGTAGCACTTCAACGTGCTCCATCATCCTTAAATAGCTCCCCATTGCCCCTTAACGCCTCTCCGTCGGCCTTTAACATCTTTTCATCGCCCTTAAATGCCCCCATCGCCTTCTCCCATCTCCATTTAACGCTTTTGTGTCGCCCTTTATGCTTCTTTGTCTCCCTCTAGCACCTCCTCATTTCCCTTTAACGTCTATACAACGCTATTTTACGCTTCTCCATGGACCGTTAGCGACTGTGACAATTTAACACTTTCTCGTCTCCCTTAAACACCCCCATCTCCATTTAGGGCCCCCGCATTGCTCTCTAGCGCCATCCCAACATGTTTAGCACTCCCTACACTTGAATAGTGTTTCCTCACCTCTCCATTAGCTGTCAACGCCTTATCCCCATTGCTTATTTGCGTCATTCGACGCTTTATCGTCGCCCTTTAATGCTTACAAGCCAACTTTCAACACACGTGTTGCACTTTTTGCCACCCTTTAGTGCCTGTCCATTGGACAAGATACCATCCGAAAGTTTCTGAATATATCAATAATCAACCCTAAAAAATAATTATACTCTGGAAAGGGGTCAAGCCCATAATATTCGTATATATCAGCCATACTAAAAGAGCTTAAAAATGCAAACAAAGTGAATATTTATATCATTCTTACCATTTTGACCTTGGGGTTATCTTGACATGACCTTTGTATATATCCCAATAACATATAGCCCCACCTCATGGCTGACTAAGACGATGAGATAAATCGAGACTAAGAGATTAAACGGTTAACAAAACAACTTTTGCCAATATCATGGCATAAAGATATTGCAAATAATTTCTTTTATGAAAAGTGGTTTCCATGGAAACCATATTAACCTTTAAACCTTACATTGCCAAAATGTCATCTGGCAGTTCACCTGATCATCAATAATCACTAAAAAGGGTCAAGCCCATAATGGGCGTCGATCCGTTGGACTAGAAGGGTTAAAAATGCAAAAAGTGTATATTTGACTAACCTTTAGCAGTTTGACCTTGAGATATGACCTTGGGTGACCTTAACATGACCTTGTGGTGATATCCCAATAACGTATAGCCACATCCTATTGTTTATTTGCTCCTATGAGGGGTTAATATACATATATTCTGCTGATGTGCTCAGACAATAATGATTGTACAAAATGTTGTAGATTGCTGGCGCCCCACCTCTCCGTAAATTCAACGGAAGGGTGGGGGTAGTGCCTAGGTTTCAGCGATAAATCGGTTAGTAGAGAGAATGTGCCAATACATACAGATATATTTATATCAAGATATATTATTTCTATATTTGTATTCCAGAAAATTGCAATTCTAAACACAGTAGACGTTTAACAAAGCAACTTCTGCCATTATCATGGCATGTATATATTGCCAAAAAATTATTTTATGAAAAATGGTTTTCATGGTAACCATATAAACCTTCAAACTATGCATTTCCACTCAATTTGTGATACTGTCTGGGGGCAGGTGAACTTAGTTACATTTTGCATTGGTTTTACGTATCTACTGTATTTTAAAAGTAGTATTATGCTAGCTTATGACTTTTACTTAGAGATACAACACATTTTTTCGCCATATTTGTCAAAAAGACGTTACCATGGAAACCTTCAATTTGTGACGTTGTGCACAAACTAGACAAAATTTCATGCAAGAAAAAGTTGAAAAACTCTGTTGACTAAGACGGTCAGATAAATCGACCTGCCTCCCGGACTAATTAGTCATAAAAATAAGTATCATGTGTACGGCTAAACACATAATTATACTCCATTCTTCACATTTTTCACACCTAGATCAAGTAGATGCAGTCGTCTATGTAAATAGCATATAGTACTATAATTTTGTAGTGAAAGCCGTATCATCATTATACAAATTGATGTGGAAACATTTTTCATTTGTAATATTTTCATTTTTCGGGAGAGCTGAAAAAGAACACGATAAAGGCTTACCATGTGTTGTCGATATCTCATTGGATGTTGGTGTAAAACTCAACAAGAATAAAATTATTTTTAAGAAACTATTTTTTAAACCAACATTTCAGGTCATGTAATCAGCAAAGATGGCGTAACACTCCATCGTGAAAAATATGCCACCTCCGACCAAGGAAACCATTCGACCGGTGATTGATATGATAAACTTTCTAACTAGATAGGCTACTGTCCTAATAATCAATTGGTGATGAGACCATTGAAGATTTAAAAAATAATAAATTTGGACAGCGATTAAATCATTGCTTATCAAGGCACCATGATTAGCATATTACGATGCTAAATTTCCAATACAGTTTTGTGAGTCTAGTACTGTTATGGTCTTCGCGGCGCATTATACAACAACACTATGGTGAATTGAGACCGATCGCGCTTTGCTCCAGAACTCTTACTGAAACTGAAAAAAGATACACTCAAATGGAAAAAGAATTACTTTCTATACTATATGCTTGTTAAAAAATTGGGAAACTTTTAATATGCACCTTACGCTAATAACGGATCATAAACCAGGTACCAATCATGACTACTAAAAATCTACATAAGACTCCAGCTAGATACCAGAGATTATTAATGAGACCTAAACCATTCAAAATGAAACCCATTTGTGTACTAAGGAAACAACAGGATGCCAGTTGGTAAACCTGAAAAAGAAGTTACACATATCATTAAGGAAACTAAAGCTCACATAAAAATGATTGAAACTTGTTAGCCTGCCAGTTTAAGAAAGCAATAGACAGTGTTGAACGGTAGTCTATTATCAGCATTATATTGCGTATCCTGTCGCTCCCCTATGGATACGTTAGGCGTTGACCTGATATTGGTTCCCGTGTTTTATAATTAGGTATTATTTATATATTAAAAAAATTAAAGTCGAGGGGCGAGGGGGGGGGGGGGGGGGGGTCATATGTTGTGAAAACTTCAGAGGGAAACATGTTGAGAAAAAACAGGCGTCATTTACATGTATCTCGTGTCTCACCTCAGTCGATGAAGAAGATTAATGTTCTTGGTTGTGATTTGACAGTTCCCAACCCGCCAATTTCCAAATTACACCATATCCCACCAGTTCCTAAAAGCAATATAGCAAAAAGCAAGACTAGCGTTGGCAAAAGTGTTGTTGATATACCTAGTGTTGGCAAAAGTGTTGTTGATAAGCCTAGTGCTGGCAAAAGTGTTGTTGATAAGCCTAGTGTTGGCAACAGTGTTGATAAGTCTAGTATTGATAAATGTGTTGTTGATAAGCCTAGTGTCGGCAACAGTAGTGTTGATAAGCCTAGTGTTGGCAACAGTGTTGATAGGTCTAGTATTGGTAAATGTGTTGCTGATAAGCCTAGTGTTGGCAACAGTGTTGATAAGTCTAGTATTGGTAAATGTGTTGTTGATAAGCCTAGTGTTGGCAACAGTAATGTTGATAAGCCTAGTGTTGGCAACAGTGTTGATAAGTCTAGTATTGGTAAATGTGTTGTTGATAAGCCTAGTGTTGGCAACAGTGTTGATAAGTCTAGTATTGGTAAATGTGTTGTTGATAAGCCTAGTGCCGGCAACAGTAATGTTGATAAGCCTAGTGTTGGCAACAGTGTTGATAAGTCTAGTTTCGGCAAAACTATTACAAAGCCTAATTATGGCAATGGTAATAGTACGATTATCCAGAATAAAGAAACAGCCAAAAAAACGTGCTAAGGAAAACATGATGTGTATTTGAGTATAAGTTCAAAGTAGAAGTAATGTGTTATTACTTTTAAATGTTGTACAGTAATAATCTAAAGTTGATGATTATGTAGACTGTAACTATTTTGATTTATTAACTGATGAGATTTTAGGCTTTTATTCTTAAAAGCGGAAGATATTCGGACAGCCACCTGGTGAGTCTCTGGTAATCAGTGATGTTGATATATTAATAAGGATTAACAATCTGAATAAAAAAGACGTCGGGAATATGATATGAAAGCTATTTTTCAATTAAGTCCATGTATGGTTGTAGTTTTGACGTTGTGACGGTGATCGAAAAACCACGTCAAAACAACGTCAACTAGCAAAAACGTAGAAATGTGAAGTGATATGATGTGGACATTATGATATCAACCAGAACATGACGTTAATATGACGTTAGATACCTGCTGGATTGGGACCTATATTATATCTACCTATATTATATCTATTATATCTACTTATATCCAAGTACTAAAACCTTTATTAGCATTGTTTCCAAATATCCGTGGATTTACTGCCAGGATAACTACACAATAAAGTAATCTGCTTATAAAAGGAAAATAAATTATTTCATTTCAGATCATCCGATGAAACAATGGAATCACTTTGGAGTGTAGTGGTGCTGGTCATTTGCACATCATGTCTTGCAGTAACCAATGGCATATCCTTATCTGTGGCGACTCTTTTGGAAGCATGGCTACTTCACTTTGAGCAAAACCCACAAGTTACAAGCTGGGTGGTGTCACTTAGCCTCGCACTGCTTTTTTGTTCGGGTGAAATGTTTTGATCGTACAAACCATATTTTTAATAGAAACTCTTATGACATGTTATTTTAATGCAATATATTCAGCAAAATAGCATATATTTATTTTAGCTCTGTGATATCTTTTTGAGTGTTGAATGTGTGAGGGCAACATTCCGGTGTATTACAACTTTTAGAAACATCCGTTGGTAAGGTAATTAGGTTTGGAAAAAAAAACAGATTATGACAAATATCTGTCTTTACATTTTCGTCATTGATATCGACCCTTTGTCTAATGGACATGCCATATTTAAGAAGAAAAGTGAATGAGACATCAATTATATTATTTCTTTCTAAAAAAAAGTGTTTTTTTAATTACAAGCCGAAATCTATGACCAAAAGTTCTTAACACGTATTAGAAGAAGTATGTAAGGTCTCAAATATCGGGAAATAATCGCTTTCCTATCCATCCACTCAATTCAGACAGGAGGGCTGGATACCTCTAAACTCGGCCAATTGACATGTTCTAAATCTTTGCGGGGCATCGCGAACATAGGAAACATAGGCCACCAGTATTCATGGGGTCTTTGTGACTGGTGTGGTGACAAAAAAAGTGTTGACCCTTTTAAAGAAAAAGAAAACATCAAACCCTTCATCTACACCCTCAGCAGGTAGGTGAATGGTCAATTCGAAAGGATTTTTTCATGGTTGTCTGAAATTGTATGAACATTCCAAAATACACACTTATCGGATACATATCTCTTTCAACTAGAGGTTGGAGAAAGATAATATAGATTTACGATGATATAGGCCAAATCACACAAATTGACACTTTGAACCCTTGAAAGCTTAGCGCACTTGGGCAAGCCCTTTAATATCTATGTGAAATTTACAACGTTGAAATTCATTTTCCATGTAACAGCTAGACATTTATGTTGATCATTTCAAATCATATTTATTAAATAGCCTGCGATATGATATATCGGAGAACGTGAAGTATTGTTTTCTTTTATATGTGTTTGTTGTCAATCTATGATTTGTAATCTTCTTGGCTAATAGATGGGAGATTGTGGCACTACCATGTCAGTCAATGATTTTTATTCTTCTTGGCTAATAGATGGGGGCTTGAGGCAATACCTTGCCAATCAATGATTTTTATTCTTCTTAGCTAATATATGAGGGCTTGAGGCACTACCATGTCAATCAATGGTTTTTACTTTTCTTAGCTAATAGATGGGGGCTTGAGGCACTACCATGTCAATCAATGATTTGTATTCTTCCTGGCTAAGAGATGGGGGCTTGAGGCAATACCATGTCAACCAATGATTTGTATTCTTCTTGGCTAAGAGATGGGGGCTTGAGGCACTACCATGTCAATCAATGATTTGTATACTTCTTGGCTAATAGATGGGGGCTTTAGGCACTACCATGTCAATCAATGATTTTTATTCTTCTTAGCTAATAGATGGGGGCTTGAGGCACTACCATGTCAATCAATGATTTGTATTCTTCTTGGCTAATAGATGGGGGCTTGAGACAATACCATGTCAATCAATGATTTGTATTCTTCTTGGCTAATAGATGAGGGCTTGAGGCACTATCATGTCAATCATTGATTTGTATTCTTCTTGGCTAATAGATGGGGGCTTGTGGCACTACCATGTCAATCAATGATTTGTATTCTTCTCGGCTAATAGATGGGGGCTTGAGACAATACCATGTCAATCAATGATTTGTATTCTTCTTGGCTAATAGATGAGGGCTTGAGGCACTACCATGTCAATCAATGATTTGTATTCTTCTTGGCTAATAGATGGGGGCTTGAGGCAATATCATGTCAATCAATGGTTTTCATTTTTCTTAGCTAATAGATGGGGGGTTGAGGCACTACCATGTCATTCAATGATTTGTATTCCTCTTGGCTAATAGATGGGGGCTTGAGGCACTAGTGTGTCAATGAATGATTTGTATTTTTCTTAGCTAATAGATGGGGGCTTGAGGCACTACCATGTCAATCTATGATTTGTATTCCTCTTGGCTAATAGATGGGGGCCTGAGGCACTAGTGTGTCAATCAATGATTGTTAATCATCTTGGCTAATAGATGGGGGCTTGAGGCACTACCATGTCAATCAATGATTTGTATTCCTCTTGGGTAATAGATGGGGGCTTGAGGCACTACCATGTCAATCAATGATTTGTATTCCTCTTGGCTAATAGATGGGGGCCTGAGGCACTAGTGTGTCAATCAATGATTGTTAATCATCTTGGCTAATAGATGGGGGCTTGAGGCACTACCATGTCAATCAATGATTTGTATTCTTTTTGGCTAATGTATGGGGGCTCGAGGCACTACCATGTCAATCAAAAAATTGTAATCCTTTTGGCTAATAGATGGGGGCTTGAGGCATTACCATCGTACTTGTAAATGATGTGTGTCGATATTTTAACATTTGGGATTGGCATTTTACTGTTGGAAAAGGAGTCTAAACCCCATGACGTACCCCCCCCCCTCTGGATCCGCCACTGTTATACGTTTAGTCCTAATACATGTTACAAATTATAACAACATGATTACAAACATCAATCCCAGCAGACACAATACGTTAAATCAACGTTGGACGTTGGACCAACGTTAAACGAACGTTGATTCAACGCCTTTTGTCTGCTGAAATGCTGCAAAGATTATATGAGTAAGTATATTACATGCTGATAATGTGTTGCTTTTTAAGGGCTTCCTACTAGTTATATTGCTGGTATCTATGGGCATCGACTTGTTGTATTTGTTGGAGTTCTTCTAACAGGCCTTGGCATTTCGGCATCATTTTGGGCTCCAAATATATATGTTCTTTATGTGACATACGGTATCGCGGCAGGTGAGTACAAATGTAGCTATATGTAGAAGGTAAACACTGTTAACATAGTTAATGTGTTTATAAATATGGGCCTGTGGACAAGAATAATCGGTCAAGATGATGTAAATTAGGTATACAAATCGAACAAATTACAACGTTTTTTTTTAAATCACGGCAAATAGACAATTTCCTGTATGTCATTTTATGATATAATTTTGTTTTATTTATAATTTGACTTGATATATTATGGACAGGCATGTGGTCCAATGTGCGAACAACCGACTTATTATCCAGTTTAATCCTGGATTAAATGATAAAGAATAAACCTTTCAAGCATCAGACAGACAGACAGACAGATATTTTATTGACAGAAAGAAAGTTAATCCAGACTTATTTGTCATAGAAATAATATTCTAATATATGTACGATTCCCTGATATTGACTAGTGGTGCAAACTTAACAACATAATAACAGTACTACTACCGAAACACAATATATACATACTAATAAAAGTCGGACATGGTGGTTCGTCGACTGCCAACAAACCATCCATATTATCGAGTGTTGTAATAACAATGACAATTACGGATAATAATTATGTGTGCCCTCACACAAAAACATTACAGCTTATTTTAATTCCCTATATTGTTTAATTCATACCATTTCAATCCCGACCTAGTTAGTGCAACATACCCGGAGTTACAATCGAAGAAAAACATTCCCGACCTCATAGATAAAATCAGTTGACTTAGCAACTTTGAAATCCTCCATAAGGCCTCACCTCGTCTGATAACAAAGGCGACGGAAACGTCCCTAACCGGCCCTAAAAAGCCAAATAATAAGATTCGTCCTGATATTGGTAATATCCAAGTCAGATCATGAAGACTTGTAATTTATTATGCTCAGCATTTTTAACCCTTAATTTGTTTAAAACAACCATAGATAAATTGCGCTGGTGACTTCACCACTGTTATGTCTCTAGATGTCATAATTCGTAGAAACATATCATTTGTCGGCTGTATATTGATAATTGCGGCTACAGAATTAAACAAGATTTCGCGTTCATTGATCATAGCATTACAGTGGAGAAGTAGATGTATTTCGTCATCAATGTGTGTTTATTTGACAGGTATTGGATTTGGTGTCGTCAATACTTTGTGCCTGTCGCTGCCGGCATCACACTTTGACAGACATCGTGACTTGGCATTAGGTATAGCTGCTGCAGGTAATGGTGTGGGAGCCTTGGTGATGCCTGTAGTCTATGAGGCACTCATCAACATAGCAGGCTGGCGGGTTCTCATGCTCTATTCTGGTGCCATCGTCTTACAGCTTCTCCCCTTCACCATGCTACTGAGGCCACCATCTGTTCCTGGACAAACACTCAACAACGAAGATAAGCCAGATATGGCTCACATTAAAGACCACCACGAACCCCCAGGTCCGAAATTCAACAACGATGAGAAGAAGGCAAATACAGATTGTGAAACACATGTACACAGTGACAAATGTGAAACAAATTTACATCTACAAAGAGATGCCTGCGACGAAAACACACTCAAATGTGAAACAACAGATTCAGATTCACAAAGCAATGACTCCATCGCTAATACCAGCTCATTTGAAACGACAACTATACAAAGAAATGACTGGAGCTTTTTACGCAGAGGAAATCTCTGGATTTTACTTTTAGGAAATAATTTATGGAACACGGGTAGCTTGATGGCAGTGGTATTTATGACAGCTTTGGCTGTGGAGCGGGGCTTGACACAATCTCAGTCTGCCTGGTCTTTGTCTGTGGTAGGAGGGTGCTATCTGGTGTGGTGTGTGGTCATGGCTGTGGCTGTCCACTGGATCACACTCAGTCGTTTGCATCTGATGAACGTGGGGAGTATCATAAGGGGGTCAGGGCTGATTATCATGCCATATTGTACCCGGTTTGTATCAGTTCTAAAATATGTTATTCAAATTTCAACTTGCAAATGCAATTAATCTCACCTCGCTATACCATCTTACAATAGTATATTCATTCTAACATGTTTTTTTACTAATATACCTATGCTATAGAAAAAACAAATACACATACTCTTGTTTTGCATTTAAAAAATGTATTTAGATGACTTGGTTCAATATGCCGGACTGTGTTTGCCACAACATTGAAGTGTGTTTTTGTTTGGAAGCTGACAGGAAGTTATGTCTGTCACAGCTGTCACTAATGCGTCTTCAACTATCAAGGTGTGTGCTGCGCACAAACACCTTGAATTCTGGATGAACTTCTTTGCGTACACATTACAATCTCCTAGCCAGTCACAGAGCTGCTGACGTATCCCACCGTATTATTTTTGTTATCATCACCCTCTCTCGTCTAGAAATCTGGTATACACGGGTTGCCAAGGCTAAAGCTTGCGTGGGTATAGCCTTGGCCGGCAAAATGATCTAAAGATGAATGACTTGAACCAGTCGTCATACATGACAAAGAAAGTATCAGTCGATGTAAAGTATTTTTGGTTGAAAAAATGTCAGCAAAATTGTATGTATGTGAAAAAATATATATAGTCAGCAAACATTTCTTAACTAGAAAAAAAGAGGTTCATGATATGGCGCGTACGACCTGTAGGGCCTTTAACAGATATTCACTCCGGAAATACCGTATCCCCACACGAGCATGAAAGGGCATGGTGCTTTGTCCTTGACACATTACATATTTAAACGTACAGTGTACTTGACAGTTGAATATATTTATCTGAATCTGAAATAACGACCTTCAGTACATGCATGCAAGCATGCAGACAGACAGACAGACGCGCAGGCAGAAGGGCAGGCAGGCAGGCAGGCAGGCAATAGCTATCTACAATTTAATCTCGTTGCACCAAATAATTTGTATTGTTTTTTTTCTTACAGATTTACCTCATTTGCAATTGGGGCGGGACTGTATGGCACAGGCTTCGCAATCCATTTAAGCATGCTATTTCCGGCACTCGTAGAGACGCTGGGAGTGCAGCATACTAGACTAGCGGGCGGCTTAGTGTTTTTCACGTTTTCCCTGGGAAGTTTGACTGGGCCTCCGTTCGCTGGTGAGTAATATACAGGCTAGCCAATATTGCAGCATATGCAGTTTCGCATTGACCACTGGTAATTTGCTCAAATAGTATTTGATCGCAGATGACCAGTGGTCAATGCTGAAAAAATCACCACACATAAACCCGGCATACTCCCTCCAACGTTTCAAAGTGACTCTCATTTGCGAACTCATTGTCATGGTTGTGTCTATAAATACTACCTATGTCCAAGAGTTTCCCCAGCCTAGCTATTTCAATCAAATAAACAATACAACATAAAATAACAGTATAAGCAATAACAGTATATTTATATTACATGTAGGCCAATTGAAAATTCTTACAAAGCAAAAAATAAAATCTTCTTTCTTTGATGAAAAATTCTGCCATGCTAGATAATATTCAATTTACATGATTCAATATAAATATTTATTATTAGCCTTATTATATTTAAACCTAAGAGACTGGTCTTCAGATATTATTCCTGCACTGTAAGTCTGTAATTATCGGTTGCGATGAGTATCATATTCGGCTTGCAATCTGGTGTCATAAGTTTCAATTTATAAAATTACATATAACAAATTAAGGGCAACAAATTACCACTATGGTGCCCAACAATAGGAGATTGCGAAATATATTTCATTATCCAAGTTATTGTCATAATACATATCAAACATGGCGTGGCCATTTTGTTTTTTGTTTCTCTGGAATGAGGGGTCCTGCTCTCCTAATATAATAGTTCAACAAAAACAAGACAATAACTGATAAAGCCCCTCTGTATTTAATATTAAAACACTTTAAAGCTGGTCCAGCATTAAAATAACAATATTTCAGCGTCTCTTATTTGCTATGATTTTCCTTCTTTCAGGGTGGTTATACAGCTTGACAGGATCGTATACATTGCCATTTGTTATGGGAGGAGGAATTTGTGCATCTGCAGTCATTCCAACTTTTATAGTGTCTGCTAGAACTCACAATACAGCATATGCTTAGATCAGGCGATCATTCAACATAGACGTTCAACACTAAGAACACTGATTTTCATACCCAGCAAACACGGGACGTTGAACCAATGTTGGTTTGATGATCGGCCAGCGGCGAAGACGATGGCCCAACATTCAACCAACATTGGTTCAACGTCTCGTGCTCGCTGTGTTGTTCTGTATGCACACTTGTGTAATCATTTTGTGACACTGGCATAAGCAGGTTTGATGAACACGATGAATAGAGAGCAATATTTAATAATCTTTTTTCAACTTTGAAAGCAATTAAACGTGCACTTTCAAGTTTCACTTGATTATAAATAATATCATTTAACACTTAAGCTGCATAGTCGTTTTTAATGCGCTTTATTATCCCATCAAATCGCTGTTATTGGGAGCAAAATGTGTGCTTAGACATCACGACTTGCAAATGTTTGATCTCAAATTAAACAAATATCAGTAATTATCACCCACTTTCCAGCAAACACAAAACATTTGTATAACATTTATACAATGTTGGACCAACGTCGAAGGGGTTGAGGTTGTGGATCGGGATAGAGAGACACAACTTCAAGTGGTTGATTTTTTTTATTGTAGCACTTGAACGGTTAATGATATAATTAAACATTGTATAAACAAACACAAAACTATCTAATGATATTATTCACTATATGTGACGTGCCATATCAAAACCAGTTCTATGTCGCAAAATATAGAAAATGAGTTAGTAAGTGACGTTTGAAGAGCCATCGCTCAGGTTTTAAATGCACCAAAAATTATAAATATATCTCAATTATTTAGGCGATCATCGCTAATACAAGATTTGGAAACTTAAGCCCTAATTATTGCAAAATGTTGAGAAAATGACCTACCAAGTTTAAATTTAATTGACAAATGGTTTAAATAGTACAAATTAAATCATTTTTTTATATAAGAAATAAAACTAGGGAATCTTCAATATTTTGTACATATATTGCTTTGAAGTTGTATTTTCGATCAGCGTTAAAAAAGAAAATTAGCAAACAAATATTATTTTAACAAAACATGGCCATAAATCAAAATCTAATGCTCCGACATAGGTCGGGTGCCGATGTGGCACGTCACATATCTGTAAATATACCATGTGAACGGAAAACGACAGTTTGTGAAATAATAAATATATGTATTAAGTATTCAATATGTATTTAAAAATTGTACAAAATAAAATTATCCGTACTCAGATTTTAAAACGTGCAAAAAATTAATGGCAATTCGTAGAATGGGCTAGCATGTAGTGTACACGGTGTGACATTTAACAAATTCAAGTAATTCTCGGTCACTTTCATTTTATGTATCACTGTAGCGTGACACAAATTAGAGTGACTGAAAATTTACTAAGTCAGGGCTCTAGCATCTTCAATCATACACATGTACTTTGAAGTATAATTGTGATGTTTAAAGTTGTTTGCCGTGCCAATAAATTGCTTTTTAAATTGAATTGGGTCGTACTTTTTAAATTCGAATAGAAACATATATTTTAAAACATGCAAAACATATTGTAAATTATTTTGTGCACATATAGACTATGTGACACTAACGGATAAAATGTTAAGCACATTATTGGCCGGTGTATATACGAAAATAAAATCATCAAATTTTCAATCAAAATGAGCTGCTGATTGTTATTGCAATTCCCACCACACAGTAAGAGACGCAATTACCCTGTTTTTAAATATACAAGTGAAATAGGTCACATTAAACCTCAAACATCTTGATTTTAATCAGAAGCAACACCTTCTATCAAGTTAATTGTATTCCAAATATGTCACAAAGCGAGTCAAGCGCAAATGTATACTTCTCTGCAAAGCCAAAAGGCAGTATGTGCTCACTTGTAAAGTAAGAAAATACTGCCTTTTGGCTTTGCACGGCAGTATAGGCCTATAGCGATAAAGTGCAGAAAACAAATATATTATCAAATTTATAAAATTATAAGTATCCATTTCTTCTTTGTGTGTTGTTTATTTTACGTTTCATGCTGCACTGAAAAACATGGTGCAAGTAATTACTGCAAGACAATATATAAGTAAAAAATATTATTTTATTCAATGTACACGTTACATTATCATGTTCATAGTCAACCAAATGTAAATGTACATGTTTTTTTAAAAAATGGTAAACATATATAAGAACAACATACACAGTAAAATATAAACAATAAAAATACACAGTACAGCACCATGATGTTTGTGACATTTATATATTAAGACTAGTGGCGGAAAGCAGTTCATTTCATAATGACATATCAGGATAGATATTCCAGGCAGCTCACTCAGAGACAGACACCTATTTAAAGCTCCAGTACATCTTCTAGTATTTGATGGAATGCAGTTGCAGTTTTATTAAACGTCTGATTATCTATTTCTGGCACGCACCATAGTTTGCACCTCTGTATATTTGAACCTGAAATTTTACAATTATTATAAGTACTTGATACGTCATACCACAGTCAATCGTTGCTCACATAAATCGACACATTTATACAATTTTTTTTTATAGATTTAGCGTAAATGTCCAATCTTCGTATGGCTACACAACGGTAACTAATTGTGTTATGATGATATTTTATAAACTCTTCGTAAAATGATCATGTAAGCATATGTTTTAACCAGATAAACAGATAAAGCTGCATTTTATTGTTTTATCTACAAAATAACTAAATGGATATTCTAATCTTGTAACTTACATTGTCCATGAGACCAACAAAGAAGTCATTACTTCTCAAACTTCTGCCACCACGCCCGATACGAAAATCGCAATCTCGAGATTCAACACAACCTGAAATATAGTATTATAATTAATAGTTTGGCTGTAGGCCCACATGTATGAAACATATCTGATTAAGAGTGGCGAAGTGAAAACAACTGTGTCAATTTTGTAATTAACGATACCCAGAAAACACAAACAATTTGTATACCATTTGTACAATGTAGGACCAACGTCAAAGACGTTGGGCCGACGTTGTACAAATGTTATACAAATTGTTTGTGTTTGTTGGGTAACCGACGATACATCTTCTTTAAGTGACTATTTTTAATATACAAAAATAAGGACAGAAAGTGTAGTTCCCGATTAAGGAGAAGAACCAAGAAAAAGTCTATCAGTTATCATAGTCATAAACACTCACTTCTGTGTCGTTCAAATGTATTCGAATGTGTTCAAATATTGTTCATATATATCTCTTTGATCGCTAAGCACGACTTTAGTCGTTTTTTATCCATATTATTACCGATCAAATCATTGTTATTGGAAACGAAATCAGCGTCAAACTTAACCCTTAAAGCGTTGAATTCATTTGTAAAAAAAACATTGCAACGAAAGATTTTTTTTCAATTTGAAATCATCATAAATATCTTTGCGAGCTCTATGATATGGGTCTAATGCCATTATAAATATGTGTACTCTTACAGTGCGGCGATCGACTTTAGTCGTCAGAATCTGACCACTACAGACGTCAGATTCTGTCGACTAAAGTCGATCCCCGCGCTGTAAAGGTTACATAAATATGAGTAATTTTCACCCACTTGAAGTTATGAGTCACTGCAGCGAGACACACCTTCAAGTTGGTGGAATTTAAATTATTTAATTAAGCGCTTCAATGATTAACTGAAAATAAAGGTACATTTTCCACTGACCTGTTTGCTCGGCAGTGGCAGCAGGTGAACATGTCGATGCAGGGCTAGCAGTAAAACAGCTTTCATATTCGCCGTCAGGAGTTAGATACAGGTTTAAGTCAGGAGAGTTATACTCTAAGGCAGTGTAGTACCACTTGTTTATAGAAACCTACAACAAAAGCATCACATGGTTAGGTGAGTATTAGCTGTATAGTGTACAATCAATTTCATTATGCACTATAATTTAGAAACAAACGAATCTAAGAAATTTCAAAATAATATCAAAATGCCGCACATATAAACCCTAATATATTCGACGTAGATAGCCGAAATACCTCAGACCATCTGGATCATTACCTTGACTGTGGTACAGATTTCCACAATATCATTGCCCACAGTTTTCAGTCCAGCACAGATGACGTCACCACGAATCTCAATGAAAAGAGATCTGCCTTTCTTGGCATCACAGTAACTTATCAGACTGGATTTTCTATTCTTATCATCTCCGTCATACTGTATACAATTATATTCACTTTTAGCGGGATATTTTGGAACATCATAGTAACAAAATTAGAGGTTTAATTACATATTTCAATATATTACACTTACACAACGATAAATAATATTTTATAAATAAGTTCATGTAAACTTGAAGAAATACATTTACCAATGGATTAAAATTGCAAGGAAAATGTGATAGAAGTCTGTGATCTATTTAAAAAAACATTCGTTGATTTGAACATCTTGAAAAATCGTTTTTGTTTTATATTTCACAACACATATCATTGTCTATTCTAGCATAATGTTACTTACCGTGTACATAAACCAGAGAGCCACAGTGAGCTGAGTTTGTCCATCTTCTGAACAAGTGTCCGCGAATACCTCATTTAAAACAGATGTACCAATATGACTGCCAGTGCTTTTGTGCTTTTTGTGACTTTTTGCTAAAGTATCACAAACAAGGGTTTTTTTGTCCGATTTTTTACCTCTCTTTTTTGGACATTTGTCACCTCTGTTTAAAACATACAATTTAGAAATTTGAAAATAACATTAATACATATTTAGATAAAAAATAAACATAAAATACTTTCTCGCCAATATGTTTTAAATAATGTAACGATCATATAAATTATCAATCCAATTTAATAAGACAGCATATCATATGGCAAATTGCAAAATGTGTCATTATGATTTATTTTATTGATATTGAATCTTCGGATATTTGTTGTACAATAATGCCCCAATACAAAGTTATCAACACTTGTCATGAACCAGTTGTATATTCACAAAAATGTGAAATTACAACTTAAAATCACATAATGAGAATCGATTTGATACACAGACGGCATCTAATGTAGAGTACTAACATTTTGATTTATGTAATTAAATTTATTTTGTTTCTGAACATCACGACATATCCTGAAAGCGGGAATAAAAAATATAACATGAAATAAACGTGGACGCACTCAAAGTTATAATGCTAGGAAAAGACAGTGTTCCAATGCTGACAAAATTTCGAGTGGATGTTTATCATTTCACTAAACGCAATTTGAAGTGGATGGATATCATAATCCAACAAAACCCAACTCAGCAGCCTAATGAGAGGATTTAACGAACAACATGACAATAATGTCCAAACATTTGTTCGTGGAAACTAATATTCTTTATAGGATAAAACCAGAGGAGCCTCTACATTCTTAGCTGTGGAAAAGGCCGAGCTAAGAATGCCGGGCTTCTGAGTTCGGGAACTTTTATTCCAGTTTATTCTAGTTTATATTATCTTCAATTGCCATATTTACCTAAATCGCCCTACACCGCCATAAGTAGAGCTAACAGTGACTGGGGGAATGCTGTTGACCACTGTCGCACCGTTACAACTATGATCCTTGATATGTGCGTCAAAGTCCAGCAGGAGCAGGCATTTACAGTCAGTAACTGTTAAAACGACATTACCATATTGGCTACATTGTAATCAGTTGTTATAAAAATATATTGTTCTACATCAAATATTTTAAAACTTAACTATTCAAATATTATATCATTATTCTGTATTTTATTACATTGTTTCGTATTCAAGTTACTATTATATATTTTATTGTTGAGTTTTAATTTAAATCAAAGCAATAGCTTCTGGTATGTGAATATAAAACTATAAAGTTATCAATCAGATTATAATTAACTTACCTCCATTTTCGGATACCATAGCACTAGGACATCTCTCATCTGCCTGTATACAAGGTGCTCCAGATAAAGCAGTGGGCGTGTTGAACATAGCACCACATGGACACTGTATGCTGTCAAGCTGAGTCACTTTACCAGATTCCTCAGATCTCACACAGATGTGATAACTACCACAGTTATCAGTGTCAGCCACGAACCCGATACCTCTAGTATCGTAAGTCTGACACTGCAGGCATGATTGAATCGCAATTACTGCAACATAATCATCAATGTGAACAAAAATCACATTGAATCACATAACATGCAAACTTAACTAGGTATTGTATGGGCCTGCATAATATGCTTTCTGGTCGGATTTGATTCTCAGCCCCACATTCATAGACATCAGTAATAAAACTATATATATATGTTATGTAGCTCCACGTCACGGGAGATATATATCCCAATAGTAATACTGTGGATCTGGTAATATTCGCGAGGTTTTAATTTTCGCGAATTTCGCGAAGAGGACAAATTCGCGAATTCAAGAATCTCGCAAAAAATATTTTTATAATAGCGCTACTAAAGATAAATGAAAATTCGCGAATTCTAAACTTCGTGAAAATTCCCAAAATCAGAAATTCGCGAAAATTTAATCCCGCGAAAATTACCAGATCTACAGTATACGCTTATTTTATCTTGGATTTTTTTTAAAGATAAACAGTTACTTACACATCAATGACTCATTTTAAGTTTATGTGTTATATTAAAAAATTATTCACAAATTTAACATCTTGTTTATCATGTATAATACTGTATAATGTATATGTTTGTATGTGTTGTCATATGACAATAAGTCAGACATGTATTCTGAAGGCCTATGTCAATTCAAACAGCTTATGAGATCTACGTGGTTGTTACCCAACAAATACGAGATTTTGACACTATGCTCAACGTCTTGTGTTAGCGGTATTATAATATTTAACTAGTGAAAGAGCAACACCTCGAATTTTAACTCTATGAACAGTCTTAGCACAATGTAGCCGAGTTTATGAAAGGAAAAAAAATATAGAGACACGGATGTGTTAGTCATTTTCACCGCCTTTCTAATACGTACCCTCATGTATCCTGTCAACCACTGCGCTCACAGCGTCAACTGGAAAGTCAAATGAATCCACAGCCATGTATAAATAGTGGAAACTGGCATAGTTGATCATGTTCGTCTCTGTTACGTCATTTCCGATACCAATAATGATGATTATAACTCCCAAGTTCTTAACAGCGGTGGCCTACGAAACACACATCAAGAGTAAAATATGGGAATTCACGTATTCACTCATTTATTATGTTTATGCAAAATTCAATTTCATCATTATTTTGTTCACGTTCTAATTCACTCATTTTGTGTGAAAGATGAATATTTAAACGCAAATGAAGTGAAATAAACTATTTGACAGATATAATTTAAAATCATTTTTAAGAGATCACCTAATTAGACAAGTTTACCAATAAATATTGAGCAATGATGCACACTCATAACTTCACGCAAGGTGTCGCAATGTTGAATTAGATATGTTTGGTATCTAGTATTACACATCAATTGCATACATGCATGTACATAAACATGATAAAGTATAAGTATAAGATATGTTTGGTATCTAGTATTACACATCAATTGCATACATGCATGTACATAAACATGATAAAGTATAAGTATGTTATATAGATCAGAACACTTACTGCTGCAGCGCTCCCAGGGAAATCAGACGGATCTCCATCAGTGATAAATACTACTATTTGAGGGACGTCTGTGCGATTTGTTGGTAATGAGAAAACTTGAGCGGCCGCGTTGAAACCTTTTAAATGATTCGTGCCTCCTCCTGAAATCACAGGCATGAATCAGTTGAATGTGATTTACATTGAGAAATCGCATAATAAACATGAGTACAAATATAATGTTTTGCAAGCATATTGGTGCTCTCTTTGTACATCACTATCTCTCAAACAAGAGCTCAAACTCAATTTTGTGTTAATTTATTATATTTATGGCGAATTCTATTAAACACGTTGAAGCAATTCTGATTTATTGTTGGTATACCGTCTACGGCGCTGGACCAATATTAAAGCAACATTGGTCCCACGTAGTGTTTGTTGGGCAATCACTACTTACGGACTCTGATCCAGGACTTGATGTCCGCCACCACACTCTCCTTATCCGCGTGTTGTTGTAAGTCAAACTCTATCCTGGCAGAGCTGGAAAATGTCACAGCTCCAAATTGTACATCATCCGGACCAACTGTGAAAGTGTTCACAATGTCCGTCATAAAATCAGTCTGATTCTTGTACTCATCAGTCTGAAAATAACGTACAAGGGTGATGGACATTACTATAGTTTTGCTGACTTTCAATTTTATAGAGTTACAGCAGGCATGCTTTATACAAATGATGAGCACATTTGTCATTGTCCGGATTTGAATCTAATGTTGTTGATCGCTGGAGCGAAACACTAAGTAATAGACAATTCGACAAACAAATTAAATGCTACAAACATTCGGGTTATTTGACGGTTATTTCGGGTTTTTGAGTGTCGATTCTCCCCGTCACGTGTTATAGGATTCACATTAGACGTTGTGAATAGTTTTCGCTGATTGCTCAGTCAATTCTCAATCAATTGCTTGGACATTTTACAAACGGCGCCTAGGCCTACCCGGTATAGCTTATAAGTTCAAAAAATAACATGTAATAAATGTGACAAAATGTCACCTTCTCCCAGCAAACACAAAACATTTGCAGAACACATTTATACAATGTTTGACCAACGTCGAAGACGTTGTGCTGACAGCATTGTATCAATGTTATACAAATGTTTTGTGTTTGCTGGATATAAACCCATTAGCTTCGTCTGAAATACTTCGCCGCATAAGTAAAAAATAGTGCGTGTAAAATTTCAAGAAAATTGGTTAAAAATTGATCAGCGAATTTCATTCACCCTGGCTAACCTAGAATTTGTAACATAGACAATATTGTTGCTCCACATTATAACCAAATTGATCCATCAATTGCTTAAAACAAACACTCACCGACACACTCCACGAGTCGTCCATGACGAGAACTATATCAGCTTTGTCAGCAGAAGCTAAACAAAAGTGAAATAAACATACAATATAAGTTCTATATTTATAAGACAAACACAAAATAGCTAAAAAAAATGTCCACAATTTATTTAAATGTAAACTCATAAAATAATTATATAATATTGCAAACGTGTCTTATTGTATCAAGTCTAGTTATAAATCACTAATAGTGAATGTTTAATTTAGAAAGTAAGCTAAATTACATTCTACGACGTGAATATAATAATGAATAATCGTAGTCAACTTACCTGCACCACCTACGCATATGAATAGAAGCAAGAGTAATCCCATTTCACAGTTTTTGTCTACAAATAAAATACGAGTAACATTTTAAATAGTGGTCACGGAATAAAGAAAAACACTTCACCTGTGGTTTTAAATATCAAAACGCCTGCAAAAAAAGTTTAGGAAATATGCAACACCTAAAACACAACACGAACCTAATTAAATCCTACCCAATGGGATTCAATCCTGTCATGATAGTGTCACGAGTTTGTAGCACAACATAGAAAATACTTTCACAAAAATCCGCTATTATTTGCTAATAAGCACTCCTAATGATGGGGGTATTTTCACGTTTTAACTATACTTAGAAGCACATAAATAAATCCAGTTATCAAAACCAAAACCAAAGTTTATTTTAACTTGGCGAAAGGTTGCGGTAATAATTACCTGATTAGTCAAGAATAAATCAGTCATTTGTGACATTTTATTTTTCATGACTACGGCTTTATATTAGATCAGAGGAGCTGGGTGTATAGTGAACAGACACACGTGTAAACCCTTTCATCACCAAGGACGACTCTGCAGTCGTTTTTAAGCTGCTTTAATATATGGGCAAATCACCGTCATTGGGAATGAAATGTTTGTTTAACCATAACGATTTGCAAATGTTTGGTATCAATTTAAATAGATATAAATAATTTTTACCCACTTGGAGTTGTGGGTTGCGGTAGCGAGACACAACTTCAAGTGGGTGAAAATTTAAATTCTATAATTTAGTGCTTTGAGGGCTCACACAATTTGAATAACAACGGAATGACGGGCTGTGGAATGCCGATTCTGTCAGGTGACATAGTTTGTCATTGGTAATTGGTCAAGGGTAGAATACTATACTTTGTCTACTAATTCGAGTTAGTCAGATATCAGTATAATTACCATAGCAGGTTAAGCAATTTTGCAAATTACATGAATTAGCCAAAGTGTAGAGGTTAAGAAAGATAATAGATTGAACCGTACGAACCTTTAATATCAGTAACGCTTTGTTGTCGTTTTGTTGAAGTATTACGCCTGACAATGGCTTGTTTCTTCTGGCTTGTTTCTTCTTACTCAACACTCTTTTTAGCACTTAAAATGCGGAGCGTTTTCTGATTAGAATCACGTAGTTTCCTATGATATTATGTGTTGTTTTCTCATATATATTGTATTTTAAAGTGTCTTCTAATATATTCCTTACTTTACGTGTGGTTAATATGTTCAAATAACTTTCATCCGAGTGGTTGATTATCGATATAATCATGAAACGACTTGCCGACTTTATATATCCACGAAACGAGATGACGTGCCATTTTTGTGGGCTGAGTGAACCCTTTAATTACCACTCTCGTATATGTAGGGGCCTATATATTCTCATCCTTAAAATATAGACCACTGAAGTTAAAAGGTTCTGTCGTCACCATTTGATAATCACAATCAATTATTGTTTATGGACATATAATGTATATTCCATTTAGAGTGGAAATACAAAGGCAATGTACAATTTGATCTAAATTAAAAATGTAAAGAAATACCCGAAGAGCAAAAGGGGTATGGTTTTAAACAAGGTCAGGTTGTTCATAATACCGGGTAGTCGTAACCACAAACACCTGTCATTGATTTAATGATCCATGTGAGATTTGATTACCCCCGGAACTCATTAATCATATTTATGAGCCATATATTATGTACTGTAGCCAAATTATCATGACTTCATTCATCTGACTAAAAACATTAGACAAAATTCATTTTTCGTGTGCTAATGAACTCATATGTACTGTTTTGTATGTTTTTAACCATAATTGACATTGAGAAATATCAATCTACCGTAATTGATAATTAAGCAGTCGTATATCATGTATCCTACTTGGGATGGAACGCTTCATGATGACTCATGATTTAGTAAGCATTGCTGACAAATTAACTAACCCATTATAACAAGTAGGCCTAATCCGTCAAAGACAGTCGCGAACTATAATGTAATGCAGTGATTTTATAGGCCTTTTTCTGCGAACCTAATTAAATTAAATTAATTGGCCGGAAGTATGGCTGTAGTCGAGTTCATTGAATTACTAGCGTAATATTAAAAGCCTTCTAATTATTGTAGATCCGGAAATAATAATGAATATAATTTAATTCGAATGAATCAACGACACATGTGTAAAACGGACTTGTGTTCATGTTTCTTCCCCGCTCACTCGTATCGATACAGTATTGAGGTGAGGATATGTGACCGAGAGGTATTTTGTTTGGCCTCAGACCACAACGGCTCAAATATCGAATCATGTGTCTGGCAGTATTATCTGATTCGCCTCACTGGATATTATCCTAATCTAGCCTGTATAAATTTACAAAAAAGTTTTTTGAAG